>CM037877.1:238750327-239175790 GCA_021292165.1 Shinisaurus crocodilurus
TGTAAAGGAGGGAGCCAATCTTAATCTCGCGAAGAATCCAGAAGCAGAAGCCTCGGTAAAGTGGGGGGGGGGGTTTAAAAGCTTCATGTAGAGAAGCCCCCAAAGTCTCTATTCCATTTATTGATACCCGTATATACTCGACTTTAAGTCGGCCCTAACATAAGTCGGGGCCCCTAATTTCACCCCCCAAAACTGGGAAAACTTATTGCCCCCCAGTATAAGTCTAGGGTGGGAAATGTATGAGGGGAGACTCCCGCCGCCACCCCCAGACACCCCCACGCCACGCTGTTCCTCTCCGCTCGCTCTTTAACATTATTTTCCTCCCGCCCCATACCTTTGTCAGCGGCGGCTAGGCAGGGAAGCGGCGCAGCAGTGCGAGGCGCCCGTAGAGCGAGTGGCTGGGCTGCGTCTCCCTGGCAGGGAGACATGTGGAGCCACTCCGCTATTCCTCCGCTCGCTCTTTAACATTATTTTCCTCCCCCCCCATACCTTTGTCAGTGGCGGCTCGCTCTGCTGGCGCCTCGCGCGCTGCCATGCTGCTTCGTTCCCGGGAGCCGGCATGGCCAGGGACCCACGTGGAGCTGCTCCGCCATTCCCCTACCTTTCTGTTTGTAAGCGGAGGCTCGCGGCGCTGCCGGCGCCGCCCTCGTCGCTTCTGGGCCGCGACGGGCATCACTTCCTAGGAGCCGGCATGGCAGGAAGTGATGCCCGTCGCGGCCCAGAAGCGACGAGGGCGGCGCTGGCAGCGCCGCGAGCCTCCGCTTACAAACAGAAAGGTAGGGGAATGGCGGAGCAGCTCCACGTGGGTCCCTGGCCATGCCGGCTCCCGGGAACGAAGCAGCATGGCAGCGCGCGAGGCGCCAGCAGAGCGAGCCGCCACTGACAAAGGTATGGGGGGGGGAGGAAAATAATGTTAAAGAGCGAGCGGAGGAATAGCGGAGTGGCTCCACATGTCTCCCTGCCAGGGAGACGCAGCCCAGCCACTCGCTCTACGGGCGCCTCGCGCTGCTGCGCCGCTTCCCTGCCTAGCCGCCGCTGACAAAGGTATGGGGGGGGAGGAAAATAATGTTAAAGAGCGAGCGGAGAGGAACAGCGTGGCATGGGGGTGTCTGGGGGTGGCAGCAGGGGTCCTGGGGGTGGAGGGGGGTGCCTGGCGGTGGCAGCGGGGGTCCTGGGGGAGCGCTGACCCACTTATAAGTCGAGGGGGGCATTTTTCAGCACAAAAAATGTGCTGAAAAACTAGACTTGTATTCGAGTATATACGGTATGCCTATGTTCTTACTGGCCCTTTACCTCCCCAAGCAACTTAGGGTGAAGACTGACATAGACCCGGTTCACAAATTAATCTGGGTAATTCCTGAGTTGTTTAACCCAGGAATTGGGGTGATGAGCAGAGCGCGCACGCCATTTCCATTTTCAATTAACAACCCAGAAACACCCCATTCCTGGGTTGTTTTGTGACATCCTGAACCCAGAAAATCTAGGTTGTTTATGGCTAAACAACCCAGAGTTAACCCAACAATTACCCATTACATAATGTTCTAATTGTGGTGGAAGGAATCTGAAAACACACTTCTGCCCTGAAAACAAATGCTTCAAAATATTTTTTTAAATGTGTTAAAGCTTCTTCTGCCACATCTCAGTACTGTATCTGTGTTCTTCACCTTACGGAGCCCTTTTTACCCTTCTCACCCTCACTCCAGAAATAATATCTCAGATTGAATCTCCTCTCTCTCAAATTGTTTTATCATTACATATACTTCTCTCATTTGCAAAACCTGAAAGTCTTTGGTAGAATCCACAGGATCTGTTTTAAATGGTTTTGAATTTTTTCCTCTATTTCGGAGGAGAGGGGGTACTTAAATCCAGAGTTATCCAGAGTTAATCTTAAGGATAAAATTATTCCAAAGAAAGGAGATACAGGGGTTTATGTGTCATGCTTGCAAAATAGCAGAGAAAGGGAAACTGATTATGATAAACTACTTCTTTTGTGCCATCCTGCCTAGGATAAATATTACCGTATGTCCCGCATGCCCATAAGCAATGAGAAGTTTCAAGAGTTGCAGTATAGAGTTTAGTTTCTTTTTGAATGAGAGATCACTGGAGGCCTCTGACATCTTTTGTGATATTTGTTTATTCACTGATTGAGCATGGGTGAGAGTAGACATGCACCCGGACTATCTGTAAAATAGAATCAATGCCCTCCAAAGCAAGCAATATCCACTTGAAGCTCCCTGAGGTTCTCCTTCCTGCTGGATGCAAAACTCAGACCTGTGTTTACTTCACCTGACTTTCATCCTGACTGGTAAGGGTGTCCTAGCATATTCACAAAACATATTTTCGTCATCAAAGACCATTTGAGCAAGCATTGCAGCTAACTGAAGAAACACTGAATTATCATCAATGCCCATTATCAAGTATACAAAAGATGGTTGTCCCAGTAGCTGTTATATACCATTTTGATTTGACTGATAAGAGAGCATGTTCCAACCAAATGAAACCAGCAAGGATTTTTGCCATGTTTTAACCTGCAAAACGTAGGAGCCAAAGCACCTGCTAGATGATACAAATAAAGTTTTGGAATTGTAAATCCTCCTCCTGCTAGAGACTTCTGAACTCTATTTAAACAGATATATGCCCCTCTCCCCGACCCCACCCCCTCCAACCCAGTCCCAAATGAACAAGGAGTGAAAGAACTTAATATGTTTGAAGGAAACATCTGGAAAAGACTACTGTGGGATACAGAAGTAGGGTTGCCCTGTGTTCTACTTTACAGAGGACAGTCCTCTATTTTGAAGGCTTCTGTCTGAAGCGTGTTTAGTCCAAGTCCAGTTTAAAGATAAACCTACATGATAGTTCCTTTACTGGCATTGTAATGGCTAGCTCACTGGTGCATCACACGAAGCACACCCCACGCAATTTCTCCCTCAATATTCCATTGCTTTCCAAACTACTTTTATGATGCCTTTTCTGGTGCTTGCAGTTTCCATGCGCTATGCGTGTTCCAACCTAGTGGAGTTATATAACCCTTACCAGTAGGAGTGGCTCTAAAGCTTTCCTCACCGCAACCCATCTTTCTCCTCCTTCTCCTTTCGTTCCCTGCTCTCTCTTTGCACTGATTTTAATGGGATCTGTGGGCAGGAAAAAACCCCATCCTCCAATGCTCGCTTCCTTTCTCACTTGCTCTTGCATGGCTCTGCCCAGCAAAATGGCCCCTCACCACTGTGGTTGTCAAGGAAACAGCAGGGCATGAGAGGAAGAGGAGGAGAGAGACATGGGGGGGATGGGGATGGCAGCAGCAAAGGACCATTTTATTGGACGTCGCCATGCGAGAGCGAGTGAGAAAGGAAGAGGGCATTGGGGGTGAATGGGGGTCCCTCACCAGCTGGCATGCCAAAGGCATGAGAAGAGCAGGAGAAGGAGCTGAAGTAGCTTGAAGGGAGCCCCTCACCCCCAATCCTCCTCATCCTCCTCTGTGAATTTTGTTTTTGTAGCTACTTTTGACTGTGCATGTACTGTGAAGCAGAGCTCCGAATTACCATACAAGTTATTTTTAAGCCTCCATTGCTGTGCACCGTCGAAGGTACGCATGCTGTCAGCTGAGTAAAAAAAAAAGGAAACTCTTCCTACTTCTCCCACAATTGCATTTGTGTGTGTGACATTCGATCATGTTAAAAAATATGGTGGATACTGCACTGTATTCATTAGCACGTGCCACCACAGCAATGATTTCGTTTTGCAGAAATACCAGCATAGTGCCTGACACATGAAAGGAGCTCTAGTATACATCCTGCCCAGGAGTTGCTTCCAGACTAGCTGTCTAAACTGGAACTGCCGTCCTTCATTTATTTGCTTTTTATGAAGAATCCAGATACCATTGTTGCCAACCCAATGCATTCCAATGTTTTCTGTGTTGTCCAAGTTTTCTTTTTCTTTTAACTGATTTGTGGCCATTTCTGTCATGTAAAACTCAATTACACTGCTAGCCTGTCCGGTGCCCCATAAAGTTGGGATTGTTGCAGTAGCTTTTTCATTGTACAGTAATACCTTGGATTGCAAGTAACTTGGTTTGAGAGCGTTTTGCAAGACAAGCAATTTTTTAAATATTTATTTGAATATTTTTTTTTTACTTGATATACAAGCTATGTCTTGCAATACAAGTACTGTAGTACGGCTTAAATTAAAAATCTCTGCACAAATTTTTTTTTGGGGGGGATTTCGTTTTGATATAAGAGTGTTTTGGATTACAAACACGTTTCCGGAACGCATTATGCTCTCAATCCAAGGCATGACTGTAATTTACAGTGCAATCCTATACATTTCCATTCGGAAGCAATCCCATTGAGTTCAATGGGGCACACTTCAAGGTAAGTGGCATGGGGTTGTGCTGTTAATTACTCATTTCCTGTTCTGAGCGATCTTTCATTATGGATTTTCTCTCATTTTTTCTTCTTGATTTTTAAAATTGTGAAATAGCACTAAAAATGAAATTTAAGAATGAAAAGGAAAAATGTCAGGAAAGCAGCAATTAGTGCCCACCACCACTACAAGGAACATGAACTGATTAATTACAAGGCAATTAAGGGCCAATTTACCTGTCATTTACCAGTAACACCAGCTACATTGAACAGGAAACAATAAAAGAGTCAGGAGATACAATAGGAAGCTACTGACTAACACTGTATGGGACTTCTAAGTGAATGAACTGGGCAATGTGGATAGGCCTTACCAAATTTATTTATTTATTTATTTATTATTTGCATTTATTTATCGCCCATCTGGCCGGCAAACCGGCCACCCAAATAATATAATTTCTAATAATACTATTGCAATGGAATGAACTGGTGTTATGTGACACAGTTACCAACTTGTTTGTTGCTTGCTTGCGTTGGAGCACTATGTTTCAGAGCTGGCTGAATATGCCTGTCAATGGTGTGTGTGTGTGTGTGTGTGTGTGTGTTTATGACTAGAAGATGCTTTTTTGAGCATTGATGGCTGCTGGCTACTGAACACCCTCTCATTCTTATGTGGGTGTTGGTGAAACAATTGAGAGTGGCACTCTGGACAGTGAAAGAGAATCAAGTTTGAGTTTTGCAGCCAGATAGAAATAGGAGCTGAGGAGGGACACACCAAATGAATGCTTTGGAAGAGCTGATGTTACTTTAAGGGTGTAATCCTATGCATGTTTAGATAGAAAAAAAAGGCCTACAACTCCCAGCATGCCCCGGCCAGTCTGTCTAAACATGCATAGGATTGCACCCTAAAAGACTAGGTGTGCTGTCTCTTGGTGTACTTGCTTGTTTCCCTCATATTACTACTGTAATGCGCTCTACGTGGGGTTACCCTTGAAGACGGTTCGGAAGCTACAGCTGGTACAGAATGCGGCGGCTTGCCTGGTTAAAGGCAGCCGGCGGCGGGATCACATCACTCCAGTGCTCAAGGAGCTGCACTGGCTACCAGCTGCTTGCCGAGCTGAATTCAAGGTGTTGGTTTTGACCTTTAAAACCCTATACGGCTCTGGTCCAGTCTATCTCAAGGAGCGTCTCCAGCAACACCAAGGAGGCCGCTCAACAAGATCTGCCACAGACGGCCTTCTCCTTGTCCCTTCAGCCAGAGCAGCTAGACTGATGGGGACTAGGAAGAGGGCCTTTTCTGTGGCGGCCCCCATACTGTGGAACTCTCTCCCGAGTGACCTTCGCCATGCCCCCTCTCTGCTGAGCTTCCGCCGCTCACTAAAAACTTGGCTGTTCAGGCGGGAATATGGGGTGGGCTAAGATTTTAAAATTTTATACTGTTTTAAATGTATTTTATCCTGTTTTTATCTTATGTACATTGCCCAGGGTGGCCGGTTTGCCGGCCAGATGGGTGATAAATACATGTAAATAATAATATTCAACTTGCACATTTGTATATAAACCTTTAAAATGGCATGGGTCCCCAGTGTGCTCTTTTCACAAGGAAACAGATCTTGTTTTTGTTTTTTTTTAAGCTGCCCCTGGAACTTCCTGCCTCTAGGTGAAAAGGGAGAAGGCAGTGCTGGTTCCAGGTTTTTGAGGGCCCTTGGGCAAGACGCCCTCAATGGGCCCCTCCCTCAATGAGTCTACCTTCTCACTGCCATTGTCAACAGCAGCTGCTATTGCTCTTCATCCACTTTCTCATCATTGCTACCACTTACTTGCTTGACAGGCAGAAAGCCAGTGAGCAAATAGGCAGCGAGCGGCACCTACTGCTCCTCCATCTCACCGCCACCACTGTCTGGGCCCGAGCAGGGGGCAGGAGGACAAGCAGGTTGCAATGGTGATGAAGAGGAGCAAGTCCAGGAGGCTCTGGTCTGTGGGGCCCTGCTGGGGTGTGGGCCCTCGGCAGGTGCCCGGCCATGCCTGTCCTTGATGCCAGCCACAGAGGAGGGAATACATGCATGGCAAGCAATACATTTGTACAGTAATACCTTGGACTGCAAGTAACTTGGTCTGAGAGCATTTTGCAAGACAAGCAAAAAATTTTTAAATTTTTTGACTTGATAAACGAGCCAGGTCTTGCAAGACAAGTAGTCGTAGGGATGTAACCGCTCGCCTCGAGCGGGTGTAGCGGGCTGAAATCGGCCCCACTCACGCCCGCCAAAGACTCGCTTTGATATAAGAATGTTTTGGATTACAAGCACGGTTCCGGAATGAATTTTGCTCGCAATCCAAGGCATGACTGTATATATTATTCTCTCTTCCCCCCTTTCATGGTGTAATATCCCTTAAGTAGTTTGAGGGTCATGGGCCACAAGCGTGTCTGAATGAGGGGCAGGTGTGCAAGCTGATGCTCATTCTTGCAGATTCTTGTAGATGCTGGATCACAGGGCGATTTATGAGATGGTTCCTTAAAAAAAAAAAAAAAAAAGCCTCCTCGTGTGCTTTCGAGTTCAGAGCTGCCGGATTGGTCAGGATCCAATAGGCAGACAGCTTGAATGGGCTGTCATCTGCTGCAGAAATCGTGGTGAACTCTAGAGGTGACTTGATGCGAGCCATATTGACGCTGCTTGTAATGAAACGGCCTGTGTCAAAAACGCTGCTCTGTATGAGGACATTTCCATGGCAACATGCAGATCCCACGGTACCCCTGCCTTGCGCTTTGATATCGGCACAGGCTTGCATGGCTGTACATTCCTCCCCCAAAAGGGGAGGAAATGACACAGTCATCCTAAGGAACATCTTGGTAAGGGTGTGAATTGATGGAGGTTAGGAGACTTCGGCTGGCCAGATCCAAAGGAGGATAGAAGGGACAGAACAGAGAATTTGGCGACTGGATCTCATCATATAGAGCAGTGTTCTCCAACCTTGGGTCCCCAGATGTTTTTGGCCTACAGCTCCCAGCATGATATAGAGGTATGATATAGAGCATGACATAGAGGTATGAAAAGCTGCCAACATATACCCTTCACCAAGGTATGGCAGCCCCATCCTCATTTTCATCTGATCAGAATTGCACATGCTTTCGCCACCCATTAACCGCAGTGTAAATATCTTTTTGTTCACACAACACACACTGGCTTTTGTACTAATACTCTGCTGTATATTTTTTGCCAGAACTCCCACTGGGTTTATTATTATAATTTCTTATTTAAAGGATTTGTGTGACTGCCTTTTATTGGTTTACAACGTAAACTAAAAAACTAATACAATCTTAAAGCCAATTAAATGCAGACATAATCATAATTTTTTAGAATGAGCCAGCAGAACAACACAGACCAGCAGCAGAAACATATATATGGCTCAACACCCTCCAAAGCTTGCTGGAACAGAAGTGGCTTTGTCTGCATCTGAAATGGTGAGAGTAGAAATTAAATAAACTTCCTAGGAGAGGATATTCAACAAAACTGGAGCTATTGCTGACAAGGCCCTGCTCTAGTGCGTGTCAAACAGGCATCTATAAAAGAGAGTACTATTAGTGGGGCTTATCAACTGTTCTCAAAGTTCATGGCGGATCATATGGGAGAAGACAGTGTCCCTCAAATACTCAGGACACAGACAGTTTAGGGCTTTATAGGTAAAATCCAGCATTTTGAATTGGACACTAACTCTTATAAGATGATAATGTTGACTTGCACAGGTCAATAGTCAGGGAGCAGTGTTCTGGATCAGATGAAGTTTCCAGACTGTCTTCATGGGCATTCCCATATAACGTGCATTGCGGATATCACTGTGTCATGTATGGTAGTCACTGAGGCATGTATGACAGTGACCAAGTCTCCATTTTCCAGTAATGGGCATAGCTAGCAACTAGTAGCAAACCAGCTAGAGCTAGAAAAAAGGCCCACTAGGCTACAGCTGCTGTCTAGGAATCCAGAAGCATCACTGAATCCTAAAGCACCCCCAAATGTTGCAGCTGTCCCTTTAGGGCAGGGTTTCACAATCCTTTTGGACTCAAACGCCATATGTGATGCTGTCTCACAGAGGCGGTGTTTGGGGGCAGCCCACTAGGCAGGACCAGTGCAAGGCAGTTTGGTGCCCTAGGCAAGATAAGATATTTAGCGCCCCCCTTCCCACTTGAGAGCGCTGTATTTTTTCCCCGAGGCGTTTCTGGTGCCCCCTTTAGCCCTGCGCCCTAGGCGGCTGCCTAGTTGGCCTAATGGTAGCACCGGCCCTGCCATTAGGGCTGGAGCCCCGAATCTTTCATTTGGAGCCCCAAATCTCTGGAGGACATCTGCCCCACTACTCTGCTGTCCATGGGCACTTGCTGAAACAAAGGTCCAGGGGCCCTGATGATCTCTGTTGCATCTGATCCCCCTGGATGAGCTGGTTTTGTGCCCACATGTGCTTCACCTCCTGCTGCCTGCCCGCCCCCGAATCTTCCTGCCTCAGTTCTTTTTCTGAAACCGAATGCCCTCCTCTCCCCTTTCCATACATCCCTCTTTATAAATAGGAGTGTCCTTAGGAGACAGGGTCCTTTACAGACACACACAGAGAGAGAGAGAGAGAGAGAGAGAGAGAGAGAGAGAGAGACTTTAGAGTATATGTAAATTAGCATATGCAAATTTGTGCATTTCTTTGTCCTCTGGGCCTGAGCCCCAGAACTTTTCGGTACCTAGTACTGCCTGTGCTGTCTCAGGGGCTCTGCACACATACATGCATGTGCACGCGCGCACGCGCACACACACACGTATGTGCATGCATGCATGCATGCATCCCAGCAATCCTCATATGACCGTAGCAGCGGCAGGGAAGGAGTGGTCTGTATGAGGATGTCTGGGGGAGGGTGTGGAGAGTACAGGTGGCATGGGCCATGGGGAGGGAAATTAAGTGGTGCGGGGACCGCAGCACCCTTGGGGGTGCAATCAAGACCAGGCAGTGCAGGTTGTACACCCCTGCTTAAAAAATTACGTGATCCCATCCAGGACAAACGTTTTCACAGCTAGCCAGCCTGCCTACTGAATCTCCTCCTGTCATCAGCTCAGTCTTGCCTGGACCGAGCTTGAATGTATTCATTCTTATCCAGTCTGTTGTTGATCCCAGGCACTAATTCAGAGATGCCACCATCACACATGGATCTGATGAAAAAAATAGAGCTGGGTGCGATTTCATGTAGATGTTTAAAAAGCTTGTGAGACAAAACTGAACCCCGAGGAATCCACAGGACTTGTATGTATTAAAAGGATGTATACTTTGCCTTTCCACCTCTGTAATTATGGCTTACATAATAAGAAATTGTACTGCGTGGATGATCACAGGATTCAGAATACGTAGGAATTTCCAGTCTTCCTAAATCCGAAGAACTGCATAGAATGATTTTAGCAGACTTAGGGTGCAATCCTATCCTATGCATGTTTAGACAGAAAAAAACTCCTACAATTCTCCTACAGCTATGCTGACTGGGGAATGCTGGGAGTTGTAGGATTTTTTTCTGCCTAAACATGCACAGGATTACGCCCTTAGCGATACATCCTCCATGCTCCATTCTAATGAGAGAGGCTAGGTCACATGGTGACTTACACCAGGCTTGGGCAGAAGGTAGCTCTCCAGATGTTTTGGACTTCCACTCCCAGATGCCCCTGCCAGCATGGCCAATGGTCAGGAATGATTTACAGGATTACCACAAAAATGTAAAACAAAACAAGTAGGATAAGCAAACAAAAGAAAACTAGGCAAAGGAACAGCAGAAGGAAATAGTAGGTGAAGATTAGGATAGCCACTTATGCATTGCCAAAAAAGAGGAAACGCATCACCAAAAAAGAGAACAAAGGAGGATGCCAATTTGCATAACATTTGCATATGCTAACGTACATGTCTGGATGCAAATTTAGAAATATTAACTGTAATTTAAATATAAACACAAGACATCATATCACCATAGTGCGGAAGACTGGCCAGGTGAGCTCCTGACAAGGCACAGTGAATGGTTGTTGAGCAGTGTTCAGCTTGGTAAGTCACGGGTTGCGCAGGGCTTTCCTGTTCTGAATGGATGCTTCATTCCTGAAATTGCAAGAGCAGTATCCAATAGTGCCATTGCATAAACTCAAAGAGTGCTAGTGGAGCACTGAATCTTTCTGTCGCTTATTGCGCTTGTAGATTGCCTGCCCTGTTTGCTGTGCAGGTGCTAACCTTGGATGGGCAACTTTAGGGCCCCTGATCCCTCTCTTCTTATGGTTCTTTATCTTTAAAGTGGACTTGAACTGGACAGGCCTTCAAATAGAGAACACCTTCAAATAGAGGATTGCCCTCTGATAGCTCTCCAGGTAGATGACTGTCCTCTTCAAAGTAGGGCAGCTGGCCACCCAAGTGAAGCCAGCAGGAAAAAGCTGGTCCACATAACCTCCCACCCAAACTCTTGTGTAAACTCCCATTGGCACCGACAGAGACTTTCCTTGAAACACAAACAGCAGACAGGATTTTTGTCAGACCACACCATGGAGTAGAAGTGTTAAACTCCCCACCCTGCACAATCCCAAATCTTACGGAGCAAAAAATGTGCACATTTGCTGCATTCATGCAATTGACGTAGTGTATAGTTTGGCCTGGAGTCCAAACTAGACAGAACAGAACCCAAGTACAGTCTTAATCCTAGACTAGAGAATTCATGATAAAAGATGGAGAGCTTAAAAAATAAAAACCCCCAAAAATGGAAAAGGGGGGGGGGGAGTATGCTCTGTTCCAGGCTGGCAGTTCGTCACCCCTCAAGGTGAATGCAGGTGGCTGACCAGGGACCTGATAAACCTCCTGTCTTTTGCCTGCCTGGAACTGCAAATGCAGCCAGGAAGGTTGTCAAGCTCCTGACAAGGCACAGTGAATGGTTGTTGAGCAGTGTTCAGCTTGGTAAGTCACGGGTTGCGCAGGGCTTTCCTGTTCTGAATGGATGCTTCATTCCTGAAATTGCAAGAGCAGTATCCAATAGTGCCATTGCATAAACTCAAAGAGTGCTAGTGGAGCACTGAATCTTTCTGTCGCTTATTGCGCTTGTAGATTATGCTTGTGCAGCTGCACGCACAGTGGCTTGTACAATCGCACCTTTAGTTGGATTCTCCTTGCGCATAGTTCAGAATCTAGTTTCCACTAGCGCCATCTCATTTGTGTCAGTGGAATGGCACAGTTGGATACTGCCCCAAGTGATTGACAAAGGTGGCCTGTTAAGGCTCTATAGCCCTATTTGGACATTCAATCGCCTGCACAATTCGAGGGATTGACCCTGAGGGGGAAGGTGGGGCTGCGCTCGCTTGCCCCATCCCCGCCATCATGTGCTGGTCTTCTGATCCCACCCCCCTCCAACCCCAACACTGCACATCGGAGGAATTCTGAAGAGTAGAGGCTGTACAGGGTTCTAAAAAGAATGGGGAGACGGTATGCCTGGAGCTCTCTCCCTCTTCAGACCTCCCCCTGCAATGCATAGATGTTGGGGGAGAGGGAGGCAGGGCTGACAGGGACATGGGGCCAGGGAGCTTTTTTTGTCCTTTTATTGCTGTAAAACAGGCAATTCTCCTTTCTTCTGTACTTCAAAAGAGGGGTGGCCAACTGGTGGCCCTCCAGATATTTTGGCCTACAAGTCCCATCAGCCCAAGTCAGCATAGCTAATGGTGAGGGATGATGGGAGTTGTAGGCCAAAAAAAAAGCATCCAGAGGGCCGCACGTTACCCACCCCTGCTTTAAAACAACCTTCATTTTTGTCCCTAGTTGGACATCTGCAGTGTACCAGCACAACCTGGGGCACTCGTATCTCTCCCATTGAAGCACTCAATCACGTGAACATTATTTGGTCTAGGATACGCTGTTCCTTCATTGTTCACATTCAGTCTCTCTGACCTGCCCTTAGGTTGTTTTGCAAATATTGCTTCCATATGCAGCCTGTCAGGTTGTTGATTTTATGACGGCTGCTACAACACAAAACGTCAGCTGTTCGTTGGCACCGTTGGCTGTGGGGCCATTTCCCCCTTACATAAGCCCTGCGGCCTTTCGCTAGGGTCCCCACCCTCCTCTCTCACGCACGGCTCTGTCTGGGTTCCGTTCATGTCTTAATCAACATTTTTGGTGCGCCTATAAATAATTCAGCCACCGCTGCCACTTTTGGCATACAACATGGTCCCTCCAGGAGACCAGGACCCTTCCTTTCTGTATTTATGTGCCATCTTTGGTGCATAAATAGTTTATGGTGTTTGTTTTCTTGTATTGCAGTAATAGATTTTCTTCACGTGTACCGTTGTCAGGCAATCTCTCATCTGTTGTAAGGGACCTTTTCCCATTTTTGCTATTTCCCCCATATTTATTTATAAACAAGGAGAGGGAGAAAATGTTTTTTTTAACATCTGTTACATTACTTCATTAACAAGTCCTTGGTAAAGTAGTAAGGTATTTTACTAGATACATTCAGTCTGCATCTGTTATTCATATATATATATATATATAGAGAGAGAGAGAGAGAGAGAGAGAGAGAAACTATTTTTATAAAAGATCTTGTTTTTATTTTTCTCTTCCCTGTTTATTTATTTTATTTTATTTATTTCTTATATTTGTTAATCGCCCATCTGGCCGGTCACCTGGCCACCCTGGGTGATGTACAATTAAAACAATACAATAAAACAATACAATAAAATACAATAATTAAAACAGTATAAAAATTTCTTTTAAAATCCTAACCCACCCCATATTCCTGCCTGAACAGCCATGTTTTTAATGCACGGCGGAAGCTCATCACGGAGGGGGCATGGTGAAGGTCACTAGGGAGGGAGTTCCATAACGTGGGGGCCGCCACAGAGAAGGCCCTCTTCCTAGTCCCCACCAGCCTGGCTGCTCTGGCTGATGGGATAAGGAGAAGGCCGTCCGTGGCAGATCTTGTTGAGCGGCCTACTTGATGTTGCTGGAGGCGCTCCTTGAGATAATACAACTCCTGGTGCATTAAGAAAAGGGCTGATATGCAGAATGATGGGAGTTGCAGTCCAACACAGGTTGAGGAAAGATGACCTGTACCATCTCACTTTAAATGCAATGTTTTTATAATGAGCCAATTTTGCACATTCAGTTGCTGCTCATAAAGTTCAGGCTAATCAATGCATTTGCAAGCCAGCCCCTGTTGTTCTTATGATCTTGGTCTCTGTTCTGAATACGTACTTGCTGGTCAGTGGCAGCTGGTGGCCACTGAGGCTGGTGGGGCAGAGCTAAGGGGGTCACCAGAAGTGGAGCCAACTACATTTAGGGTTCAATCCTATGCATGTTTAGACAGAAAAAAAGGCCTACAACTCCCAGCATGCCCTAGCCAGCTGGGGTATGCTGGGAGTTGTAGGCCTTTTTTCTGCCTAAACTTGCATAGGATTGAGCCTTTCGTTCATTACACAACCTCCTCCCTTGCAAGCAAGCACATTCAATTGCTACTCATAAAGCTCAGATTAATCAACACATGTGCAAGCCAGCTCTGTTGTTGAACTGGGTCTCTGTTCTGAGAACTTGCTGGTCCCATCTGCAGAAGAGCGTTATATATTACAGGCCTGTGGCTCATGCTGGCTCAGCTTGTCTGAGTGTGGAAAGCTAAGCAGGGCCAGGCCTGGTTATTACTTGGATGAGAGACCCCTCCTCTAGTTTCCTGCATTGAGCAGGGGGTTGGACTCGATGGCCTTCCAACTCTATGATCTATGAAATATGAATGCTGATCTAATAACAGTAATGGTGTATATTTATTGTATGATGTCAACTCAATCAGGTAAAGGCAGTAGTATCTAAAGCACCTTGACTGCCTGACCTGAATAACAAACCAGCTAAGCTAGAGTGTACTGTATGGTATTCAGTCCATTTGGCTGCAATCCAATGCCCACTTACATGGGAAGCCCCACTGAACTAAATGGGACTTGCTTCTGAGTAGATATGTATAGGATTGCACTGTAAGTGCACTGAAGTCTCATGGATTTCAATAGGGTACAAGCTCAACTGTGTGCTTCCAACTCTATCTATGAATCTATATTTTCTGCTTTTGTGTCACAATACAGTTGGCTTATTCCCCCAAGTGGCATTTGGTACAGTTAAAAAAAGAAGTGGCTTACTTAAAAAGCAGATGCAGAAGACACACACACACACACACACACACACGAACTATGCTTTGCCATTTGTAACTAGCTAAGATGTTTGTGAATAAATATTCCTCTTATTTGCCCTCAAACGTGCCCTGTTGAGCAACCCAGGAAATCTAAATGTCGTCGCCGTGGGAGGTGTTGGAAAGGTATAACTGGGAAATAGTTTTTACCTCTGGTATTCAGAAAGCATGTCAAGATGGAACTGCATGGCACAATAGCAAGATGAGGTTCCTGGAAGCTCATAATATGAGTGGGTGGCGGTTGCTTGCCTGAGCACTTGGCTTCTAAACCTGGCTTCTGAACCAGACACAACGGGTCTGCAGGTGGGTGGGTAGGACATGGCCGTGGGAGAGATTTACAGGGGAGGACTGGTGGTCAGGGGATGACCCTTACTGTCCTGACTACTTATTTATTTATTATTTATTTATTTATATTTATATACCACCTTTTTTCCTGCAAGGAACCCAAGGTGGTTTACATAATCCTCCTCCTTCTCCTCCTCCTCTCCATTTTATCTTCACAACAACCCTGTGAGGTAGGTTAGTTTGAGAGTCAGTGACTGGCCCAAAGTCACCCAGTGAGCTTCATGGCTGCGTGGGGGTTAGAACCCAGATCTCCCAAGTCCCAGTCCAACACTCTAACCACTACATCACCCTGGTTCCCCTAGGTATGAGGCCCAGTGGAAGTAGACTGTAACACAGTGCTCACTGTCTGTTCTGGGCCTTGTCAGCCAGGCACACCTGGCCACCCTACTTCCTGCTATAATTACAGAGATGTTCTAGAAGAAAGGTAGTTATCTTTCCGCTGAGCTGTAGAACACCTCCTGCACTCCTGGTTTTGGACTGCGATGCCTACCAGGGGCATGGACAGCTGCCCAGAACATGCCCAAAATAGATTGAACCATGAAACTCATCTAGCACCAACAATACCACTGCCATGAGACTGGGCTTGACTTAACCTAATTCTTGGCACATCAGGACCTCAGATAACACACTGCAGGAAGTGCTGGTTGGAATATTCACCCATAGGGAGCTGTTGTCTCAGGAAAGGACTGCAGTCAGCTCAGCTGAGGCCTTAAGAAAGCTGACAGAGCCTGGTTTTTCAGTGGCTCCACCCTTGCTGGATGCCAACTGCAGTTCTTAAAGGGTTGGTGTATGTTTCTGCAATCTCATGCTCCCATGTGGCTGAGGGACAGGAGAAGCTGCTGGGAAGTCATCCTCAGAGTCAGATGATGGGAAAGCTACACCTCAGGTCAGGATGGTATGGTGATGAGAGCTCCCTGGACATGGGGTGATCTGTGACCCATCTGAATCCAAGTCCTCCTCAGAGTATTGTGGACCTTCAGAACCAGGGAAAATGACACTTTCCCTCCCGCCATTTCTGCCCTGCATTATCTCAGCAAACACAGGTTTGGGAATGTACCTTTGCCAAGGGAATACCTTGTTCCACCCTCTAGTTTTAACAGCAGAGATGAAAATCAACCAGTCAACTGAGTGACAAACAGCTCCCCATTGCTTCTGTTAAGATTGTGTTTCTATGGAGCACATTTCACCAGGAACTTCTTCTGTAGTGCCCTTGTCCATTTATTTCAATGGGGAAATGTACTGGAGGTATGTCCTGAGAATTTTGCTGGTTATTTTATTGGTTTTCAAGGGATAGTGCATTCAACTGGCTTCTGAACCAGACATAACTGGTCTGCAGGTGGGTGGGTAGGACATGTTGATGGATCTTGTGTGGATAGTGCCATTTTAAGGTCTAGTCTAGCTTAGTTGGGGCCATATTATATAGTGTACATATCCTAATATGTCATCCAGCCTTATGGTCTAAGAATATAAGAAGAGCTATGCTGGATCAGACCAAGGGCCCATCTAGTTCAGCATTCTGTGCACACAGTGGCCAACCAGCTGCCCACAAAGAACCCACAAGAAGGACATGAGTGCAACAGCACCCCCCGCTCATGTTCCCCAGCAACTGGAGCTTGATGCACATGGACATGGAAACTGGTGATGCCAAGCTGACTCTTTTTCCATGGCAATGACACGGCCAAGAATTAGGTTAAGTCAAGCCCAGTCTCATGGCAGCAGTATTGTTGGTGCTAGATGAGTTTCATGGTTAAATCTATTTTGGGCATGTTCTGGGCAGCTGTCCATGCCCCTGGTAGGCATCGCAGTCCAAAACCCAGGAGTGCAGAAGGTGTTCTACAGCTCAGCGGAAAGACAACTACCTTTCTTCTAGAACATCTCTGTAATTATAGCAGGAGGTAGGGTGGCCAGGTGTCCTACTTTACAGAGGATAATCCTCTGTTTTGGAGAGCTGGCAGAGGACAGTCCTCTATTTGAAGAGCTTGCAGTCCAACTTAATGTCAAGGAACCATAAGAAGGGAAAGGAGAGGTCTTGACCTTGCCCAGCCACAGGTAGCACCTGAACAGCAGACTGCGCAGGCACACAGGTCACCTAGTCAGTCTTTCTCACTATGGTTTCATCGATTTCACAGACCATAGAGTTGGAAGGAGCCTACAGGGCCACCGAGTCCAACCCCCTGCTCAATGCAGGAAACTAGAGGAGGGGTCTCCCATCCAAGTCATAACCAGGCCTGACCCTGCTTAGCTTTCCACGCTCAGACAAGCTGAGCCAGCATAAGCCTGAGATATATTATATTTGTAGCTAAATCATAGTTATTATTTCTCAGTTTGCACCTATACACATAAATTTTCATGTGCAAATATTATGCAAATTGGACTCCTCTTTTTGTCCACTTTTTTTGGCGATGTGTTTCCTCTCTTTTGGTGATGCGTAAGTGGCCACCCTAGCAGGAAGCCAACCTAGGAAGGCGGCACCATCCACACCGTTGCTATACTAAATCCTTTTGGGTATGTGGACCAGCAGAGGAGCAGAGACGGAGGGACATGGACAGTGGTAGCAATAGGTTTGGATGAGTGGGAGAAGGGTGCTGGAGTTGTGGTGTCTACAGCTAACTGAATGAGTAGGGTGCTTGTGTTTAATGGAGTTCCAGGCAGTAGAATTCTTCATTATGACGATTTCAGCTTTATGGAGTCTCTCTAGCAGAGACTGTCTGTGACTCTGAAGTGTTACCATATAATTTTGATCAATTGCATAAGAGAGGCTATCGTGGCTGTAGCAGTGTGTCTGTTCCTAGTAGATAGAAGCCGAGATGAGGAATGATTACTAGACAAATACATTTTTCTTGGGTCTTGTTTCATAAAGAATGCATTGACCCAATTTCTCATGCTTTCCTCATCTTTTGTGTAGGGGAAAATTGGAAGTACTCATTAATACTCATAAATATGGTTTTTGTCCTGGTCTCACTGCTTATGTCATGAGTCCTGCAGGTGTGCAGGCCTTTAAAGTTACATTTATTTTTATTTTTAAGAAATCTAGGGCAGATCAAGATTATATTTAACAATGTTCTGCTGACAACCAGCTATTGAACACCTACAAGTTTTGCATCTGTGAATCACTCCAAAAGTGATGTGACTGATGTCATTGTGCATTAATAGCCGCATGATTGTAACCACATTTAGGAAAGAGCTTTATTAATTACTTCCACAAATGAGCTGAAAAGCCTAGAAGGATTAGGTGTACACAAAAAGGCAGGTTGTTGTCGCCCCCCCCCCCCGCCATACTCAGTCTGTCTGCTAACAGGATGCTTTTCCAGGCATGCATCTCATTAGTTAAAGCAAAAGAAATAAAACATTTGCTTTTTTATTCACATTTCGAAATAATTGAGTTAATGATGGAATGCACATCCTCAGGGCTTTATTTTGTAAAACAGCTTAAATAGCTAGGGCAGAATCCAAGGCTGCTGCTGTGTGTGTGTCCAGCCCTGCCAATTCTGTCCTGCAAGCAGCCCCTCTACCACTTGCGTGAGGACAATTTCGCACTTCCAGGGCAACCCGAAACCAGCAGAAAAGAAATGCTGATTTCTGGAAGGGGGCAGGTCAGTGGAGTTCCCTTATGTGAGCTCTACCAACCTGCCCCCTTTCAGAAGGGCTTGCCCCCGGAAGTGCTAAATCATTATTCCGCAACTGGTAGAACACAAGTCATAATCCTGCTATCTTTTTTCTTTGGTAGCCCTTTGAGGGGAACACAGTAGAGCTCTCATGGTCCAAGTCTTGCTCAACTCATAGGAAGCCGCCTTCTACTAAATCAGACCGTTGGTCTACCTAGTTCAGTACTGTCCAATCTGACTGGCAGCGGCTCTCCAGGGTATCAGACAGTGGTCATTCCCAACCTTACCTGGAGACGTCACAGGTTGAACCTGGGACATTTTGCATGCAAAGCAGCATGTGCTTGGCCACTGAGCTACAATCCCTTCCATCGTTAGCATCTTCTGTTCAGATTTCACTGTGGGCTGGCTGGTTCATATGAAATGGACCAACTCCCATCAGCCCCAGCCAGCGTGGCCAATGGTAAGAAATGATGGGAGTTGTAGTCCGAAACACATTTGAAGGGCACCAGGTTGAGGAAGGCTGCTCTACCTGCTTACCTGATGGTATGTCCCATTGAACTCAATGTGACTTACTTTTGAGCATAGGATTGCATTGTGAAGGGGAAGGTTGAGGAAGGCTGCTTTACACATTCCATGTCAATTCCTTTCTTCCACTTTAGTGTAAACCATAATTTTTGCATCCAAACTGGCAAACTATAGTTTGTGCTTGCCCTGTAAACCAGGGTTGCAAAACAGTCTCAGGCCATGGTTTGCAATCCCGGTTTGGAGGGCAAACACAAACCATAGTTTGCCAGTTCTGATATTATAGTAAACTCTGGCTTGCATTAAAGAGAAATAACTAATTGAAGTGGAGTGTGGAGGGGTGAGAGAAGGGGAGGAGGGTGCATGAGGACACAAGGCCTGTGTGGCACATTGAATCGAGTCCGTGTATCCTCCATGAAGATTCACCCGCATAAAACTCTGTGTATATAATGCTCCCACTTTATTTGAATGGTAACACTTTCTGCATAAGAATTTATCTTGTATCATCAATATGGTGCAACTTCCTCATCACTTTCTAGGTAAAATCTGCAATACATTTAAGATCATCTGCTTAGAACTATATCATAAATGGAACAAATGTATGGGTTTACTGTTTGGTGGCAAAGAATTTCTATAGACCTTGTGGCTCATGTACTTCTAGTCTTATAAAGCAGCCAATCAATGATTTTTGATGGCATATCCTATTGCATCCATACCTCGCATGCCTCAAATAATGATGTACCATTGTTGTTCATAGTAGTTGGCCGATGGCATGTTTTTCCTTGTGTTCCTCTGATTTCAACTATTCTTGTCTCTCCTTATTTTTGTTCTCTTCCTTTGGATAATG
Organism: Shinisaurus crocodilurus; assembly: GCA_021292165.1. Classification (NCBI taxonomy): domain Eukaryota; kingdom Metazoa; phylum Chordata; class Lepidosauria; order Squamata; family Shinisauridae; genus Shinisaurus; species Shinisaurus crocodilurus. The sequence continues at coordinate 238,770,200 of CM037877.1, forward strand.
AATAATTCATCGATGTTGCTTAAATTTTTGCAGGCTGACTGGTTCCTTCACCATCTGTCATTCTATCTTTGATATTTATACAGGCATCTGTCACCTTGGTATGACTTTGTTTTTCTTGACCCATAGCTCTCACTGCTGATACCTTTCAAGTGGGGCCAGGAAAGGCAACTCAGAAAACCCGTATAAATGCAACCCCACTCACACACACAAACACCCCTATTAGGATAGGCAGGGCTGGCATAGAAAATAGGAACATAGGCAGCTGCCTCACACAATCAGGTCATTTCTCCATCTAGGCCACCTATTGTCGATGCTGACTGGCAGCGACTCTCCAGGGTTTCAGGCAGGAACTTTTCCAGCCCTACCTGGCTGGAGATGTCAGGGATTGAACCTGGGATCTTCTGCATGTATAAAGCATGTGCTCTACCACTAAGCTATGGCTCAAAATATATTGGGGTTTGTACCCAAAGGTGGTTTTCTGGTAGTGGAAAGTGCTTCCAGTTGAGCAGGCAAGCAAGCCACCTGATTTCTTCCAGTCCTCCCTACCTCCTGTAGCCCTCCATGCCATATCCCATATTGTTCTAGAGCAGTGTTCTCCAACCTTGGGTCCCCAGATGTTTTTGGCCTACAACTCCCAGCATGCCCCAACCAGCTATGCAGGCCAAAAACATCTGGGGACCCAAGGTTGGAGAACACTGTTCTAGAGGACCCCACTGTTGTGTTATCAGCAGCAAGCTGGGAGTTTTTGTTTTGGTACATGGCTGTCTCAGGCAGTCTGTTTATGTCTAAGCCAGATGTATGTGGTGTTGCACTATTCTTGGCCCAGCGTGGGATAGGCTCTCTGGGAACCAAGCTGTCACGTGTCTGTTTCTCTGACATAGCATACTGCTCCAGACAGAAGCCATTTTAAGGGGAAGAGCTTTAGCTTTGGCTCTTGTCTTCCTCTTCTTGCTTCTTCTACAATGTAACTCTTTGAGTTGGTGGGGTGAAGTTCTCCTTCTCTCCACTGGACTAATGCTTGCTGCGCATTTATACTCTGCACATGGACTGTATCTATGGAATGCATACTCTGTCTGTAGTGCTTACTTTGAATAAGTAAATAAACGGGTAGAACAGAGCTGTTGCTGTTTACAGAGTGATTCCTGTGTCCTGGATTAATCTGCAACTGGAGTGGCTGAGCTGCTGGGTCGCTGCTGTGTGGGAGATACTCTGCTGCTGTGTGTGGACAGCCTGACAAGGCTAGCACACGGATTGCAAACTCTTTCAGCACCAACATCCACAACCCTTGGGAGCAGCTTTTCATGGGATGTGTGGGAGCTGCAGTGGGTAGCGGGGGAGGTTAGCAAAAATTAGGCTCCTCACCTTGGCCAAGCAGAAGTACCCTCTGAGAGTGCAAAGCCACCGTTGGATACAACCCATCCTAGTTGTCAGCATATAAATCGCCCTTCCACAACCTGGTGCCCTCCAGATGTGTTGAACTGCAACTCCACGCTGGCTGGGAATTATGGGAGTTGCAGTCCAACAGATCTAGAAGGCACCAGGTTGGAGAAGGCCGATATAAATCATATATAGGCCATCTAGTTTTCCAGCGCAGTGCAGAGTTCTTAAAATAAAAAGATCCTGTATATTGGGGCTCGCAGTGCTATTTGATCAATACACTCATTTAAGCCTCCCCCATTTTGTCTACTGCTAATTTTTTTTTTTACATCCCATATACATTGTCCATTGTATGCACAGAATAATAAGAGTACATAGTACAACATTATAGAGATCAGATTGTTAGAGAAGAAAACAGAACCATCATGCACAGGGAACTTTATTTTATTCAAAGCTTACATCCCATATGTTTCCTAGAAATGAAACTCAAGGCAGAGAACAAAATCAGCAATATTTAAAACAATAACTTCCAAACTCTTAGTCATATAGCAATCTTAAAAACCCTAATTAATGCATAACAACAATAACAATGTGTAAGAACAGCTGTTAACCATAAGGACTACCCCCCCCCACGCACACAGAAACACACACACCAAGGGTTGTTGAAACCTCTTTCTTTCTTTCTTTTTCTTTCTTTCTAAAATATATAAGCCACCTTCATCCACAAGGGATCCCAGGGTGGTGTACATAACACTAAAAAGCAAAACAAAACAAAACAAAAACCCAAATCCAATATAAAAACCTTACAATTACACATGGAAAGACAAATTAAAATAACAACTGTGGTTTTTAAATTAAAACGATTACCCAAATGTCCTCTTAAAGAGCCATGTTTTTACATAATGCCCAGAACACCACGGCAGGGATGCAGAACTTCTTGCATTTTGGAGAAGATTCCCAGGGCCACGTTCCAGTGGTGGTGGGCAGGGCCAAAAGCAAAGGGGGTGTGGCTCTAAACACCCCAAATGCCAGCATATTGTACGTTCAAGCTCTTTCTGCCAGCAGCTAAGCCAACTGCACAAAAAGCTGGGAAACCACCAAACCACTTAACAACTGGTGGTTGGGAGAAAGGGGGTGGGGCTGAAGAAGGGGGTGGGGCCGAAGAAGGGGGTGGGGCCATTTGGGGAACCTTGGGTCAGCTTTGGCTCCCAGGCCCGAGGTTCTGCATTCCCGCCGCAGTACAGCATCAGGGGCTGACAAATCTCCGTGAGCAAAGCATTTCATTTCTTCCATATTAAGAGGAAAATGTTGTTATCCTTCCATATGAGGAGACGTATTTCACTTTTGAGAGACCAGAATTGGAATAGTGGACCATGGTCTCTTCCAAGGCTAGTTTTTGAACAGATTAAAATGACATCCAGAGGAGTTATTTACAAAGAGCTACTCCAGGCATGATCAAGGGCTTGGACATGCCCAATGGGATTTTTATTTTATTTTTTACTTCGAGCAGTTGGCATTCCCGCTGGGCAGTGTCATATCACAAACATACTTTGAGAACACCCTCAGTTGCTTTCAAAGTACCTTCTGTTACTCTTTCTCATGATAGGCTCTTGCTTAGATGGGCCTGTGGCATAATCCCACAATTCAGTTCCCTGGTGTATGTCTGCATTAGTATGTTTAGTGTGTCTAGAATGTTGAACTGAGTGGGTGTGGTTTGTGATGTCGTAGAAAGGGTGGGGGGAGGAGTATATAAGGAGTGTTTGAGTTAAGAAGTCGAGTTAGTGAGTTGAGTGTTATGGGAGTGTGGAGTTGGGTTAGAGAGTTTTAGGTGGTTGGAGTTAGTGTGATATGGGAGAGTGTTTGTAGTGTGCGGGGAGAATTGGGAGTTTGGGAGTTAGGTTAGTTACAAAGTGTTTGGTGTAGGCAGATTTATTTTCTGGAACGAAGATTTTGAGAATTAAAATAAACTTATTTTAATTTTGTTTGCTACACAAATCCTACGTGTCAGCTTGGCGTTATTACCTGCTTTACTTTTAAATCTACACACACACCTTTGTACCCACAGCATCATAAATTTAAGCTAGATCCTTCATAACCAGCATTAATCTTTTCCCTCATTAGTAGGGGAAAAGGTTTCATTTGACCCTCCCCTCAGGTTTTCAAGTGTTGATGCTTGGCCTGAGAAGGGTTTATGCGCCTGGTCCTAAAGTGAAAAGGGCCGTGTTGTCTTGAATACGTAATACGTCGGAATTTAAAGCAAGTCAGCAGGCCAAGAACCCGCAGAGTTGGAAGTAGTTTGGAGCTGAAATGTAAGAGCTACACGATTGACCAGTAGACTGAGCCAAACATAAAATTGGAGATGGGGTTGTTTATAAAAGCTGCAGTGACTGAGGACTATTGGTATACTTTACTTTGTTCATATAGAAATTCAAGAACATTCACTTGGAGGAAGGTTATGTAATGGTGATGGAAGTTGATTGGCTTATGTCATAGACTGGCATTACCCATGTTTTATTATATAATTGTGGCACCACAATTTACAGCAACGCAGCATTGCTATTGTAATAGACGGACTCTACATCTTTACAATACATAAGAGGGTTTTTCCGTGTATTTAGAGATCGTTGGCCCTAGTACTCTCTGAACTTATTGTGCTCACCAGGCATTTTGCTCTTTGGTTCTGCCGCAGTATCGAGCCATGTTCCTACATGATTCACATGATTTATAAACATCTCTTCGACACAGTCATGCATTACATTTTTAACTGTACAATGAAAAATGTAATGTGAATTGACCCTGAGATGGCACCACCCTTGTATTTTTAAGATTCACTGTAAGACCTTAAAAACAAATAAACAAAACACACACACACACACACACACACACGTCATCCAATAAATTAGCTAAATTCTGTGTTAGTCAGGGGGTGGGGAGGCAGTGCTAGGTACCAAAAAGATCTGGGACTCAGGCCCACAGGGCAAAAAAAAAATAAAAAAAAAAATGCACAAATTTGCATATGCTAATTTACATTTGCTCTAAAATCTCTCTCTGTGTATGTCTTTAAAGGACCCTGTCTCCTAAGGACACCCCTATTGTAAAAAGGGGTGTATGGACAGGGGAGAGAAGGGCAGTTGATCTCAGAAAAAGAATTCAGGCAGAAAGATTCAAGGGGCAGGGGGGCAGCAGGAGGTGAAGCACATGTGAGCAAAAAGCCAGCTATTCCGGGGGTACCGCTGCAACAGAGATCATCAGGGCCCCTGTAACTTTATTTCATCAAGTGCCCATAGAAAGTAGGGGGGGCAGATGGCCTCCCAGATATTCGGGGCTCCAAATGAAAGATTCAGGGCTCCAGCCTTAGTGGGCCATTGTCTAATATTTGGGCAAACCTCTGCTTCTCCTGCCCTTGTCAGATCGACTTGAACAGGCTGTGATATAAATGGTTCATTCATTTACTTTCTTTATCTTTTATATGTTGCCAGTGGTCTGCTACCTAGCTGAAATTATATTTTGAATATCTTACACAAACATCAAATACCCACTTCAGCGTTCCAGTAACTGGTGATATATTGTGCCTTTAATATATCAAGCCGTCCTCTAGTCCAAACTGAGTGGGTTTCATCAGCATGTGACACTGAAAGATGTAATTAGCAAGGTATGTAAAACTGGCTTGGGGAAAAAAGACGTGAAAATAAAAGAAGAATTTGAAAGGGACAAAGCAGAGGTTAAATGGTGCATGATTAATGCCGCGTAAAAGGGCTCACTAAGCTGCTGTGATTTTATGATAGGCGCTGCGATGCATAAGGACATCTTCAATGCATGATTTCTCTAACGTGGAACTTAATGAATGCCTGGGCGTGGCTGGTGCTAGTGGGCAAGGAGGGGAGGCACTTGCTGAAGCCCAGAGGACAGTAAAGGGCGTGGGTATCATTGCTTCATGCTGGAGGACCCAAGAAGGTTGAAGGAAGGCAGTCTTTCTGCTCGCTGGTGCAGTGTAGTGGTGGCTAAGAGACTGAGCTACAAATCAAGGAGTCCCTGGTCTGAATGTCATCCCTGCCATGAACGTACTAGGTTAGCCTTCCCCAACATGGTCCCCTCCAGAGGTTTTGGACTACAACTCCCAGCATTCCTGATCATTTGCTGTGCTGGCCAGAGCTGATGGGAGTTGAAGTCTAGGTGGTGCCAAGTTTGGGACAGCTGCACTACGTGCACTCTCTTTCTCAGCCTCAGTCCCCCCTTCTCACCTGCAATATCAGAGGACGATCACACTGGCTTGCCTTGTGGGGTTGTTCTAAGGATTGCAGCTAGATCATAATGCGCATAAAGCGCTTTCGACGCTTGAAAACATGCTGTACAAATGTTATGTGTTGTGCTGCTCCTGCATTTCCCAGGTGCCCAACATGGAGAGATCGCACTTCGCATAAGAGTGCTCTGCAATGGACATTAAACTATTCAAATTAAATGTTCCCAAATTGTATGGGGGGGGGGATAAGAGTGTGATTTTGAGGGACCATACCCCTGGTCCACAGTTTTTCCTGGCAGAATGCTTAAAAGGTTTAGGACTACCTTTCCCAACCTGGTGCCCTGCAGTTGGACTGCAGCTCCCAGCATCCCCAGCTAGTATGGCCAAGGCAGCACAGAGAAGGACAATTTTAAAATTGCCCTTCTCCATGCTGCCTTGATATTTATCTTCTGCTTTTAAAAATGTTGTTGCTGCTGCTGCTGCTGCTGCTGCTTTTTATTTTATTTTATTTCTGTGTGTGTGTGTGTGTGTGTGTGTGAGAGAGAGAGAGAGAGAGAGAGAGAGGGAGAGAGATGGAACGGTCTGTTGACTGTAATAAAGATTTGTTGGTTTTTCCCCAGTTTTGTTATTGGTTTTATTCTTGGTTTGATTGTGTTTGTTTTTATTATGCATGTCACCCGGAGCACTTTGGATACAGAGTGACTCATAAATGAAATTAATGAATTTCAGAATCTGCCCATGCATTCTCAAAGTGGTACAATTTATTCTACCATGTCATTCATACATTGAATGACTTAAACATTGATGGAGTCTGCACGATCGGGGAAGGGAAAGAAGCCACGGTGGTTTCTTTCTCCCGCCCCATGCATGCCGGTCATGCACCACTTCATTTCCATAATTACCAGCGTGGGGCGTGGGTTGCCGTGCTATCCAAACCCAGCGTGGTGGGTGGGAGGTGGGGGTGGCTTCCAAACCACCCCACAACAACCCATGGCTTGTTCTAGTGCTCCAGAGTGGTTTGGAAGGTGCCCTCGCCAGGTTCGGATGACATGGCAGCCCATGCCACTGTATAGTAGAGCTTTAAAGTGCTCAAAGGGCTTCATATGCATATCCTTGCAACCATCCTGCAAAGTAAGTCCATATTATTGCTCCCATATTGCAGTTGGGGCCTGGGGGGACGGAGACAGAGAGAGGGAGGCTTGCACAGGCCACCTAATGAGTTCATGGCAGAGTTGAAAGTCAAACTGGGGGCCTCTTCGCTGCTACGCTATGCCAACTCTCATTCTATCACATGTGTCAAGCAGACCTGACAGTGGAAGGAGCTGCACGGTTGTTAATTTTAATTTAACAGCTTGCCAACTAGTGTGGAGAATTTTGCCGGAAATCCACACCCAATCCAAAATCCCAGGGGACTGGTAAAATCAGTCTCACCCCCCTTGGCAGGATGGCAAGATAACCAGCTTACCAAGCGGTTTCACAAACAAACACAGGTGAATTTCCACTTTGGTAAGGGATCAACTGTGTTCATTCACCCATTTCATGGTGGAGTTTTTTTTTTTTTTTTTTAAATGCCACCCAGTATATCATTGTTTGAATCTTTTAAATCTCCTACATCTTGTTGATTTGAGATGGGACCTGGCAGTGTGAACTGTGACTTATCGACAACAGCATGGTAAATAATTGCATCTCAACAAAATGTCTTCCAGCACTTTTATCTTGTCAGCGAAGGCAGTATTAGAGGCTGCATATTAGGAACCCATTAAACTTCAAAGATGCTGTGGGCTGGTTGACAGGGCTGGTCCAAGACATTTTTTGGCCTGAAGCAGAGCAGCAAATTCCTACCCATTCCCTCCACCCCCAGCAGAGTCAAGTTTTGTAGTACCCAAGGCATAACAAGTTATTTTGGCACCTGAGGCAGAAAATCTCTCTCCCCATCTCTGGCAGTAAAAATCCAATAATAATAAATTGAATAACTAACAATTTGCTGCCCTTTTATGACATCCCCAAAGTAGCTGCCTGAGGCAGCTACCTCACCCTGCCTAATGGTAGAGCCGGCCCTGATGCCACGGCAGAAACAGACTGGTGCTTCGGGACGAAGAGAAATGTTTTCAAAGAGAATTCAGCATAATCAGGGCCGGCCCAAGACATTTCTGCCTGAGGCAGCTCCATCACGCCGGCACACTGTTTCCCATCCCCAATCATCAGTTGTCTGAGGCAGACGCCTCACGCTGTCCAGTGGTTGGGCCGCCCGCCGAGCATCATGTGTGTTAACCATCGATGGATGATGCAGATTTTCATTCAGGATGGCTTCTGCATTGTAAGAAAATGAAATGTTTCCCAGCTGGGAAAAAGAGGTACAGATTGAGGAGTTTGTTTCATTAGGCTGAAATCGAGGTCTCTGTTCTTCCTTTGTTGCAAGGGCAGTTTCTAGCGGGGTGTTAATGAAACTGCTGGATTTGCTGAGGGAACAGCAGCTTGTGTGCTGTCTTTGCTAGGATATATTGAGGGTTTGAAATTCTGAAAATGGAGAGCATGATTTGTATAAAAAGAATACAGATTTTTGGGGGTGGCGGTGTCTACATATATAAAACTGTATTTTCTAGGGAGATGCCAGCCACCAAACCCCATAGGCACAGTCCTTGACTGAGCATTGCACTCCATAGCAACAAGCAGAATTGGTGTGGAAACAGATGGGACCCAAGACTTCCGTTCTGATTTACACCAGTGGAAAATCTGCCCTGGTAGTACATTTAACATATTTTGATAATCTCATTCTCCAGTCTTGTACGTAATGGAGTCGCACAGCATTCATGGTATCTCCTCTCATTAAAGGGAGGTCGACTTTCTCTCTCACTCTCTGTGTACAAAGGATGTTGTTGGTATTCTGACTTTAATGATGAAATAAAAAAGCTGTTGGTTCCGTCCCTGTTAGGGTTTTGCTAGACTGGCAATTTATAACGCATCGATAAAAGCATCCCCGGGCAAATCAGATTCTGTGTTCGTTAACTCCTGGCTTATGTGGCTTTGGTTTATGTCTGACTTAGTAAATTGCTTTTTGCTCAATAATTCATTGCCCTCCAACTGTTTTATTGTCATTTTGATTTATTAATGAGTTTGGCTCAAGAAGGCTGTCCTCATATTGCATGGTGAAACAGAGTCTTGCACCGATAGCATTTTACCAGTGCAGTCAGGCTTTCTTTCTTAAGAACACTGTAGCACAACTCGTGCCAGACCATGGTTAAGTAAACTTAACTATGGTTTGCCATGATGTCTGAAGAACTGACAAACCAGTTTGTGATCAGCTGGCAAAGCAGAATTGGAATCCATGGTTTGAAGTAGGATTTTGAACCATCAGCACTCGGTTCAGCACCCTAATCCACAGGTGGCTGGCCTGGCTGGGTTTGTCCATTTTATTTTCGGTGGGAGGTTGCCGCCTACCTTTGCAACAGTGATAGCAGCAGTGCCTGCAGCCTGTGAGGCAGGTTTAACTGCTGCTGCTAAGGTAAGTGACCCCCCCCAATTCCAGACCATCAAACCGCCCCCCCTCCCAGAAAAGGCCACCTCTTTGTTGAGGGAGAGAAAATTATGCCCAGTTTCAGGGGGGGAACAGAAACTGGGTGGTTTATTATTATTTTTTGCAGTGGGTTTGTGAATCATGGTTTGTGCTAACCATGGTTTGGCGTGATGTCAGAAATTGACCATAGTTGCTGTTATTGCTCTACCTCCATTTTCTGCTGCATAAGAGACAGGAGGAGCTGAGTGAGCAAACAGAAAATAAAACCCAATAGGCAACTCTAAACCATAATATTCCTGTTGTATGACTGGAATCTCAAACCATGGTTTTGTTTCTAAATTCATATTAATTTAAACCATGGTTTGGTGTGATGTCTGAACTGAGTGAACCATTCTAGATGCACAACCACTAAGGAGTCAGATGTCCTTAGGTGCGTGCAGCAGCAGCTCCTGCTGACCAAGGCTATGTGGGTACTGTGATTATATAGAAGCAGAGAAGCAGAATGTGCTACTGACCCTCCATTTTCTTATTTTATTTTTAAGCAAGTTTCTAGCCCCTGTTGTTAAGATTAGCTCACTTCAATGCTCTACATAGCTCTTTCTCCTTTCCCATGACTTGCAAACCCAGAATGTATTGTGCAAAGCAATGAAAATGGCAAAATAAAAGAACGGATGCAATTTTGCTCCATTTTATTCAGTATGAGACAGCTGTCAGTCTTCAAGTAGCCTGCCTGCCATTAATTTTTAAAGATGCCGTGTGTATGCTTATGGATACATTCATACTTTGGCTTTTTTTAAAAAAGGAAAAACAAGGAAACATATTTTAAAATGCTTGCAAAACTAGTCTGCAGATTGTGGAGACCAATGGGCAGAATAAAACGGGAACACATCCTGCTGATTCTCTTACACCCTGCCGAGTCCATTGTACAAGTGGCCCCACCACCACTTGTGCAACAGTGATGTAGCTCTTCTGGGGCAACCTCTGCAAGAAGGCAGGTCAGCAGAGCTCACATAAGGGAGTTTCACCGACCTGCCTCCTTCCATAAACAAGCGTTTCCGCTCATTTCAGAGCGTCCCCCAGGAAGCACTAAATCTCCTTTGCATCAGCGGTGCATCCTGCTTGTGCAACAGAATTGGGAGGCCCCACCACTTGTGGAAGAGAATCAGCAGGGTGGAAACGAATTGGTGGGGCCGTAAACAGTGTGAGTGCCAGTGTGGTGTAGTGGTGAGAGTGTTGGACTGGGACTCAGGAGGTCCGTGTTCTAGTCCCCACTTGGCCATGAAATTCACTGGGTGACTGTGGGCCAGTCACTGACTCTCAGCCTAACCTACCTCACAGGGTTGTTGTGAGGATAAAATGGAGAGGAGGATTATGTAAGCCGCCTTGTGTTCCTTGGCTTTTGCAGGAAATATGCGGAGTTGGCTTTTCTTTTTCCATTGAGCTCATTCCTGGAAAGAATAGGCTACATGTGTAATGAAAGCAGTGAGAACATTTCCAAACTCCCCCCCCCCCGCCCGTGCTCTGCAAATGTGATGCCTTGTCTTCACCCTGAGACAGTCCAACACATGCTTTGCTTGTTGATTATGAGTTTGACTTTGACGGCTTTGCTGCTGCTAACGTTTGCAGTTTCAGTAAAAAAAAATCCCTGCCAGGAACAAGCAGAACATCTCTCCTTTATTTTGATTTGATTTGGTTAGCAGATGAGACCTTTTGATTGCTTCGCTAACGGTTACAGAGACCGTTTGCCACAACTGAAAGAACACACTGAAATTCGGGCAACCCCACATGCTGATGGATGTTTAGAATTATCCTGCAGTTATTTTGCCATGCTCTGCATTTTGAATGCTGTTTAGTGGGGGGCGGGGGGCGCGGGATGATTGATTTGCTGGGCATAAGCTGTAACTTCTAAGGTATAGCGTGTGCTATTTAGCAACATTGGGGCAGAGGGATGGCAGAAAATACTTAAAAGTTGCATGCAATTTCTATTTCTTCTCACAATTATGATTTATAGCTGTTTTCTGCCTCAGTATGGGAAAAGAAAACTCACACTTGGTTTTGATGAGCAGCTGCAAATACATTCTACTAGCACCCCTCCCTATTTTCACAGTAGGCAAATGCAGGCACAAAGCAAACAGTGGCTAAGCTAACACATTTCAATATACAGATATTACAAGCTTTAAAGTTGGTCGGCTCTGAAGCGAACTGTTCCAAGCACATCTTGGGTAGAACAGAAGGGCATTTTGAAAGCCAGAAAGGGAAAATGATTTTGGAGCTTTTGGAAAAACAGACCGACAGGAACAACGGTTCAGATGTAGACAAAAGAGTTCAGCAGTAATTTAAAATATGAGCCATAACCCTATAAAATTCTGAAATGGGAAAAGGTGACAAGTTCAATCCGAGTCTCTCTCTCTCTCTCTCTCTCTCTCTCTCTCTCTCTCTCTCTCACACACACACACACACACACACACACACGCGCGCACACACACCTCTTTACCTTGTGTTTGTTGAAGATTTTGGCAGTACAAGAAGCCCAGGGAGTGGGCATAAGATACTGTAGGGCAGGGATGGGGAAATTCTGGCTCCAGATGTTGTTGGACTCCAACTCCAATCAGCCCCAGCCAGCATGGTCTGGTCCAGGATGATGGGAATTGTAGTCCATAACTCCTGGAGGTCACAGGTTCCCCACCCTTGCTGAAGGGTCAGTTGGGACAATAGAAGAAATGGCCCTCCTATACCTTTAACCGTTGGGTAGATGGAAGACAGAAATCCAACAGGTGCAGTTTGTCATGCCACAGTGCTGCCTCAATAGCATCCATTTTTCTATGCAAACGGTTGAAGCCTTTTTAAACCTGCTTTTCAACTTACAAACTTTCCAAAACACTGAACAGGCTTTAGAAAAACAAATATTATTTATTTATTATTTTTAAAAATAATCAAATAAATAATACTAAAACAAAAGCGGCATAAAATAACTCATTCAGAATGGCAGGAAAACAGGCTAAAACAGCATGGTAGGAAAACAGGCTAAAACAGCAGAGAGAACTTCAAATGAGCTGGCAAAGAATAAAATCAGACTTAGACTGCAATCCTGTGGTGTCCCAGGGGCCATAAGAGAGATGGAATCTCCTCTGCTGAGGTCAGAGACAGAGCTCCAACCTCAGAGGACGAGGTCCAATCTCAAATCCCCCCTCCCTGCCCTGTGGATCTTTCCAAAACCCTTCCCCCTGCCATTGCTTACAATCAGAAGGAAATTGATTTTTAAAAGGAGACAGGAAGAAGAGCAAATGCCACTCCTCCCTCTTCTCTGCATTGCTGGCAGAAGCCCAGCAGGGCATTAGAAATGTTGGCGCATTTCAACCTCAGAGCATTCCAAGATACCGGTACATATACAATTGCCCTGGCCCTGTTTGCTAAAAAGCTTGCGCAAATACAAAGGTTTTCACCTGGTACCTAAAACTTAGCAATGAAGAGGCCAGTTGGACCTCTACAGGCAGAGCATTCTACAGATGAGTGCCACCTCTGAAAAGGCCCTGTTAATGCAGCCTTCCTCAACCTGGTACCCCCTGGACGTTTCAGACTATATCTGCCAGAATTCCTGATCATTAGTCATGCTGGATCAGACCAAGTTCCATCTAATCTGGCATTCTGTTCACACAGTGGCCAACCAGTTGCCGAGGGGCATCCCACAAGCAGGGCATGAATGCAACAGCACCCTCCTACCCATGTTCCCCAGCAACTGGTATACATAGGCACACTGCCTCTGATACTGGAGGTAGCATACAGCCATCAGGACTAGTGATTGATAGCCATATCCTTTATGAATTTGTCCAATCCCCTTTTAAATCCGTCCAAATTGGTGGTCATCACTACATCTTGTGGAAGTGAATTCCATAGTTTAACTATGTGCTGTGTGAAGAAGTACTTCCTTTTATCTGCCATGAATCTCCCACCAGTCAGCTTCATGGGATGATCTTGGGTTCTAATACTATGAGAGAGGAAAAAATGTCTCCTTATCCACTTTCTCCACTCTATGCACAGTTTTGTACACCTCTATCATGTCTCCCCTTATTCGCCTTGATGGGAGTCGATGTCCAAAACATCTGGAAGACACCATGTTGGGGAAGGCTATATTAAAGGTACAGGAAAACACACTGTTCTCTGGCTATGCATGGACAATACTATGCACATAAGGCAACCAACACAATGTTGGCATATGAAACACAGTGCCATATCGGCCCATTGTTTCCTGGTGCTGTTCCCCACACTTCTGGTTTTGTAATAAAATCCCAAGGCTGAATCATGAGTAGTTCGTGAGTATGCAGAATGCATGCCCTAATTCAAACCAAGGACCAGCCATTTTGAGACACTTCATGTTTGACCCTCTCCCTTGGGAATATTTCTGTGCCTTATCTTAGGGTGCTATGTGAAATGGACCTGCTTCCATTCCATCTATCGGCTGTTCCTCTTAAAATAAAACCCAGTCCTACTTTTGCCTGGATATTCCATGCCCGAAACACATGCTCTCCAATCTATGTCAGTGTGCTGTGCCAGCTGTGGACCCTTAATTGAAAGAGCCCTGTAGTTAGTGGAACAGATGTCCATTGGAGAGAAGGTCAATGTGTCTTCCCTTAATTTTGAGTTGCCGTTTTCCCTTGGTGGTAGGGCATTGCTCCCCTATGGCTGGAACTGGCACCAGCCTAAAGATTTTATGGGCACTTATATGAGCCAGGTCAGTCACACCAGCTGTAACGAGCACATTTGCATTTATGGAAATGTTCTGCAAATGAGTGTAATCTACCTATTCTTGGCAGGGCTCTGCCAGACATAAAAGAACAAATTGCTATAACTTATGAGCTAACATGGTCAAGCGGGCACTACAAGCGGGATACTAGGATTCCATCATGGCCAGAAAACCATTGTATTGGCTTTGCACAAGTCTCTCTCTCTCTCTCTCTCTCTCTCTCTCTCTCTCTCTCTCTCTCTCTCAAACACACACACAAACACACACACACACACACACACCTTCGTTATAAAATAGCCATAAAACGTAAGTGATTCTGGTCAGAATAACTGAAATCAATCCCTTGGCAGAGACAAATTGTGCTAGAGTCAGACGGGTTTTCTTCCCACTGCTTTTTTGTTTGTTTGTTTCAATGTAGTCGTCGTGGCTAGTGGTGCTTTCTACCAGCATACAGCAGTGCAATCTACAATGTTAGCTTCAGATTCTCCCCCCCCCCCCAACTGTTCAATCCCATCATTCTGCTTTAGACATGAACTTCATAGCATTCTTTCTCTTCAAAATAAATCAAGGTTCCACATCATAAAACTCTCTAGTCCAGACACACAGAAAATTGGGAAGCAGGAATTGGATATGACCTTTGGCTGTTTACCTGCCAAAGCATCTGGACTAAGCATTTGGTGCTTCATCTTAGAGGCAGAACTGTTCAAGTGAACACACACACACTTCAGTTTGCATAGTGAAAGCTCAAGTCTATTTAGTTTTTGAAACTTGCACTAAGTCCTAGCAGCTGCCCGTGTTCTGTAGGGATGTAACAGCTGTCCTTTCTTAATTAGGGATTCCCCTTAGGTTGCAAAGAACCATCTCCACAGCCCACCACCAAGCATGGGACCTGTGTATAAACTGCTCTGCACTCTTGCATCTTGGAACCAAGTGAGGGATTTTAGTAGATGATCATGATGATGATGATGATATCATCTGAATTTTTCATATCATCATCATCATCATCATCATCGATGATGATGATGATGATATGAAAAATTCAGAAATAATAACTGCCTTACTAGAGCAGGCCAAGGATCCATCTAGTCCAGACTTTTCCAGCCTTGGGACCTCAGAAGTTGTTGAACTACAACTCCCATCATCCCCAGCCAGCAAGGCCAGTGGTCAGAGATTATGGGAGCTGTGGTCCAACAACATCTGGGGCCCAAGGTTGGGAACCACTGATCTAGTCCAGCATTCCATTTCCAAGAGCGGCGGCCAACCAGATGCTTCTGGGAGTTCAAAACATGACAGGAAGGCGATGGAATTTCTCCATTCTTTGCCTCCAGCATATCATATTTACAGCTATGCTGCCTCTGCACATGGAGGTTCCATGAATCATGGCTAATAGCCATTGCTACACCAGTCCTTTGAATATCAAACCCTTTAAAATAGCCATCTATGCTAGAGTTCACCACCGTGTCCTCCTAAGCAGGTACTCAAGGTCAGTGATGGGCAGACTTCAGTCTTGTGGGTTCTACCTTGCTTTTTCCTAGGACCTCAAGATCTACTAACCAGAGCCTGGTGCAAAAGACACACACTAATTCTGTTAACTCATAATTAACGGATTCTGAGCCTAGGGATTTGTTTTGAGTACCGGGACTGAATGGAGCTCACAGTCCTTCTTCCACACAAAAATTCACTACTTCTGGTTTCCCCTGGTTAAGCTTTCTTCCTTTCAGCAGTATAATTTAGGGTAGAGAGAGGGGAGTCATTTTGTTGCTGCTGCTATTAAATAATTGGAAATCCTTGCCAATCTATTGCAGATCACCCAGGGAACTACCGGTAGATCCAGAACAAACAAAAGAATTGATGTCTGTGTTATGGCCTCAACACACGCTGGACTGTGTGTCTATCCAGGCAGCTAAACTCACATACAGTCCACTTCTGTGTGACTCAAAACTTCATCTTTGTATGCCCCCTCTCTGCTGAGCTTCTGCCGCTCACTAAAAACATGGCTGTTCAGGCGGCAATATGGGGTGGGCTAAGATTTTAAAATTTTATACTGTTTTAAATGTATTTTATTCTGTATTTTATTGTGTTGTACATCGCCCAGAGTGGCTGGTTTGCCGGCCAGATGGGCAATCCATAAATGTAACAAATAAATAAACCCAACATAAACCATAAACAGCTAATAATTACAGGATCAATACTTAATGAGGTTGATGAATAGATGAGCTGGCTGGATGAGATAAGACGAAGTGGATTGATGAGGTGAAAAAACAATGCAAGGTCAGGCCTTCAGGTTGCAGTCTTGAGCCGCAACACAGAACTGAGGCCAAGGGAGGTGCAAACTGGATGGAAATTTTTTCCTAGGGACAACTAATCAATGCATGGCATCAAGGCCCGATCGATTGCTACAGATACATATAGAATAAACTAGAGCAATTATAAATGCAAAGCCTAGGGGGCAACATACCAAAATAACATAATGCCCAATGGGGGCAGTCTGTGTACTGCAAAATTCATTGCACCCTGGGGAGAGCATAATCATTACTGACTTAGGCAGGCTCCCACCTTCCTGGATCTGTTTCTGCCCCTACAAAAGTATGCTTCCGGACAGGCAGCTTCTAAAGCTACCGGTATGTGTTGCTGTTTTGCTATAAGCTAGGTACTTGCAGATTGCATTTTCCTCATTTTGGGGGAGGGGGTAGTCTAGTGTGTGTGTGTGTGTGTGTGTGTGTGTGTGTGTGTGTGTGCACATCCTGTTACATTCCATCCGCACTAGTGGATGTGGCATAGCTGTGTAGGTATGAAAGGGACAATTTTCTTAGACATGCTACTTTAGCAGCAAGCTTTTTTTAAGATTCGTTTTTTAAAATTGCACAATAACACCTTTTCATTTCAGCATTTTGCAAGAATGTTTAACTTCCTTGTTGTTTTTAGGCTACTGCTAAAGTGGTGCTCACTGAAAATGTAATAGTGACGCTGACAGGCTTGACTCACGTCAAAAGCAGGCATCAGAAGCACACCTGTTCAGAAGAGACATGCTCAGGTAGCTTGCTTCCTCAGTCCGGTGCCCTCCAGATGTGTTGGATTACAACTTCCATTGCCCCCAGGCTAGGAATGATGGGAATTGTAGTCCAATACATTTGGAGGGCACCAAGTTGGGGAAGTCTGAGGCCTTCTACACCTACAGAGATTGCGCTACTGCTCTTTTCTGTTTCCAAAAAAAGCTCAGATTTTTCTGAGGTTTCAAAAGAGATGGAAGACAGATGATCACTGGAGGCTGATCTGATGTTAGTGGGGCGTTTTATCCAGCCTGGGTTTTAGTCTGAACTTTAAAAGATCTATCCATGGTGCTGAACCCTATTCCCACGAATAGGGTTCAGAACCATGGATAGCTCCTTAAAAGTTCAGACTAAAACCTGGAGTGGATAAACCACCCCGCTGACATTGGAGCTAGCAGCCTCCCTTGAAGATGATGATGGTGACGATGTCATCATGCAGATGCCCTGTAAAATGTGAGTGAAGAAAGAGAGAGGCAGTTCCAGAGTAAATGCCTAGTGTGGAAGCACCCAACGCCGCTGGTAGTGTGTAGCACGCTTCCCATTATCAGTCTAGTTCTCTATGCAATCATGGAGAACTGGCTAGAGATACTAAAAAGGCTAGAGTGGTTTCTGTCTGTTGCACTGGAGAATTGGCTATGGCATTTGCTAGTATAATCTCCTGGAGAAATATCCTTAAGTTAAGGGGAAAGTACTTGCCCCTGAGGTTTTCTCTTGCTGCTGTGCCATAGAGTAACTGCAATGCTTCCAAATGCCAAATTAGATGGAAATAAAATTATCCATGCATCCTTAACACCGACATGGCCACTTCTGTTGACTGCAGGAGTTCCTCTGAGACTTTTTGCAGACAAGTTGTCAGTGCTGAGCCAATTGTGTGGCAAATTATTTCTGCATTACCGTGCTTTCGGTGCCTTCCTCTGATTGCCACTAGCTGCTGCTGCAGTGTGACTGAATATGTACAGAATGATAACGCAATTACAGCACCTGTCAAAAAAGTGCATGTTGCTCTGAATCTATTTAGAACAGGAAAGTTGTCACACTGTACCTTAAATTAATTTTCTTTGCTGCCCCCCCCCCCCCACTACGACCACCACCACCATGCCTCATGTGAAAACTCAGGTGTGTATTAGGCTCTGAAAAGCTCCCCAGTTAATTATAAGAACTGTAAACATGAGTAATGATGGCAAGACCATGGGTAGAAAGGCAGGCGAGTGCATGGTTGGAGCACCATCAGGATAATTTACAGGGCCTGTAGTATATTCCAGCTTCTCCCTACAGACTGACCTTGTTTTAATCACGGCATCTTGTAAATTGTTTCCAGTGCACTCTATAAATCTGATCCCATCAAATGTATTTCCATTAGTTATGGTAGAATGAAAATCCACTGTGTGTGCACACACGCACACACACACGCGCGCACACACACCCTCGGAGACTGCATGTAGATGCGTGCTGCTATATGACAAATGAGCTCCACAAAATTATATTTAGACTGGCTCTGTCACAAGTAAGATATTCTGCTTCTCCATGGTACACACATACATGCTATTCTGCCTCTCCAAAATACTCAAGCGATATCAGAGCGATAGCGATGCAGTTTGGCACCTAAGGTTTGATGGATGAAGTGGGGTCCCTAGCAGGCAGGGCCAGCGCCAAGGGAGGGCATGGTCGGGCACCTGCCAAGGGCCCACACCCCAGCAGGGGCCCACTGACAAGAGCCCGCTGGAATTGCTCCTCCTCTTCGCCACTGCAACCCGCTTTTTCACCTGCCTCTCGCTCTGGCCCAGACAGCAGTGGTGCTGAGAAGGGGAGGAGTAGATGTCAGTCACTGCCGAAGTGCTCACTGGCTCTCTGCCTGTCTGTCAAGCAAGCAAGTGGTAGCAACAGGGCCGGCCCAAGACATCTTTCTGCCTGAGGCAAAGGACAAGATGGCGCCCCCTCCCATTCCCTGTACAAAAGCTGGCTGCTGGACTGGCCATTTAATCTTTCTTCAGCACTGGCAACGGGACAGCATCCTGACCTGCACCACACGTGAAGGCAGCAGGCTAGCTTGGGGGGGGGGGGCATAGCAGCTCTCTCCTCCAACACTTGCTGCCGCTTCTCAGTATCTGCCGCCTGAGGTGACTGCCACACTCTGTCTAATGGTAGGACCGGCCCTGGATAGCAACGATGAGAAAGTGGATGAGGAGCAATAGCAGCTGGTGACCGGGATGGTGAGAAGGCAGACTCCCTGAGGGAGGGCCCCCATGGAGGGTATCTTACCCAAGGGGACTCAAAAACCTGGAGCTGGCACTGGTCCCTAGACTCCATGATGTACTTAGGGGAGGCTGGTGACTCCTGTGTCAGTGGAGCTCCTTATCCATTGCAGCTTTTATTTTGAGCTTTATAGGAGGTATCCATGGTGCTCCATGGTGGTGAACCTAGTTTGGGGGTGGCATTCAGCACCATGGAGAGCTCCCATAAAGCTCGGAGTAAAACCTGCAATGGATGAGGAGCCCCACTGACACAGGAGTCACCAGTCTCCCCTGGATGTACTCCTTTCGGCATATCCTCAGTCTCTCAGAAGGATGGATCAGACAGCAGTTACTCTTACCCTGCAAAAAAATATTTTTAACTAATGAGACCTCTGCCTGCTTCTCAAACTCCACCTCCTCTCCCCACCCCACCTCCCAAGTCTGGGTGGCTGAACAATTAGATTCACACACCTTTCCCCCATCTAATTAATGCCCACCAGGTGTGTTGAACGAGAACTCCCATCTTCGCCATCCGTGGGCCATGCTGCCTGAGAATGATGAATGCTGTAGTCCAGCCCAACTGGAGGACACTGGGGGCGGGGGGGGGGGAGACTGGATTAATGCATGAGACCGCAAAAAGAATCGTGGTAGCTGAACATCTGCTCTCTCATTATTGAAGCAACGTAATTGCTTGCCACAGACATGCGTGACTGGATTCCACGCTGCCCCCGTAATGTCTGTGGCAGGTGTGGGGAGCCTCCTTCAGCCTGAGGAGCGAATTCCATTTCAAGGAAGCTCTCGGGGGCCACATTCCAGTAGTGGGTGGGGCTAAAGGCAAAAGGGGCATGGCCAAAAATACACACACTCCCCAGCATATTATAGCTTAAAGCACTTATTGCCAGTAACTAAGCCTTAAGGAAGGCATTTCAGCCTTTTAAAATGGTGCGGGGAGGGTGGAGGACTGCGCAAAAGCCAGGGGGTGGGGCCTGGGGGTGGGGGCGGGGCCTGCTGAGTGTGGAAAGCTAAGCAGGGTCGTCAGGCCTGATTATTGCTTGGATGGGAGACCCATCCGACTCGATAGCCTTGTAGGCTCCTTCCAACTCTATGATCTATGAAATCTGTATGGAATCCTCTAGTTTCCTGCATTGAGCAGGGGGTTGGACTCGATGGCCTTGCAGGCCCCTTCCAACTCTATGATCTATGAAAGGCCAGATTTAGCCCCCCAGGCCCGAGGTTCCCCACCCCTGCTCTGTAGGAATGAACTTGCCTCAGTTAGCCAGGCTTTGCTTATGACTAGGCTAGATTAGAATTGGTTAAAACTGAGTCCAGGCAAGATGCTATTAGAGAATGCCTAAGGAGGGGATAAGCCTGTCTTTGACTGACGGGATCTCTGTGACCTTACCTGATCAGGTGAAAAGCTTAGGGACCCAGTGGTGCTTTTTAAAAAAGAGGGTTGGAATTGTGCCCGGGAGTGCCTGCTTTCATGTTTGGCTAATGAGAACGCATTTTCCTCTCTTAGACAGGGCAGACCTTGCTATGCTGACCCATGCTTCTGTAAATTCCAGGCTTGATTACATTGCAGTAATGCACTGACTCTATCAGGGATGCACAGCTTCAGCAGGTCCAGGAGCCATTTCCCACCTACTTTACCTCCCCCCGACACACACACACACAGGCTGCACTTCTGGTGCCACCACCCTGTGAGTTTCCAGGGGGGGGGAAGGGGGGCGGGGGCAGCAAAAAACCCTAGCGATTTGCCACTGAAATTTTGGCAGAAAAACACTACAGAGCGGCAAGTAGGCCAAATCTAGCTTTTTCTGAAGCTACATTTGATCTCTTTACTGCTTTGTAGCAATAAACCACCATTTATTTTTATTTTTTTGCCACTGTGGATTTTGGTGGGTCAGCGGCAGTGGGCCCCCTGTTGGGGGCAGTTGTGGGGGGCAGCAGGGGCCACAGGAAGCCCACAGGCCATGCTGCCCATCCCTGCTCTGTGTGGAACTGCCCTTGAAGGTGAAGCTGCCCTAGAAGCTTCAGCTGGTGCAAATGCAGCTGCACACCTCCTGACAGCTGTTGGGAGGTGGGCCCATGGGCCCATATTTACCCTATTATGTGCCAGTTACACTAGCTGATAACTTGCTTCCAGGTTCTGTTCAAGGCATTGACTGGGGCATGCTGGGAATTGTAAGACTTCTTCTGCCTAAACATGCATAGGCTTGTGCCCTTACTGATCAATTTTGGTTGAGCAGTTCCATAGTCCTTTCTTGAATAGTGGTGACTTTCTGGGTAACAACTGAAGGTCTTGGGAAATCAAAATCTTATGCCAATGGCTTCTGAATATTGCCATTTTTTATGACAGATGTGTCCAAATGAATACATTTATATAGAAAACTAGCGCATCAGGAGGAAAGGCTCTAGCATAGCCCTCTCTGCGATGTGCCTCTTACCTACATGCATGGGGGTTTATATGTGTGTGGGAGCGACTGTTGGTGTGGAGTCATTATTCTGAATGGTATGTGTGCCTGTAGACCCTATTCATGAAAAGTAGCATCTGTAGGTGGATCCTGGTAGGCACACGAGTTCATTTCCTGGAGCACAGCTCTTCGATGTGAGTAGGAAGCGCTCATTACTGATTCTGAGCTCTTCTGCAGCAATAACTCAAACTGTGTGCCAAAAAGGGGGTGGGGGAAATCATTAGGTTGGTTTCTTGCCTGTGTGTGTGTGTTTTTTTAAATGAAACAAACAAGCAAAAAACCACAGCTCATTCCACAATAATTTAGTTTTCATAATGAGCTGGCTTTTTGATGTGGGTGTCTTTTCCCGTTCTTCATGTTGTGTACTAATGTCCCTCTGACCTTTAACATTGGAACAATTTTCTTTAATATAACTGCCAGAAGCAAAGGCCAGTGGAAGGTTAATGGAATTGTATTATTTGGGAAGGTCAGTGCTGCCGCAAGCATTGAGCCTCCCTTAGCTCAGGTGGCTCCCTCCTCATCGCCACCAGGGGGAAATGGTGCACATGCATTTGCACACATACACAACTTGACAAATTGCCAGGGCACTGATTCCCTTCCATTCCACAATCACCACCTATCCTGTAGGTAGTAAAAATTAGCAAATGGGCTGGTTCTAAGAGCATAAGAGCCATGCTGGATCTGACCAAGGGTCCATCTAGTCCAGCATTCTGTTCACACAGTGGCCAACCAGCTGCCCACAGGATCCCACAAGCAGGACACGAGTGCAACAGCACCCTCCTGCCCATGTTCCCAACAACTGGTGCACATAGGCATACTGTCTCTGATACTGGTGGTAGCAAATAGCCGTCAGGACTAGTAGCCATTGAGAGCCTTCTCCTCCATGAATTTGTCCAATCCTCTTTTAAAGCTGTCCAAAGTGGTGGCCATCACAACATCTTGGGGAAGTGAATTCCATAGTTTAACTAGACGCTGTGTGAAGAAGTACTTCCTTTTATCTGTCCTGAATCTCCCACCGATCAGTGGGTTCTAGTATTATGAGGGAGAAAAAATGCCTCCCTATCCACTTTTTCCACACCATGCATGATTTTGTAAACCTCTATCATGTCTCCCCTCTTACTTGCCTCTTTTCTAAGTTAAACAATCCCTGATGTTGTAACCTTTCCTCATAGGGGAGTTGCTCCAGCCTCTTGACCATTTTAGTTGCCTTTTTCTGCACTTTTTCCAACTCAGCATGTCCTTTTTTTAGTTGCAGTAGTTACTAGAACTGTACACAGTATTCCAAGTTTGGTCACACCATAGATTTGTACAAGGGGAGTGTGGTCTCAGCAGTTTTATTTTCAGTTCCTTTCTTCATTAGGCCTAACATGGAATTTGCCTTTTTCACAGCAGCCACACACTGGGTTCTAACAATACTCGTCACCACCCCATCTGGTCCACTGGCTGCCTTCAGGAGAGCGAGCACCCACCTACTGTGCTGTCTGCATGGGGACGGATTATCTGATTGCCTCCCATGCACATAAAAATTGTGTGACAACACATGGTTGACTTCCTGATTTAATTGGGTTACCAACCCTATGATCCTCTGAAATTTGTATATTGGATGACCTGTCCTGCAGGGTGCAAGGCAGGGATAGTGGAGGCTGGGATGCCATGCCACTGGGTGAGGAGGAGATGCACATGCTCCCTCCCCTCCATGTGCTGGGCTGGAATCATCAGAATCGGTCCAATGCATCTGGGTTACAGCTATTCTGTAGTAATTCAGATAGGATCTAATATGACGTTAAATGTCCCACTGAACATTCTGAAGTATGTGTGTTTAAAGGAAATGGCGACTGCTCATTGAATAACACACCCTGCTTGAGAAATCAATTCAAGACAGTTTTTTGGAAAGAGTAGAGGCAGGAACGAGGCATTGTATGTACGTGCTGGAGGCGGGGAGCCGTTCGTGACCGGAGGGAGCCCCGTGCTGAAAAAGCCCCCCACCCTCGCAGCCCCGGGTCCTGAAAACGAAAGAGAATGGCAGACTTTCCTGATGCAGTTTCTCTGGCTACAAAGCTAAAAAATACAGTCATCCAGTACCACAACATTGAAGATGGTGAATGGAGAGTTGCTAAGAAAACAAAAGATACTACAGTTTGGCGTAAGCCATCAGAAGAATTCAGTGGATACCTCTACAAAACACAAGGGATTGTGGAGGATGTTGCCAACAGAATAGTAGACCACATACGTCCAGGACCTTATCGGCTACACTGGGACAGTCTGATGACCACAATGGACATTGTTGATGAGTTTGAAGAGAATTGCTGTGTAATGCGTTACACCACGGCTGGCCAACTGTGGAACATTATTGCGCCAAGAGAGTTTGTTGACTTCTCCTGCACAACAGGCTATGAGGAAGGGCTTCTGTCATGCAGTATTAGCCTGGACTATAGTGAAGTAAGACCAAGTTTTGTTCGAGGATTTAACCACCCCTGCGGCTGGTTCTGTTTCCCACTCAAGGACAATCCTAGACACAGCCTTTTGATCGGCTTTATTCAAACGGATCTCCGTGGGATGCTCCCCCAGTCTGCAGTGGACACAGCTATGGCCAGTACACTGACTAATTTTTATTCCGATCTCAGGAAAATTCTGAAGGCATAATCTGTGCCGATCTTAAACTCGGTGTGTCTCTTGCAATCCTCTTCCACTCCACGTAGTAGATTTTTAAAATTTATGGTGGGTTAGAGGCTTCTTGCATGGAGATCTGTAGTGTTTTCCTTATTGGTGCCAGTAGTCCTATTTGCACAGACTGGTTAGAAGCACATTTACTCTGAAGTAAGACCCACTGAGTTAGTGAGACTTACTCTTTGGTGAGCATTTTATTTTGTTTGTTTGTTTATTGTAGCCTGGAAAAAGTCAGGACTTTCCCAAATAATGTGTTGGATCCAGATTTGTGTCATGCTTTGAGTGGGCCAGTTGAAATCAGTGGAACTTAAGTTAGCCATGACAGACTTGAGTCCCACTGATTTCTATGGGTCTACTCTTAAGTATGGCACAAATCGGGATCCATGCCACTGCCTATAAAATGCACTTGCCCCAATTTCAAGACATGGATTGTGTTCATTGCTTTGCCTTCTACAACATATGGCCAAGGTAGTGGGAAATGTGTTTTCATCTCATTGATTTCAAAGAAACTGTATTAAGAATGCTGGATCAAACACCCCATCTGGTGCAGCATCCTGTTTCCCACAATGGCCAACCAAATACTTTGGCTTAAATTCAGAGCTATCTGGACTATGGATCAGTCCTGATGATTTTTGAATGAGCACAAACTCTGGTCCAGCAGGATTGATATCTATCTTTTTTTTTTTTTTTTTGAAAGAGTAAATAAATGCAATAGAGTTGACAAAGAAGATGGACAGGGATGTGATGGTCATCTCTTAGCAGGTGGAACAGAGGCTAGCTTTCTGTGTTAATTTAGCACATAGCTGCTGCCGAAATAGCGAGATATGTTGGTTCCTAATAGCCACATGGGAAGTTGTTTGCATGGTCAGGGTGATTTCAGCCACACCAGCAAACCACCTTACCTAAGAGGGGGTTTCTCTAGTGTCACAGAAATCGGCCCCCAACAGGGAGTTAGTTCACACAGTTGTGATTTGGCTTCCATGTGGTGAATTACCTTGGCTTAACTTCGACGGCTTCTTCTTCTATCTCATCACAAGATTCGGTTGCATTTTTGAACAGCGTGTGGGCATTTCGGCAGGCCGTCAGTGATTCAAGTGACTGTTCAAAGCATGACGCAAACTGACTGATCGTTGCCCCGAGTTCATCTCCTGCCATTTTCTATCCGTTTTTCTCCCCAGTAGATTATTTAAGTACCATCACAATTTTGCTTCTTCCGGGATACAAATATAAATCGCCTCGCTTCCAGTGCTCATAAAATTTCTCCATTAAGGAGGACGACTGTGACATGCCTGTCCGTGGTACATCTGCTCTTCCCTGGGCAAATTGGGCATGCTGATGTTGCATTCAGCTGGTTTAACAACTGCATTAGGAAATGAACTTTTCTTATATTCTTATCCAAACTTGGGCTCACCCAATGAAATTGACAGCGGTTTCAGGATGGGACAAAAGAGTACTTTTTCATGTAGTGCATAATGATGGAATTCACTGACACAAGACGGATGGTGATGGACTTAAACATTACTTTAAAGTTTAAACCCATATCTAGCAGTTACGTCTTTTTTTCCTCCCCATTTTTACTCTCAAGGAGGCGCAGGTGGCCTAATCCACATGTTAAAAGCCCCCCCGCCCCCGCCCCCCGTGATAAGGTCCCAGTCTGGATTGGGGCCCCTGTGCCTACTCTAGAGTAAAAATGGGGGTGGGGGAGATAGCTGCTAGATACAGAATTAAAGTAATGTCTGTTTTGGCCCTTTGATAAATTTATGGAAGTTTTTTCAAGCGGTATTAGCAATGATAGCAGTATGCTGGGTGGCATCTGTGGAGGAGGAGTGCTGTTGGCTACATCAGCCTTCCCCAACTTGGTGCCCTCCATATGTTTTGGACTCCAGCTCCCAGCAGGAGAGGCTGGTGACTCCTGTGTCAGTGGGGCTCCTCATCCATTGCAGCTTTTATTCTGAGCTTTATAGGAGCTATCCATGGGGCTCTATGGTGGCGAACCTATTCTGGGAATGGAGTACAGCACCACGGACAGCTCCTATAAAGCTCAGCATAAATGCTGCAATGGATGAGGAGCCCCACTGACACAGGAGTCACCAGCCTCCCCTGGCTTCCAGAAGAAGCCCTAGCCAGCATGGCCAGGGTTCAGGAATGCTGGGAGTTGTAGTCCAAAGCATCCAGGTTGGGGAAGGCTGACTTACATGCTCTGATGGTGGGCTTCATTTCCCAATTTCAGTAGGATCAGTGCATACAGACTTCAGTAGCTTTTGAAGAAAAGAAGAAAGGCCCTCAGCTTTGTGTGTCACCGTGATGCAGCTTCCCAATAAACCTCTAAACCAAACTTGACATTGCAAGGGAAACACAGGCTTCCAATCCCATATTCCCCTTGTTATATTCATGTTGGACTTGGGGTTGGTGGTGGTGGTGGTGCGGATTTGTAGGAGAGAATTGGTGGGTGAAGGGGGCGATTAACCCTTTCCCTACCTGTAGCTTCATCCCTGCAACAGTCTCTCCCTAGTACTTTTTAAAGGCTACTAGTCATGGCGGCTCCAAACTACCTCCAGGATCAGAGGCTGCATGCTCCAGAATACCTGCTGCAGGGGAATTGGGGTATGAACCTACCTGTACACTACAATCAATATCTGAGGCCTTCCTCCAAGTGCCTCCTCCGAGGGTAGCCCGGAGAATGGCAGCAAGGGAGAGGGCCTTCTTGGTGGTGGCCCCCCCAATTATGGAACACTCTCCCCAGTGAGGTCCGCCTGGCACCAGTATTGTCATCTTTTTGGCACCAGGTTAAGACTTTCCTCCACTCTACCAGGCATTTGGCAGCATGTCATAGGGCTTTTTAACAGGTCCTGGGATTTTTGTGTGGATTTTTTACATTTTTGTATGTTAAAGATTTTATATTATGTTTTATCATATTGGAGTTTTAGGGGTTTAGTCTTTGTAAACTGCCCTGAGAGCTTTGGCTATTGGGTGGTACAGAAATCAAATAAATGTAATGTAATCACACATCACAGCAGATGAAGGCCATTGGCTCAACGTCTTGCTTGTGGGCTTCCTAACAGACATCTGTGACTCTGGAAACAGGTTGCTTGATTAGAAAGACCTTTGCTCTGATCCAGCAGGGCTCCTCTTGTGTACTTTTGACTCCAGTAATTGATTTCTGCCTCCACCCCACTCCCTATAGCAGACAACAGCTTTGCTTCTTTTAAACACACAAATATAAATAAAGACACATTTGCAAATTAAAAGCAAGTGAGTGAAACAAAGACCTGCACGAAATACCTAGTGAAGATAAATCACTTTGTAAGCATAGTGTGTGCATCAAAGTGTTAGGTATTCATGCTGTTCTGTTACTATTTTTATCTCTTATATTTTGAACCAAAGGAATTCTTTTGATTCAGCTTAGAATGGATGTGTAATGAAATGCCTCCCAGCAAATAGTCCACAGGGGTTCTGTTCTCTCCATCTGAATAAGACAGAAAAGAAAAATAATTTAAAAACATAAACCACCAACAAAATGCAAGTGCAACCCCTGCTCCCAACCCCAAGCAGCAACTAAGATACCCTATTATAAAAGTGGTGGTGACAGTTCAAGACTAGGACTGGGTGGGGGGCGGGGAGACCCGAGTTCAAATCTCTGCTGAGTCTTGAAGCTCAGTGGGTGACCTTGGGCCAGTCATTATCTCTCAGCCTAACGTGCCCTATAGGATTGTTGTAAGAACAAAATAACAGAGGGAGGGAGAGAATGATGTGCACTTCCTCGAACTCTTAGAGAAAAGGTGGGATATGACTGTAATGTACCTAGGTTGTTTGGATGAAACCTTTGAAAATAAGGGCTTGAGTTTACCAAAGAAGCTTTGGGGAGTTCAGCAGAAGAACCCAAATTCTTAAATTCACTGGGAAACCTTGGGGTATGTTAGGGTGGCTACATACACTTTGCCCAAAAAGAAGAAATGCATCACCAAAAAAAGAGGACAAAAGAGTTTGCATAACATTTGCATGTGCTAATTTTCTGTATAGACTCAAATTTGGAAATAATTACTATAAACAGAAATATGATATATCTCAGTCTCACCATAGTGAGGAAGACCAGGTGTCCTGTGTGCCTGTTCAGTCCGCTGTCCAAGTGCTAACTGTTGATGGGCAACTTCAAGGCCTCTGCTCTCCCTTCTGATGCCTCTTTCTCTTTAAACCGGGCTTGTACTGTTCTCTGTAAGATAGATGGCCATATCCCACGATGGCCATCCTAGGGTATGTCCAGAGAGCATGCACATGGGTCGGCTGCTGTAGCACATGATGGGGCACAAAGAAGGGCAGTTTCTTAGAGCAAATCCCTGTGGGTCTCCCTCCACACATTGCTGGCCGTTATGACTGAAGAAGACTGCACAGGCCCTGCTGCTGGTCCTTGTTAGGAGGGCATATACCCTCCAACATTTCACAGATGAAAATAGGGACACACATGTGAATTTGTAAGAGGTATCGTTAAGCAACATGAAGCTGTGATCAAGAGGGTGTGGCCAGGCAACATGAGGGTGTGGCCAAGGGTGTGGCCAGGCAACCAAAGGGCATGGTCAAGTACAAAAGTTAGAGGAAACACACAAAATCTTATATATTATAATTATTACATTATTATATTATATATTATTTTATAATATTTTATAAGTGGTTTTTGTATATATATTTTTTACCTTACTTAAACCCTTAATTGTTGATATCTGGTATTTTTCATAGGGGCATGCGTGTCAGTGCTTGCAGGGCAATCTCTTTGTTTTAAAATTGTCAGGATTGGTACAAATTCAACAGGTGAAGCTTACCCACCCACCCCACACCCCCAAACATGGAGCTTCAGAGAGAAGGGGAAGTTTCTTGCATTTCCTTATGACACTGTAAACTCACCTGTTAGAGGCAAAGAGTCAACTCTGTTAGGAAATAAAATCTTTGACAATATAAAGATAGGAATCATATGATAAATTCACTCATTCACCTCTCCATTGGTCTAGGCTTTCACCCAGCTAATACCTTTCCCACAGCAACATGCAGCAGAGGCAGCAGGTAGAGCATGCATTTGTGCGTGTGTGCGTACACACACACACATCCTCACCTGGCCCTCCCAGCTTAGCAGCATCTGTTCCCTCCCTGCTTACTGTGGCTGTTCGAGCCTAAGCAGAGCTATCTCACAGAGGCCACAGGCAAAATTGCAGCTAAGCTAAATCTGCAAGCTTAGCTGCAATTTTGCCCATGGCCCCTTTAAGTAGTTTGCAGTTGCGGGAGGCAGGGGAATTCGGGACCCTGCATGACAAAGTGAGAAGCCGTGATGATGGCTTAAGGGTTTTCATGATGGTCCCGGCATTTTCTGGGGCAGTTGGAGACTATGGGAGGGTGATGTTGTTCAAATGCTATCAGGAGTAAATTCAGTAATGAATGTCCAGAATCCAGATGACTAAGCAGATGGTCTATCTGTTAGGGTAGAATACGTTAAGAGTGAAAAACAGGAAGCACAATCTGGTAAAAATGAAGCCTTGGTTCATGCCCACTTTTGGTTCAGTAAGCCTCCAGTTTCTGTTGCCTGCCTGGGATCACAAAAGCCCCAGGAGGGGACGATGGGTTTGTGAAACACCTGCCCAGCGGCAGCCGGCATACATGACTGGTGGGCTGCGTGTGGCTCGGTGGTTCTAGGTTGTCAGCTCTTGAAAGACACAGTTCTAGGACCTGGGTGAGTCCTAGGGTGGCCACGTATTGATCGCGAAAAAAGAGGACATGCATCACCAAAGAAGAGGACAAAAGAAGACACTGATTGGCATAAAATCTGCACATGCTGATTTATATGTATAGATGCAAATTTAGAAATAATTATTACCATTTAAATAGAAATATAGTATATCTCACCATAGTCTGGAAGATTGTGACCAGGTGACCTGCCTGTTCACTCTGCTGGCCAGGTGCTAACTGTTGTTGAACATCGACAAGGCCCCACTCTCCCTTTTTATTGTTCATTATCCTTAAACCAGACTTATTTATTTATTTATTTTATTTATACCCCTCCCCCCTTTCTACCAAAAAATGGCACTCAAGGCTGCTTATGAAACAATTTAAAATAGATTAAAAGAATAAAATACATTAAAATGCAATAAAAACATAACAATTACAGAATAAAAACAGCACCCAACCCACAGACCCACTTACAGGCCAAGGGCCTTCTTGAATAAAATGGTCTTTGCCTGCTGTCGGAAGGATAGCGGTGAGGGAGAGCTCCTAGCCTCCCTTGGGAGGGAGTTCCATAGCCTGGGAGCAGCCACCGAAAAGGCCCTCTCTTGCATCACCACCAAACATGCCTCTGATGGTGGTGGTCTCGAAAGAAGGGCCTCTACAGAAAGTCTTAAGGACTGGGCAGGCTTCTATGGGAGAAGGCAGTCTTTTGGGTAGCCTTGTCACAAGGCATATGATTTGCCTAAACCCTCATGAGTTCACAGCTGAGTAATATCTGCAAAGTGGGCTTCCACCTCATTGAACATATTTTAGTTACCACACTACACCAGCCTTCAAGAAGAAGCAAGCAAGTTCACAGGAGAATGGACTCATAAACAATTACAAATTCAAACCTGAAATATGTATTGTTTGCATATGTAATTGCTGCTCCGAGAGCCCTGTGACTGGATATGGCAATATATAATAAGAAATGATTAAATTAGCATGTATTGACATTTTGGCACGGTGATCTGGTCTTAAAAATATTTTGATGCATGTCCAAATTGTGACACGCTGTGTCCCGGAGAACCTTTGGCAGTGGGCTGAGCCAGGATGTAGTGACTCATAATCCTGACACATGATGGGTCATTCAAAGCACCAATTCACCTTGCCAACCATCATTCCTTAGTGATAGTGATGACATTATATAGCCACCATGAAGTTGCTGTTGTTGTTGTTTAAATGGTTGTCTGAGTGGGCCCTACTTGGCCGGAATGAATGGCTAAAGAATGCACAATGGATTATCTGTCTTTATAACTAAAAAAGGGAACCTGGTAGATTTGATTCATCAGCTAGATAGAGTAGAGTTGGAAAGGGTCTATAAGGCCATCGAATCCAACCCCCTGCTCAATGTAGGAGAACAGATGTGGGCAGCCCAGGCAGTCACCCATCCAAGCACTGACCCGGCTCATACCTGCTTAGCTTCAGCATGTGGCCTGCATTATGTGCTCTTGATGCCACCTGGCTGCAGGTGACTTGGGGATGGGGGTTAGCGTGTCGTGTGAACCCTCCCTGTACGTATCACAGCAAATGACTGAGCCCTTACACTAGCAGTCCAATGCTGAATCCATGTGGCTACTTTTACTCTTGGGTTGTTATCAGATCCATATCAGTTACTTACAAGCTAGATCAGGGGTAGGTGACCCAGTGCCCTCCAGTTGTTTAGGATTACAACCTCCATAATCCCTGACCATTGGCCATGATGGTTGGGGCTTATGGGAGTTGTAGCCTAAAACATCTGGAGGGCACCAGGTTGACTACTCTTAAACTAGATCAGGGGTGGACAACTTTGGGCAGTCCATGGGGCAATTTCCAACCCCTGCATGCCACAAGGGGCCACACTCCTGCTGCTGCCATACAGCTGAAATTTGGTAGGGTGGTGGCAGCAAAAATGTGTACTTTGCCTACAAAATTCAGGGGCAAATTTCCCTTTTTTTGTGTGTTACCATTTCTGAATTTGAGTGGCACGGGGGCAGCAGGGGGTCATGGCCAGGCGGGTCACAAATGGCCCATGGCCTGCATGTTGCCCACCCTTGAGGTAGATAATCAAGATGAGCATGAATACTTGTGTGAAGACAATTCTTCTTTTCCAGCTAGGCAAATGACAGCTGGCAATTGTGTGCAAATTAGCCTATATGCAGTCTCGCCTTGTACTGCAAAGCTGTAAGTGCACACTTGCACGCCTATGAAGGACAGACAAATTTTTTTTTCAAAAAATCCACAATTTTCAAGAGCCCCAAATATAAAAGCAACCCCAATTGTGCTTTTCTGAGGCTCCGAAAAATAAAAATTTAAAAGCCGAGGAATAAGTTGACAGTCCTTCCAAAGTGCTGTTTTTGGCGTTAGTGGAAGGACAGTCACTGGCAAGATCATGAAAGCAAGCAGCAGGGGTTTTTTGCCACTCTTGCTGAGCAGCCAGGGCCGGCGCTACCGCTAGGCCAACTAGGCTGTTGCCTAGGGCGCGTAGCGGAAGAGGGCGCAGAACACTGCGCTCCTCTTCGCTGCCGGTGCGCTCCTGCCCTGCCCGCCCGCCCACCTCACCGAGAAAGCCAGGTCAGTGCGGGGGATTGCGCCCGGAGTAGTGGTGGGGCTGAGCCTGGGCGCCTCCC
Organism: Shinisaurus crocodilurus; assembly: GCA_021292165.1. Lineage (NCBI taxonomy): Eukaryota > Metazoa > Chordata > Lepidosauria > Squamata > Shinisauridae > Shinisaurus > Shinisaurus crocodilurus. Next base: position 238,802,848 of record CM037877.1, read on the forward strand.
CCCCACCTTGCCTCGCCTCCGTGCCGCCTCCCCCCCACCTCGCCTCGCCTCGCCTCGCCTCGCCTCTGCGCCGCCTCCCCCCCGCGCCTGCCTCCCCCCACCTCACTTCGCCTCCGCGCCACCTCCCCCCCTGACACCTACCTTCTCCGCGCTGTTTCCGGAGCCCCACCCGCGCTCTGTTTTGGCGGGAGGAACCAGGGCAACAGGGCTTAAACAGCCCTGTTGCTCTGGTTTCCCCCGGCCAAAAACAGAGCGCGGGGGTCCCTTTTCGGAGGAGGCGTGGGAAGGTAGGTGGGGGGGCGGCAGCGGCAGCAGTGCGGGGGGGTCCGGTGGCGGCGGCGGGAGGTTGCAGAGCAGGTCTGCTTTCCAGAGCCCCCCCCCCCACGGTACGAGGGGGGGCGCTAAATATAATTTAGCCTAGGGCGCCAAACTGCCCTGCACCGGCCCTGTGAGCAGCTCTGTAGGTGTTCCCCAGCAACCCATGATAAAATTGCTCTCCCAGGTTCGGACGACACAATGACCCATCATGGGTTGAACAACTGTTTTCAGACTGCAATCTGTTCCATAGTCAAGATTAACCACAGTTTAGGGTTCAGATGACACACTAAACTGCAGTTAATTTAAATGGCTGCTGATGTTTCTGATCGCCCCACGGCCATGTTCTTTGGTGGCTCGTCCATTAATTTAACTGCTAGTAGTTGCATGTTTTAATTGCAAAATGAGCAGGGGTTATATTTCTCGTACTGCCATTAGAAAGGAGATCAATACTCACACAGATAGCCCATAACAAGGAAACAAAGACAAATTGTTTTCCCTAAGTGCATCATTCAGGAGACACCATAAGAGTCACATGAACATAATTCTACTTGATCAGATCAGGAATCTGTCTAGTCCAGTACTTTGTCTCCAGCAGTGGCCAGACAATACTCAGCCAACACAGCAAGGAGAAGATCGCCATCCCTTCTTGTTTGCTTCCAGTGAATGAGATATGAACATACAATGGCTCTGAATATGGTAGTTGAACTTGCATCTCACTGTTGCTGCTACAAACCGATAGACCTACATTTCTTCATGATTTTTTAAAGCCATCTAAGCCTACAAGCCATCACCACTTTTTGTGATGATGAATTTTATATTAAATATGCATTGCGTGAAATGATACTTTCCTTTCTGTCTATCCTCTCCCTAAAATCATAATTCCCTCTAGTACCAGTCTTCTCCTGCTTATGTTGCCAAAACTGCACCACCCACGCATAGGCCGAGCAGACCAGGTAGCACTAAAATTTGCTCAACAAATCTTGGGGGGGGGGGAACAAAAGGGGGGCAGCCCCTGGTGAGTTGGGGGGGAATTGGCCCCAGGCTCCCCGGCATACACCATGACCCCCAATCTTGATTGCCCCTCCCATGCAGCTGCCATTTGCCATTTATCATGCACTTGTCATTCCCTACTCACAGTTGTTTACATGTCCTTTAGATGGCGTCAAGACCCTCCTCCGGTTTCGCTTCTGTATCTAACCAGCACTTTCAGCGAGTTTTTGTTGTTGTTGTTTATAGCAGGGAAGATGCGGCATTTAACTATGAAAGTGACAGAAAGCACAAGTTTCCTCTGGTGTATTTGCACTATTCTGCTATACCACAGGAGGGAGATGGAAAGGAGGAAAAGATCAAGAGAAGAGACTCTTATGTTGGGGCGGTGGGAGATCTAGGGAAGTTTTTTTACTCTTTGTGTAGTGCTCAGATCTCAATTCTGCGACAAAACCAAAAGTAGATACAGCAGATTAACATACTCGTGAGGAAAAACACTAAATTTAAAAAGAAACAGATGTGTGAAATCTGATCACACATTCCGTGTATCATCTAAGTTGGCCCTAAATCTGCTTTCACAAAGAAACACTTCACAAAGAAAACAAATTATAGAAGTAACGTTGTATATACTTGGCATTTGGGGCATAAGTTATCTTTGCATTGCTACTAAAACTTTCTATAGATTCATGTGGGATGGGATTATAGAGGAGAATTGAGTGAGGAAAGGTCATAGAGAGCCAGTGTGGCATAGTGGTTAGAGTGTTCGACTGGGACTCTGGAGATCCCAGGCAATGAAACTCACTGGGTGACTTTGGTCCAGTAATTGCCTCTCAGCCTAACCTACCCTCACAGGGTTGTTATGAGGATAAAATGGAGAGGAGCAGGAGTATTATGTAAACTGCCTTGGGTTCCTTGCAGGAAAAAAGGTGGGATATAGCTAGAGACTAGGATTAGCTAGCCAATAGGGTCGGAGGTCTCATGAATAGGAGCCAATGGGTTGCTTCCATTTTAGCCTGATGAAGTAAAGAGAGTTAGGTCCTTCACTACATCAGTGGACTAAGGACACCTGAAGGCACAATCCTATGCCTGTTTAGACAGAAAAAAGGCCTACAACTCCCAGCATGTCTCAGCCAGCATACTGGGAGTTGTAGGCCTTTTTTCTGTCTAAACAAGCATAGGATTGCACCCTGAGTATTTAATATAACCATGGTGTGATCAATCATGGTTAGCTTGGCACATCATTTTAATCATTAAAAATGAAGCTGCAAAACTGTTCAGTAAAACCCAATGATCATTATAGCCACTTCATTTCCCCTACAACAATGCCAGTTTTCAAAGAGAGGATGACAAACAAAACAATGCAACGTGTTCTATTTTTACGAAAAAAAACTTGCCCTTCTTAGGTTGGAGATTTTAGAAAGTATACCTGCTGTTGCTCTTTGTTGCCTTCAGAAACAACCCCTTTTATTTTATTTTTTTGCTCAAGTACATCTTTTTTAACATTGGTTTCTCTACATCATTCTGCCTTCAGCAAAAAATATAGACAAATGCTGTCCAGGGCAAGTTTTCATTTATTATGGTCAGAGCTCCTGAAATAGGAACAGTCCATAAACATTATGAACTGATGTCAGCTCTAAATGGGAATGGGGAAAGAGCCATAGAAGTCATTTATGCTCCACCTCCTCACCTCTGGAACACTTTCCCATTCTTCCTCTGGTTTCAGAAATTTCTCCAGGTACTGCCAGCATTGCTTTTCTGATTTCTCTACAATGATAAGTTTAGAAACTTGGTGGAAGGAAGAAAGGAGCAATTCTGAGCATGCCAAATTCTGCACTGTGCCCCAGATTGCATGCGTGGCAAGCCCTTGGGTACATTGAATTCACATGGTCAGCTAATGTTGCACCACACTCACCTTCATGACTTATTCTTAGCCTGAGTCCACATTAGAGTGCATAGGTCCCAGAAAATCCTGGGTGCAAATGAAGGAGCAAATCAAGAATGGAAGCCCAGGAATGTAAAGACCTTTCCAGCAGGAAATTCAGAATGCATCAAGCTTTTTGTCTGTAAATAACAGTTTTTACAGGACTGGTTTTAAGATTTCTTTTTTTTTACAATGGTGTGTGATGGCTTTAAAAGCCATGAGATGAGAGCAAAAGCACTTTGCAAGCTGCCTTCCCCTTCCTCTTTATGTCCTTCTGTCCACAAAACACAAATTCAAGCAGACAGCCGAGGTGACATGACAGTACTACAAATCTACCCACAGCCAGTTTTGAGAAGCCATCTCGAAATGCCTTCTTAGACACATGGCTGAGGATGTGCTGTCTGCTCTGATCTGAGGTGTCAGCTGATAAGATTTCACAAAATAAGGGACACTTTGGTGCGGTGGCATCAGAAATAGGGGACATCTATGGTGTCTTATGCAATGGTGCTACTCTGTAAATAGAAGAAGCCCGGCACCAGGAGTGACTGTGAGCATTTCCTCTGTATCTATTGGTCTGCTGTTTCTCTGCTTCCCATCTGGCAGGAGGTAGAGGCAAGCAGCAGAAGCAAAATGGGAAGCGCAGTAGCAGCAGCTGGGCCAGGTCATGCCTTTTATCTTCTGGAACCATGTGTGGCACTGATAATGTGGGAGGCGGCGCGTGAATGCAGATGCTACCTCTGGGTTTGCACACTGCTCCTAATGTGGCTGGCAACACGCATGAATTGAGAATTGGCATCAACACTGGCAAGGGTGACTGTGGGGATGGGAGGAGGTGTTGTGATGCTGCCAGTGACGATATAGCCGCTGTCAAATAAGTGCCTATGAAAGTTTCAGAAATGCATTCCGCATCGCAACTGTGCAAGAACAATGGATGCACTAGATTAGGGGAGGAATGGTCACAGTTTCCCAGCAATGCAGTCTTGCAATTTGAATTGCTTAGGGATATGGATATCCCATCAGAGGAGATGCTACATCAATCTTCTCCAACCTGGTGCCTTCCAGATTTTGGACTTCATAAGAACATAAGAAGAGCCATGCTGGATCAGACTAAGGGTCCATCTAGTCCAGCATTCTGTTCACACAGTGGCCAACCAGCTGTCCACAGGAAGCCCACAAGCAGGACATGAGTGCAACAGCATCTTCCTGCCCATGTTCCCCAGCAGCTAGTGTACATAGGCATACTGCCTCTGATACTGGAGTTTGACTCCCATCAGCCTCAGCCAGTATGGTCAATGGCCAGGAATGCTGAGAGTTGTAGTCCAAAACATCTGGAGGGTACCAGGTGAAGGCGGCGGCGGGGGGGGGGGAGCTGGTGTGCCATGATGGAAGATGCCCAGATTCTACGCAAAATATGTATTGCAACAGCAGGTTTTATGTTTTGTACTTTTTATATAACAACAACTATGGTTTAATAGCTGTACATTTAAGTAATCAGCTGGGAAGGCCCACACTTGTGGAAAAACCTGTGTAAGGTTAGAAAAGTATCATTTATTTACTTATTTGATGCATTTCTTAGCTGCCTTTCAAGATGGCCATCTTCCCAAGGTGGCTTTCAGTATAAAACATACTGTATTCTAGCACATTTTTGGTTATCAATAGATACAGTTATATAGAGCATCCAATGTTATACTATTCATTTATTGCATATGCTGTTTATTTCAATTACATCTTGCCTTTCTTCTGTGGAATTCAAGGTGGTGTACATGGGATTCCCAAGAGGTCTCCCATCTAAACACTGGCCAGACTGAGACCTGCTTAGCTTCAGCAAAGTTACTACAATGTATGCATCTGGACTATAAGCTTTCCATCTATCTATCTATCTATTAGTATTTGAATCAACCGATATGTGGGTGATGCAATGTGCTGAATACAGCACTCCAAAAAACAAACAAATGACCACCAGTACTGTACATTTTATAGATTAAAAAAATATATAAAATTAATTAGTGGTTTTATTAGTGTTTGGAGACTTGCAGCCCACAGGCTTGGTGTAAACCTCTGAAGTGCTTTTGAATTAGCACATTCTCCTCCTCTCTGGTTTCCCTGCTTGCAGATGGGGAGAAAAGAAACACAGAATTTTAGAACTGGAAGGTACCTTTGAGATCATGTAGTCCGCCCCTGCTTAAACTCCTCCAGTGAAGGAGAGCCCACCACCACCTGAAGCAGACTGCTCCACTGTTGAACAGCTCGTAGCCTTAGGAAATTTCTTACCATTAGGAGAGAGAAAGAGTGCATGAAAAATAATGTATTTGCTCACTACTCTTCTCTTGCTCTCTCTCTCCCCACCCCTGAATTTCTGAACCTTTATTAGTTTGGAAAGACAAGAGAGGGCCTCTAGAGCCAGATAGACACACACCTCGCTCTTCTCTTCTCTTCTGCCTTTCTCCAGTCCTCCCATCAAGATGGGTGGGTGGGTAGGAAGCTGCCTTATCCTGAGTCAGACCATTGGTCCAGCTAGCCCAGTGTTGTCGACACTGACTGGCAGTAGTTTTCTAGGGTTTCAGGCAGGAATATTTCCAGCCCTACCTGGAGATGCCGAGGATTGAACCTGGGACCTTCTGCATGTAAAGCAGGTGCTCTACCACCGAGCTACAGTCCCTCCCCAAAAGTAAGATGGTTGCAGAAAGATGGTTACTGCAGTAAGATAGTAAGATGGTGAGTAAGATGGTTGCAGAGGACTATGTGAGGAAGATAATTTTTCTTCCTCTAGCCATTACACACAGGAAGAGGGTGTCAAAGTTCCACCTGTACCAGGACACCTTGATCAGCTCCTTAAAGATATTTGCCTCTTTAAGAGCCCCTCCTGTCTCAGAATTGGCATCCTGAGACAGGAGGGGCTCTTAAAGAGGCAGATATCTTTAAGGTACAGGTGGAACCTTGACAGAGGGAAACAGAAAAAAAGCTTGTCAGCAGGCTGTTTTGAGGAGAGGAACAATCTCTCTTCTTCCCCCCTTCTCTTGAAATGGTCCATCGATGACTTGGTGGCCAGGGTGACAGTTCCTACTACATATTGAGGCCAACACACAGTAGAAAAGAAAAGAAAAGAAGGAGAAGCAGTCTGCTAAGGCAGATGTCTTACCTGGTGAGGCATGCCTATAGCAGACATTTATCCCTTGCTGAGAGGAAGAGACAGTGGCCTATTCGCAGGGCGGCTTAGCGTGACATGTGAACGCGCCCAGATAGAGAGAAGAATATTGTGTTCTAATGGCAGGGCACATTTTGAAGAGAGTTCAGCATCCTAATTCATTAAAAGAATTTTGCAGCCCTTTGTCAGCATTATGGTATTAAGTATTGCATGTCAGCTGAAACATCTTGGCTTCCCCGACGTCAGCCAAAGCAATTAGTGTTAATGGTACTCATTATATATTCATTATATAACATAATTTATTCTAAGAAATGCGGGCTGTGAGAGCGGACGATGAAAATAGAAACCATTAATTTCAGAGGGTGGGCTTCTGAAGGCTAGTTCTTCAGGAAAGGGAATCTGTCTGGCATCAAAGTTGTTCATGCCACTGGAATGCGTTTCAGGCATGGCATGGGAGTGGAACCCTTTCTTTGAGAAATTGGCTGTTCCAATAGAAAAAAATATATCTTACTCTTCTGATGCCTGTGCACCACTCAAGGTGGCTAGTGGCAATTGAAACCAATCATAATATACAATATTTTTTTAAAACAACAACAACAACAACAACCCCACGATATAATAAAAAGAGAGAGAGATGCAGAAAATAGAGCAGAAGCACTGGGTCAAAAAATTATCTGTCCGATAAAGCAAATTTTGCCTGCCTAAACAGGAAGGGTTTTTTGCCATACAGAGAAACACCAGAGGAGTGGGGGCCCGCCAAGACTCCCAGGGCAAAGAGTTCCACAGTTCAGGTTCAGCCAGAGAGAATTCACTCACCAATCACATGTCAAAATTTACACTTTGGCTAGCTCACACAAACACAGGCAAGGTGGAAAAACTGTTTCTGGACTATACCACTTCAGATCACAGGTGGGAAGACCATAGGTCCTCCATATAGAGAATATCTCCCAACACAGAGAAAACAAGAATGCCAGGGAGAAGATGTTCTAGCCTAAAGCCAGCCTGTCCCAGCCTGATGTTTTGGACTACACTCCCCATCATCCCTGACCATTGGCCATGCTGGCTGAGGTTGATGGAAGTTGTAGTTCAAAACATGTTGGGATCTGCCATCTGCAAGAGGAAGGGCTCTGCTTGTGGAAAGTCCCTCTGGCTGATTGTGGGGGATCCCCCCCATACGCCACTGCTCGCTCACCCTATTCAGCAGGGTCTCCTGACTCCGGCTGGGTTCAGACAACACGATAACCCACGTTTCAACAACAACCCACTGTTCAGCGACAGCCCACACTCAACCCGTACTCAACCCTTGAATGTGGGTTGTCTGCACCCAGTCTACATGTAGCATTTTCAGGGAGCTGGACTGGAGGGGCTGCCCTGGGAAGGAAGGGGCAGAGAAGTCCACTTCCGTCCAAGTTGCAAAGGGCGCCAGGGAACCTGATGGATGCCCTCCCTGATGCTCATGTTCTGCATGTCCAGTGATTTCTCCCTCCACAGGGAAGCAGTCAGTTGTTGTAACCCCCACTTGCATTCTGAAGTGGTGCAGGCCAGGGACAGTTTTACCATCTCATCCGCTGTTTGAGTGAACTAGGCTTCGGGGGTGGGGTGGGGTGATATTTAGGTCTGCCTGTCGCAGATTTGAAAAGTGAAGACCGTCTTGCCATCCAAACATGTGCCTCATAAAATCACATCTCGTTAATGTGCTGGTTTTGAATGAGAGAAATTGACTGAATCTCATGCATTTTCATTTCAGCAGCAATATGTAAGATTTTGGAGACTGCGTGTGGGCTCTTAGCTCGGTTATGATTACAGTCATACCTTGGATTGAGAGCATAATTCGTTCCGGAACCGTGCTTGTAATCCAAAACACTCTTATATCAAAGCGAGTCTCTGGCAGGCGTGAGCAGGGCAGATTTCGGCCCGCTATGGCCACTCGAGGCGAGCAGTTACATCCCTACCAGTGAGTGACTACTTGTCTTGCAAGACCTTGCTCGTTCGTTTATCAAGTCAAAAAAAAATTAAAAAATTTGCTTGTCTTGCAAAACGCTCTCAGACCAAGTTACTTGCAATCCAAGGTATTACTGTATTGCGCCTGTGAATGGACAATTTCACATCAACAAATAACTCAGTTTATCATTCATATGTGGCGTAGAGTAAATTTGAAGTGCAGGTGTTCGGCAGGTCTCGAAGAAGCATCCAAAAATGCAGGCAGCTGTTTTGACCTGTGTGTGTGTGTGCAGTGCGCGCGTGTATGTGTTACACACACACACACACACACACACACACACAAAAGCAGCAGTACATAGCATAAAGCTGGTGACTCCTATTTCAGTGGGGCAGGTTTTATTTGGAGCTTCCTAGGAGCTGTCCATGGCGCTCCGTGTTGGTGAACCTATCTTGGGGGTGGAGTTCAGCACCATGGATAGCTCCCATTAAGCTCCAAATAAAACCTGAAAAACCTGCATTGGAAAAGGCGCAACAGGAGTCTCCAGCCTCCCCTGCAGCCTCAGCTCTGCTTTTGGAGAGCACCATATCCATGATGTCTTATCATTATCAATGCAGTCAGTGTGAATGCCAGTGTGTGTCTGGGTCAAAAGTCACCCTCACCTCAAATTGCATTTTTGGTTAAAAAAAAAAAAAGAAGAAGAAGAAGAAGAAGACAAAAATGAACATTCAGATCCACCCTTAACTGTTATCTCTGGACTGAGCACAAGGAAAGAGTTCTAAAAAAAAAATATCCATGCAGATTACCATTTCAGTTGAACAAGCACCAGGCGGCTTTCTGCTTTATTAACATATTCGATTGGAAATGTCCTTGAGGGATGCTAAGATATAACGGGAGAGCTGATTCTCTTGGTGAAGTGGTCTCCTGGGTAGGATAGGCCCATGGCTCAGTGGTAGAGTACGTGCTTTGCATGCACACAAGGTCCCAAGGTAAATCTCCAACATAAAGGATCTCAGACAGCAGTGTTGAGAACCTCGAGATCTTCTACCATTGAGCCATAAGCCTAGTGTGTGTGCGTGCGCATGTGTGCGTGTGCACAGGGGAGGCTGGTGACCTCTATTTCGATTGGGCTCCTTTTCCATTGCAGGTTTTGCAGGTTTTATTTGGAGCTTCATAGGAGTTATCCATGGTGGTGAACCTATTTTGGGGATGGAGTTCAGCACCATGGGTAGCTCCTATGAAGCTCCAAATAAAACCTGCAATGGAAAAGGAGCTGCACTGAAATATTATTTATTTATTTATTTATTTATTCATTATATTTGTGCCCCGCCTTTTTTCCTGCAAGGAACCCAAGGCAGCTTACATAATTCTCCTCCTCCTCTCCATTTTATCCTCACAACAACCCCGTGAGGTAGGTTAGGCTGAGAGTCAGTGACTGGCCCAAAGTCACCCAGTGAGTTTCATGGCCGAGCGGGGACTAGAACCCGGATCTCCCGAGTCCCAGCCCAACACTCTAACCACGACGCCACACTGGTGTCACCAGTCACCAGCCCCGCCCTGTGTGTGTGGTGTGTCTGTGGGGGGGGAGTGTTAGTTGACAGGCCACATGTTCCAAGAACACGTGAGGGGGGCTTTGTGAGTTAGGCGTTCCTCCCATGCACCCCGCAGCAGGGCCCCTGCCTTTTACACATTCAACACACGAGAAGCACATTTCCACAAGATGTAGTGATGGCCATCAGTTTGGAGGGCTTTAAAAGGGGATTGGACAAAGGGTAAGATGGCTATCAATGACTACTAGTCCTGATGGCTATATGCTGCCTCCAGTATCAGAGGCAGTATGCCTACGTACACCAGTTGCTGAGGGACTTGGGCGGGAGGGTGCTGTTGCACTCATGTCCTGCTTGTGGGATCCTGTGGGCAGCTACTGTGTGAACAGAATGCTGGATTAGATGGACCCTTGGTCTGATCCAGCACACCTCTTCTTATCTTCTTATGAGAAGGGGTTCTGCATGCTTTCCAACATTACGTGTGTACGGTTCCTCCAGGCAAGGGAGGAGGAATCTATGTATGCACAACAGTAAAAGTGTAGAGCAGGGATGCAGACCCTCTATCAGCCCGAGGGCCAAATTCAGTTTTGGAGAAATTCTCAGGTGCCACATTTCAGTGGTGGGCGGGGTCAAAGGCAAAAGGGGTCAGCCACCCCAAATACCGACAAACAATACCAGCATATTTAAGTTTAAAGCTCCTACTGCCAGCAACTAAGCCTTAGGAGAGTGATTTCAACCTTTCAGAATGGGCAGGAAACTGCATAAAAGCCAGGAATCCTCCAAATGGTCAGCAATTCAGGGGAAGGGGTGGGATCAGGGGAAAGGGGCGTGTTAATGTGGGGAACCCTAGAGGGTCAGATTGGGACCCCAGGTAGGCCAGATTTGGCCTGATGCCTGTGGTTCAACACCCCTTGTGCCTCTTCCCATACGTGCCAAACACAGGGATGACAGGTCTGTGGTGCCTCTCTGATACATTATTGCAGCAACAAGGGGGATGGCCTTTTCTGTGGTAGCACCCCAACTGTGGAACAAGCTCTCTCCTGAGGCCCACCTGGCACCAACTCTACAATCTTCTTGGAGCCAGGTTAAGACTGTCCTCTATGTTGAGGCATTTAATAACTCTAAGTAGTACACGGCGGGGCAGTTATTTCAACTCTTTTACAGGCCGCGTTGCATTAACTTGTTTTAGTGATTTGAGACATTGTTAAATTTGGTTTTAAATTTTTATAATGTTTTTATTGTGTATATTTTATACTATATTTTATTGTATTTTCTATTGCTTGTTGTAAACTGCCCAGAGAGCTTTGGCTATTGGGCAGTATAGCAATAAAATAGATGATGATGATGATGATGATGATGATGATGATGATGATGATGATGATGATGGCTTGTTAGCACAGCTGGGTTCAGACAGCACAATAACCCACATTTCAACAACAACCCACAGATCAACAATAACCCTCACTCAACCAGACAACCCTTGAGCGTGGGTTATCATGTTGCCTGAACCCAGTCTATGACTGGGCTTCATAAACCCATTGTTTGACTCTCCATAAAGCATCTTTAGGAAAGGTATGCTAAATCTGAGCTATGCTCATGGTAGAACACTTGAAGGACCCCTTCACCACAAGCAAAGTGGCATCTAGGATCACGTCAACCCCCTTCCTCCCAAGCCATAAGGGGTTAATTGCCCTTAGTTTCCAGATTGTAGTGTTGTTCTGGTTTCCAGGTTTCCAGGTGCTAGTCTCCCTGCTATGTTGTTCGTGTGTCGTGTTTCATTGTTGTATATTATTCAGACAATATCTAAATGCCTAATCACTTCCCTCACTTTCTCTCTCTCCCTCTCTTCCTGCCTCCCACATTCTCCCCCCCCCCCCCCCGCTCGCTCTTGGTCTCTTTGCTTTAGAAGATGGCCGGAAACTCAAAGGTGCTATCCAGCGCAGCACAGAAACTGGCCTGGCTGTTGAAATGCCAAGCCGGACAATCCGACAAGCCAGCCATGAATCCATTGAGGAAAGCATGAACAGCTATGGATCTGAAGGAAAGTAAGTAAGAAGTGGGGAGCAGGATTATACCCATGAAATGTCAGACTAGTATGTGTTTATTCCTCCCCTTCCCCGCTCCAACACACACAATTAGCTGCTGTCGCCAGCAAATGCTCCTGGCCCAGCTTTTTAGCACCTCTGACAAATAAGTCCACCCTATCCATTAAATAAATATACAGTAATACCTTGGATTGCAAGTAACTTGGTTTGAGAGCATTTTGCAAGACAAGCAAATTTTTAAATATTTATTTATTTATTTTTTACTTGATATACAAGTGACGTCTTGCAATACAAGTACTGTAGTACGGCTTAAATTAAAAATCTCTGTACAATTTTTTTTGGGGGGGATTTCATTTTGATAGAAGAGTGTTTTGGATTACAAGCATGTTTCCGGAACGAATTATGCTCTCAATCCAAGGCATGACTGTAGATAGATAGATAGATAGAGTTATTATCAGCAAACAGGCTTCATATTGTGTGTCCCCGCCACACTGGCCAGCCATCTCTTAAACAGATGAGAGATCCCAAGAATCTCCATCTAGGCTTGTCATTCAGGGGACACTCTAAAACAGTGTTCTCCAACCTTGGGTCCCCAGATGTTTTTGGCCTACAACTCCCAGCATGCCCCAGCCAGCTATGCTGGCTGGGCATGCTGGGAGTTGTAGGCCAAAAACATCTGGGGACCCAAGGTTGGAGAACACTGCTCTAAAATATAGTACACTGTACAATGCCCTCTACTTTATCTATGCCACAAATACACTGGTAGACTGGAGTTGACACTTTGATATAGATCAGCAGTGGGTAACCTCTTTCAGCATGAGGGCTGAGTTCCATTTCGGAGAAGCTCTCGGGGGCCACATTCCAGGGGTGGGCGGGGCCAAAGGCAAAAGGGGTTGGGGTAAAAAAAAATTTAAAAAATCAGCATATTGTAGCTTAAAGCTCTTACTGCCTAAGGTAACTAAGCCTTAGGAGAGGCATTTCAACCTTGCAGAATGGGAAACAAAAAACTGCGCAAAAGCCAGGAAGCCACCAAATGATAGGTGGTTGGGGGAAATGGGTGTGGCCAGGGGGAAGGGTGTGTGGCTTTTTGAGGAACCTCGGAGGGTCGGATTGGGACCCCAGGAGGGCTGGATTTGGCCCTTAGGCCTGCACACCCCTGCTCTGAAATATCTGGACTCAGTGAGATCTTTGGAGGATAGTTTAATGCCAGAGATCCTGCCAGGACTAATAATATTATTATCATCAATATTACTGAGCTACTTCAGAGACAGAAGCACTACCACTCTGCAATTGTAATGTAATTCAGGTCCTCCATGAAAGCCTGCCTCCAGGGAAATAGTTCTGCTATGGAATTGCCGTAATGCAGCTCTGCTCCCTGCCTATATTACAAAATCCAGAGGATTAGGAATTAAATTTTGCCCCTTTGGCAGCGCAGGAAGAGAATCTGTTTTCCATGCCAACCGCAATCCTTTCCTTTAGGTTTATCTAGCTCAGCCTCTTGGGAACAATGTACAAACATCTTGGATCATCTGTGCAGCATCACTGCACCTTCTGGCTGCTTTCATGTTCAAGCTGATTAGAAAAGGTATGCAGGGGGAGCAACAGCATAATCCCAAAAGAAGTAGAGTACCTAGGTAAAAAGATTCTCCGCTTCAGTATCCTGCGCTTGTTAAAGTTAATGGCACGCAACTATCCTCTTAGGATGAGGGAAGATAACGTTTCAAATGTTCCAGTACTCCACACTTGCAAGGGCTAATATAAGAACGCCTTGGCAATCAAGTCTTGGGGGAGGGTGGTAATCATCTCCACAAGAAAGTACAGCTGATGCACCACACATGGGGCCTTTTCCTGGGCAGCCACACAAACACTTAATTTTCATTACAGTGAAACGACGATGTTACCAGAGTTTTGTTTCATTTTAAATGATGGGTATGGCATAGCTGTGTGGATTCTTGCTCATTTGTAAATGTTCGTGTTTATTCTTGACCTTTTGCTTCCACGCTTTCCATGCTGGCAGTGCCCCTTTACCTTGGTGTGAAGTGTGTTGGTTGCTAAACATGCAAATAGGTCTGAGGTGTGCATGTCAAGGGAATTGGTGTAATGGCTCCTAATGTCTCCCTAACCTTTTAGAATTCTTTGAGAGTGTCAATAAACATGTGGACAGGGGTGACCTGGTAGACATTGTTTACCTGAACTTCCAAAAGGCTTTTGACAAAGTCCCTCACCAAAGACTCCGGAGCAAACTTAGCAGTCAAGGAACAGTAACCGGTTAAAGAGCAGGAAGGAAGCCGAGGGTAGGAATACATGGTAAATTCTCCCAATGGAGGGATGTAAACAGTGGGGTCCCACAGGGATCTGTATTGGGACCAATGCTTTTCAATTTATTCATAAATGATCTGGAATTAGGAGTGAGCAGTGAAGTGGCCAAATTTGCTGATGACCCCAAATTATTTAGGGTGGTTAAAACAAAAAGGGATTGTGAGGAGCTCCAAAAGGATCTCTCCAAACTGGGAGAATGGGCGTGAAAATGGCAAATGCAGTTCGATGTAAGCAAGTGTAAAGTGATGCACATTGGGGCAAAAAAATCCCAACTTCAAGTATAAGCTGATGGCATGGGATCTGAGCTAGTAGTGACTGACCAAGAAAGAGATCTTCAGGTTGTGGTGGACAGTTTGATGAAAATGTCAACCCATGTGCAGGCTGCTGTGAAAAAGGCAAACTCCATGTTAGGCATAATTAGGAAAGGAACTGAAAATAAAATTGCCAATACCATACTGCCCTTATACAAATCTATGGTGCAACCACACTTGAAGTTGAAATACTGTGTACAGTTCTGGTCACCACACCTAAAAAAGGATATTGTTGAGTTGGAAAAAGTGCAGAGAAGAGCAACTAAAATGATCAAGGAGCTGGAGCAACTTCCCTGTGAGGAAAGGTTACAACATCTGGGATTGCTTAGCTTAGAAAAAAAGCAGAGTAAGGGGAGACATGACAGAGGTGTACAAAATTATGCATGGTGAGGAGAAAGTGGATAGGGAGACATTTTTCTCCCTCTCTCACAATACTAAAACCCAGGGTCATCTTATGAAGCTGATTGGTGGGAGATTCAGGACAGATAAAAGGAAATACTTCTTCACACAGTGCATAGTTAAACTATGGAATTCACTTCCACAAGATGTAGTGATGGCCACCAATTTGAGGGGCTTTAAAAGGGGATTGGATGAATTCATGGAGGATAAGGCTACCAATGGCTACTAGTCCTGATGGCTATATACTACTTCCAATATCAGAGGCAATATGCAATATACACCAGTTGCTGGGCAACATGGGTGGGAGGGTGCTGTTGCTCTCATGCCCTGCTTGTGGGCTTCCTGTAGGCAGTTGGTTTGTTTATTATTTATGTGGAGGAAGGGGGGGCTGGCTGACCCGCCACACCCCCACCCTTTCCTACCCAAAGGACCTAAGACCCCCAGAGAGCTCAAGGTACCAGATTGCCAGCCTCAGCTGTCTGCAATCCTACTTGAATCTCTGTTCAGGGACTTGCCTTTGTCACTGTAACCTGGATTTAGTTGCTGGAACCACAGAGCAATCCACAAACACCATGTGGGGTAAAAAACCAAAGGAGGTTTATTCTGGTAGCATTTTACAACAAGAATAGGGAAATGAGAGAAGCACAAAATGGAGTACAAATTTAGTACAAAGTAAAGCTGCAAAATAACAAAACCTGATTCCTTAATATCTCTCAGGCACACAACTCTGTTACTTGGGGGTCAGTTCTCTTCCAGGGTTAGATCCAGCACAGCCTTGCTGCCCGGGGAGGACTACTTCACCTACCCGAAGGTCCGAGGTGCGTAGCCTCCCCACAAGGCTTGCCTTTACCAGAGCCCTCATTCAGCTAATTTCACCAGGAACTACCTGGGGTCGTATCCTGAGGCCACCCGAAGGCTTGGGCCTCTCCTTGGCTTACCGCCATTGCTCCAACAGCCGGCAGCCACGCGATGACCAAAGACAAAGACAAAAACCCACACGTTGGGAAATATACCTTCCCCCCCCTCCCCTCCTTTCTGTAGCTTTGCTGCTTCTTAGCCAATCATGATGCACTTCACCTGGCCAGGCAGGGGGAGGGGAACTCATGACTCTTGACTTACTGGGTCTGAACTACATTTGCATTTGAAAGCCGGATCACTGTAGACTTTGGGATGCCGGCATACACACACACACCCCCAGCCTTTAGCCGGTTCACACATGAGGGAGGGTGTGTGTGTGTGTATGTAGGAACCCCCAAAGGCTCTTTCCTTCACACGCTCCCTTTAAAAAAAAAAAGAAACCTGAGAGGTCAACCCTCTCATTTCATTTTAAACTAACTTAAAAGAAAAGGCCTTTGCTAGCCTTCTACCACTAGCACACCTCTTCTCCTTCACACACACACAAAAACAAAACAAAACTAAAAACACATTAACTACAATCTTAAACATCTTAAAGCTTAAAGCTTTAAATCTTAATTCTTAAAGCTCCTTAAACATCAAAACAGCAAAACAACAATCAATAACCATCAATCAGAAGTTTACAGGTTTGCATTACATCAGGTCTGCATACACAAGAAACATCATATACAATTCAAAAGGGAACTCCAACCCTTCTGTTGCCTGACTGGCACTCTGTCTAAAAACGTTTTAGGGTTGCTGCTTTTCACACAAGCCTCTAGGGGGCAGATTGCTGACTGAAATGTGACTCTTCAATTCGCCTTTATGTTTGCTTTTAAAGGCTCGCTTCTGCCACCCTCCACCTAACGACATGAATCCATCACCCCTTTTTCCAAAGGCTCACTGGTGGCACCCACCACCCAATGACATGAATACACCACCCCTTTTTCCAAAGGCTTGCTTGTGGCACTTTCTACCCAACGACATGAATGGGATGACTGTTTCCCTCAAAATTATATGCTGAGCCCTGGAGGCTCCACCCAGGTGGCTAGAACACCAGCCTGGCAATATTTCAGCCGTTAGAGGGCTTCCCGCCTCTAAATTCCTTTTAACCTTCTGCTTTGTTTTCTAGCCTCTGACTGATTTTTCTCTGGCAACTCTTCTCTGCCCCCCTGAGGCCCTTTGAAAGCTTACAGGTTTCTGGCTTCACATTATCATTACATTCAAATTTCAAATTGACTTGATACAGTCTGGACTAATTTTTTCATTTGGGGACAAGACAACACAAATAGTTCTATTGCTTACACTGGGATCACCCATCCCCTCCCCTCCAGCAACAATTTATCAACAAGACAACACAAATACACTTGAATCACCCGTCCCCTCCACTCCAGCAACAATTTATCAACAAGACAACACAAATACACTTGAATCACCCGCCCCCTCCACTCCAGCAACAATTTAACAGTTTTCATTGGCTTTAATCAACCCCCAATCTCAGTCCTCTTTCTTCTTGCTGGAGACACCTGGAGGGAAATTCTTCTGTCCGTGCTTCTCCGCCAGCTAGGAGGGAAATCTCCTTTTCTTTCTGCTCTTTTCAGCTCTCTATTTCGGCAGCACAGGGACAAAGTCTCTTTTTCTGGGGGGGGTGTTTTCTGATGTCTGCCCCCCCTCTGCTTGCTGCTGCCTAGCCTGGCCATTCACCATGCCCCCACCCCCAAAGTCTTGACAATTTCTCTGGGGCACATAGCACAACAAAAATCACTCACCAAACGCTGTCTTAAAATTCAACGTTTTGCTCACCAGTCTCTTAAGAGAGGTTTTCTGGTCTTCTCTCCTTTCTTCTGCTCCCCTTGGAACACACGTGCGCGCACACACAATCTTTCTTCTCTTTCCAGCCCCGGTTCTTTGGGATCACACAGCTGCCATCTGCTCACCCGCTTTTTGCACTCGATGGGTAGGATCCTCTTCCGCTTACTCACTGGCAATTGCTGCTCCCAGCCTCTGGGACACGCACACGCAGCCTATATCTTGCTTCTAGCCAGGGCTCCCCCAGCTCTGGTTCTCTTGGATCACAGCCACCTTCCCCCAGCCACAGACTTCTTGCACTTGATGGGGATGGTAGGATCCGCTTCCGCTTACTCACTCCACAGTTGAGATTTCTTGCCTTCAACACTCCCCGCTGGCAGCTAGGCTTCCACAGACTGCCAAGCAACCTGAACGTTTTTCTTAGGCTCAATCTCACACTTCAATTTCTAAAAAATAACAAACCCTCTACCATGTACTAAGTCTCTCCAATCTCTCCCATTTGCCCACGTGCACACACTCTGTGGTTCAGCTTCGAATCCCACCACTGCCACCATGTGGAGGAGGGGGGGCTGGCTGACCCACCACACCCCCACCCTTTCCTACCCAAAGGACCTAAGACCCCCAGAGAGCTCAAGGTACCAGATTGCCAGCCTCAGCTGTCTGCAATCCTACTTGAATCTCTGTTCAGGGACTTGCCTTTGTCACTGTAACCTGGATTTAGTTGCTGGAACCACAGAGCAATCCACAAACACCATGTGGGGTAAAAAACCAAAGGAGGTTTATTCTAGTAGCATTTTACAACAAGAATAGGGAAATGAGAGAAGCACAAAATGGAGTACAAATTTAGTACAAAGTAAAGCTGCAAAATAACAAAACCTGATTCCTTAATATCTCTCAGGCACACAACTCTGTTACTTGGGGGTCAGTTCTCTTCCAGGGTTAGATCCAGCACAGCCTTGCTGCCCGGGGAGGACTACTTCACCTACCCGAAGGTCCGAGGTGGGTAGCCCCCCACAAGGCTTGCCTTTACCAGAGCCCTCATTCAGCTAATTTCACCAGGAGCTACCTGCGGTCGTATCCTGAGGCCACCCGAAGGCTTGGGCCTCTCCTTGGCTTACCGCCATTGCTCCAACAGCCGGCAGCCACGCGATGACCAAAGACAAAGACAAAAACCCACACGTTGGGAAATATACCTTTCCCCCCCCCTCCCCTCCTCTCTGTAGCTCTGCTGCCTTTTAGCCAATCATGATGCACTTCACCTGGCCAGGCAGGGGGAGGGGAACTCATGAACTCCTTTTTTTTTTTTTTTTAATATTTTATTTATTTTTCAAAACAAATTATAACACAGAAAATATATTTAGCAAAATACAAAATTATCACACAAATATAACATAATCAACATACAATAAATCATAAAGTGCTCCCCCCCACCCTCCAAGGGACCAATTAATATACTTCTATCCTCTTGATCAAATAAAGTCTAAATTCCAAAAATATAACATATCCTGACAAGGCATGTTACCCTTCCCCTTTATTAATACATAGTCTAGTAATTGATTCCATATCTCCATAAAATTATTCTTCTTTAGCAATCCTTTTTTGCATTTGATACTACTAGTTAGTTTATCATTTAGGGCTATGTCCCAAACTTCCTTATACCAGTCTGTTATTAGGAAAACATGTTGTACTTTCCAATTTCTCGCTATCATTAGCCTGGCCGCAGTTAACAAGTTTACAATTAACTCCTTCGTATTTTGATCACAAATAAGCTTCTCAGTTATTGATAACAATGCTAATTTTGGACAGACCTCTAAATTAGGAACTCATGACTCTTGACTTACTGGGTCTGAACTACATTTGCATTTGAAAGCTGGGTCACTGTAGACTTTGGGATGCCGGCATACACACCCCGCCCCCCCCAGCCTTTAGCCGGTTCACACATGAGGGAGGGTGTGTGTGTGTGTGTGTGTGTGTGTGTGTGTGTGTGCATGTAGGAACCCCCAAAGGCTCTTTCCTTCACAATTTATTTATTTATTTATTATATTTATACCCCACCTTTTTTCCTGCAAGGAACCCAAGGCGGCTTACATAATCCTCCTCCTCCTCCTCCTCCTCCTCCTCCTCCTCCTCCTCCTCCTCCTCCTCTCCATTTTATCCTCACAACAACCCTTTGAGGTAGGGTAGGCTGAGAGTCAGTGACTGGCCCAAAGTCACCCAGTGAGTTTCATGGATGAGCGGGGGCTAGAACTCGGATCTCCCGAGTCCCAGTCCAACACTCTCACCACTACACCACACTAGCTCAGTGGTTGGCCACTGTGTGAACAGAATGCTGGACTAGATGGATCCCTGGTCTGATCCAGCAGGGCTCTTCTTATGTTCTTACATTCTTAATGTCACAAAAGAACCAATTGCCCTTTTAAGCAGTAAACAAGCAATGCTATTATGTTGTGCAGTTCATAGGGTGAAGGGTATTGGGAGGCTTTCTCCACACTGAAAGCTTTCAGGTTTTCCAAACCCAGTTACCTTCCCCTGCCTCTCAGCTATCCAATAATATCTCTCCTGTCCATGTTGACAAAGTGTTGTTCAAGGGGTGAAAACTGACAGATTCAGAAAGCTCTGAGATGTGAGTCCTTAGGTTTATTCCACTTCCACTTCTGCTCCCCAGAATTTAGCTCAGTTTACTGCACCAGAGAAACTTCTGTAACCACCGTAGCCCTTTTCATGGGTGCAATTAAGAAAGCTGATTCAAGGGGCAATTAATAGACTATTCATCACTAATCCCCCACCCACACTCATCAGGAAGCAACAAAAACTGGCTGAACCTACAAAAATGTTTTAATTAACATTGATGGGAATGTTTTTGCTCCGCAAGGGTTGTGGGTAAACATTATAGGACCTTGTCCATTGCTGGATAATATAGCTGGTGCGGAACCTCTATTTTAATCCCACTCTCAGCTAATTGCAGAAAGCAACGCCTCAGCGACACTAAAGGGATGTAGCATGGAAGCAACGTGGGTTAAGAAGAGCTCCAGCTCCCGGTATCAGCTGGCCAGGCATATGCCGTGGAAGGCAAAGTTGGGATATTATTACAGCCTCCCCTTCCCCAAGGGGTGTGTGCTCCAGATGTTTTGGACTACAGCTCCCATCATCCTGGACTTTCTGGCCATGCTGGCTGGGGCTTATGGGAGCTGTGGTCCAAAACATCTGGAGAGCGCCCCCATTGGGGAAAGCTGGAATATTATTTCTTTCAGCCAGCATTATCAAAAAAAGAGCAGCACTTTCGGTATCCTTCCATGGTGCCATTGTATAATTCATAACCTGTGGCTTGAAGTAGGAAGTTCAGAATCTATATTACTATGCGGCAGCGTTGATGATCATGACAATGAGATAATGCATCTTTGTCCCTCCACATTTCAGTTCCTGAGAAGTAGCTCCCTCCCCGGCCATTGTCTTTGGATTGCACGTATCGATTGAGATGGCCGAACCTTTGCTGGCCACCCAGCCGAGGATGTTGCTGCTGCTCGCTCATCTTGATGAGCCTCCAAATTAGGAAGATAGCACACCTCCCACGGGAGCAGCAGGCTAAGGAGGCTAGCGAGAAGTCAAATTGCTTTCAGCGGAGAGCATTGCCCCTGGGGTAGGCTGTCATCAAGTAAATGCCTCTTCATATCCAGGGATATCATCCAAGGACCGGGGGGGGGGGGGAGGTTCAAATTGGCTCCCTGCAAATCATGGTTTACAAATTGGAAGCCAACCAAGTTGGGAATATGCACCCCCTCCTTTACTTTTTGCTGTCAAGCATTAATTTCCCTGCTCCCTTCCCTTGTCAGCTATAGCCATGTTTTAGGATTACATCTGCACCAAAGCTAATCATGTCTAATGTTTACTAGGGTTCCCGCATGTTCCCGCAGCTGCTTCTGATTTCCAAACTGGGGCTTGCAGAAAACCAGTATGAATCCAGATTAGATTACTGCGATGCCCTTTGAAAAGTGATCAGAAACTTTAGCTGGTGCAAAATGCAGCAGCCAGAAAGTTGTCTGGTGTTTGCTTTGCGAAGTAACTCGTTTTGCTCAAACTATGCTGGCTGTCCGTTCATGTCCAAGCTCAATGCAAATAGCTGGATATTACCTATAAAGTCTTGAATGGTCTAGACCAGTGTTCTCCAACCTTGGGTCCCCAGATGTTTTTGGCCTACAACTCTCAGCGTTGCTGGCTGGGGCATGCTGGGAGTTGTAGGCCAAAAACATCTGGGGACCCAAGGTTGGAGAACACTGGTCTAGAAAAAGGTTATTTGAAGGACTGCCTTCTCCCACATCAATCTAGCTGCACAAAGGGTGTGTGTGTTCAGATGTGCCCACCCCATGGCTTGGAAGTACACTTGAGGGGACTAATGGGGCCCTGCGGACTAGGCCAACCCCCCACCATCCATGCATTTGGGCAGTGTGTGCAGGGGCTGTATGTACATATTGATATACGTGCACAGAGCTCCTCCACACAAGGGGGAACCTGGCCCCAGGAATGTGCAACACTGGAAAACTCATTCCATTTCGACACATTTCCAACCTGATGGCCAAAAGCAGGGTGGGTCGGGGGGAGGTCGGCTTCCATGAAATTGCTCAAAATATTTGCACAAATCTGAAGCCAAGAACTGTGACTCTCTAGTGCAATTTCTGCAAATCATGATTTGCACAAATTGTGATTTGCGCAAATTGCAATTTACGCAAATCAGGTCCAACTCGTTAGATTTGAATCGTTCTTGTTCTTGTTGCAGCATTTAATGTAAGAAGTATGGAAGCATCCTCTTCTCACTGCATATGCACACATTCCACCTTGGCCACCTTGAATTTTCTAACAGTTAATATCAGTTTTGTGTGAAATTCGGACCTCTGCTCTGCAATTTGCGCTAATTTACAGAGTGGAAGCCCAGATTTTGAGCAAACTTCCCTGGGTTTTTTTTTTGGTTTTTTTTAATTATGCAAATCACGGCCTGTTTTGAAAATGGAAGTCTGCATGGTGGCTCGACTCTCATCAGATCAAGTTGGCACCAGTGCACAGGTTGACAGAATGGAATCTACGGGGCCAAGTCGAGAAAATCTGTCAGATTTTCACCCCCCTATCAGATTCCTCACACATCCCTATCTGGCCCAATCAATCAGATTTCTTCTACATGTTGGCCAAATGTGCAGCACTCCCTGCTGTCTTTGCCAGCTGAGGCTTTGCTTTGTGTCCTGCTGCCTCCAGATGTCTGGTTGGCAGTGACATGGGACAGGGCCTTTTGAAGCATGAAACCCAGACTGTGGAACTCGCTCTCCCAGGAAGCCCGATGGTTTCCCTTCTTTGATGGCTTTTCAGAGAACTGTAAAGACATTTTTATTTTGCTGATCCTTCAGGGCGGATCTCAGTTCTGTTCCTCCTGCTATGCATACCCTCTGTGTGGCCAATGGTCAGAATGCTGGGAGTTGTCGTCTAACACATCTGGTGGACACCAATTTGGGGAAGGCTGTTCTGAGTGTTCTAGCTTGGGTTGTAGTTCAGCCTCCCACAGCCTGGCACCCTCCAAATATGTTGGACTGCAACTCCCACAATTCCCAGTCAGCTGAAATAAGTGTTGCTGTTCTTTTAAGACTTGGGTGCATCTGCCTGATTCCTGCTTCTGGGAGTGCCTACTGATGAGGCTTTTATTGCACCATCACCCTGCCTGATTCACAGAATTTTACAGAGGATCCAAACAACATCATCTTCCAGTTGTACCCTTTCCGTGTTTCCCCACTGCTTCTTCCATCTTTCTCTTACCATGGAAAATCCACTAAGGCAAAAAAAGACAGAATAGCTACACGATGCCTTCTCATTAGTCGCGCTAGGACCCCTCTGCCTGGAAGCACCCTGGGACCTGAACGATATGGATAAGTATGCTTCCTGAACCCACACATAAACCAGAATATTTTATGGTGGGAGAAGTAGGATTCTAAAAGATATCCTCACATATATTATGATACAATACCTGCCCAGCCTATAGTCCTGCAGTTTCCAGCAAGCATTTTTAAAAACTGAGTTTTGCATTAATATCCCAAATCTTACATGATTCTAGGGCTGAGCTCTGGCATTAAAAACACACACACACACACACACACACACACACACACAAACAGGTTCGGTAATGTCAGAATTGGAAACATTCCTTGCCATTTAAGGATTTGGCCAGCTCAGCATAGGTTCTGAAGCTTAGCTTTGACTCCAATAATGTGCTGGGTGTGTTATATAGTACAGTATGCAAGATGTGGCAAGTTAATGAAGTTTAATGTAATTGTCCCTGGCAACTGGGTTTCTTGGAAGAGCTGAATTAGGGTCAATGGCCCCAGAAGAAAATATTGTTGGCTGCTGCAGTCCATAATGGAGGCACCTGGAGGCTTTCTTGTTTTCTGCTGACGACCATGGGGATGATGAGGTTGCAGAATGCCAAGGTGACTTTCTTACCTTAGAATAACTCTGCAGGCAGTGACTGCAGGAGGAGTAGGAGAGGTGCGTTCTTGTTTGATGTGAGAAAGTCAGAAACATGTTCTGCAAGGACAAATTGTCAATTTCCTGTGCCTTCCCCCTTTCAGTTTCATTTCAGCTCTTAAAACAAAATGTTCTCTTGCTGCCTCCCTAGAGGCTGGCATTGCAGCATTATGTGAGCATGTTTCTCTACTCCACTCAGAAATACAGCATGGAAGGTTGCAAAGCCACCTGCAGCTCCATTTGCTTCATGCTTAACTGTGAAACCTAGACACCATTTCCTCTAATAGCAAACCTGGGTGGCTGAGTGCCTGTCACCGCACAAAACAATTCTGCATTTTAGGTGTCACTGCAGGCAGGCAAGCAGTTAAAACATGCAGAGATGGGCTGGCCATCTGTCTGGTTGCGGTCATTCTTGGGTGGGTTCCCCCCAGGACCACCTAAAAGAGGAGAGCACATGCACAAAAGATGAGCTGGAGAACAGTAGCTTCAGCTCCAGTGTCCATCTTGAACTGGAACTTCACGAATACAACATTAGAGTAGTGTATCGTGGCCTGCCTTGGCAGCATGTGCTTGCTTCCTTTGAGAGGATGCATCCAGAAAGACCAACTCATCACAGTCAAGTTCAGGCAGAGTTTGAATAGCCTTATGCTAGAACAACCTTATGTTGGTTGGGGGTGATGGGAGTTGTAGTCCAACACATCTGGAAGGCACCAGGTTGAGGAAAGGGTTAGGGCTGATGACAGAGCACAAAAGCAGCAGCAGACTTCTCTCAAACAAACACATGCACACACGGGATGTGTTTGTAAGTAGATGCTTTTAAAAAGATAAATAACTGTAACATACAATTACTCAGGTACCAAAGTTTGATGGTTATAGTAGTGCAGTTTCTTAAACATTACTCAGTCTGTGAGGTAATGAAAACACACACAGGTCAATCCCTTCATTGCTAAACCCTAGCAAATGTCAGTTAATTCAGTTAACACAAGAATGGTCTAACAGTCAGAGGAGTGTTAGAATGGAGTTCAAACCTGTTGCTAAGCAACCTCCAGCATTCCCTCCCCTGATTCAATCAAGTGGTTCAGTCCACTGAACCCTGCCCCCTGACTAATCAGAGAAGCTTGGTTCTTCCCTTTGCCCTTCAGCCAGACTATACACAGTCTGCCTTAATCCTTTAATGGGCAGTTGACTTAAAAACCCTCCCTGCAGAGTTAACATCTTTTTGTTGCATATTCCAAGAAGGGTTACATTGTGTAACATTCCCTTTAGGTCAGGAAATGCTTCTGAGCCGCATGTGTGGCCCAGAGGCATTCATGGGAAATGAAGGTGGCAGTGGCCAGAAGCCCTCACTTTGCTGTCAAGTGATCATGGTAGCTGGTAAGAAAAAAATAGAAAGTGGGAGGGATTGGGCACCTTGGCAGGCATTCAGGAAGGTGTCTGGGGGCACACTGCTGCCCCTGGGCACCATGTTGCCTACTGCCAGTTTGGACCTGGATCCAGTTCAGACCATTGTCAGCCCTCTACACAATTGTCATCAGGAGTGTGTGGGGACTCTCTTGGCTCACAACTTGCTTGCCATTGACTGTCCGAACTAGGGCAACGCTAGAAGGAGTGAGTGATGGAATGGCTCAGGAATGCTTGCAAGTAAGAAAGATAATATTGCTGAAAACTATTCCACTGCCTGAAGAGATGGGACACTGGAAGTACATTTAGCCGTCCATATTAAATAACGTCAGAGACAGCAAGGGCCAATCCACTTTAAGGAGTAGAAGTGATGAACAAAAAGCCCATTAATCCAATTGTAAAAGATTATTTGCTCCGTTTATTCTGTTAAGTGATCAGTCAGGCAAGTCAGTGCCAACAAATTTGGAAAAATGTCGGTTTCTGAGCAACTCCGGTGGTGCAATGAATGTGCTTAATGTACACCAGGCAGGTTAATTCAATTTGCTCCATGGAGGCCTCATACTCCTCCTCTCATCATTAGTGCTTTATTTACAAACAGGGCCCTCTTGCAAAAATCCTCAGCCTGCAGAGGTAAAAAAAGAAAGGAAAGGGGGCGGGGGGGGGATCCATTGCAAGTTTCTTCTTTTGAATACAACCCTATATTTGATTCAGGATCTACTAGCTGTCTAGGCAAGGGCTGATCAACAGATTAACAAACCTGAAGCAAGATTTGAAAATGATGGGAAGGTTTGCATGATCGGGGAAACAAAATAAGCCACTATAGCTTATTTCAACATAAAAACAGGAGGGGGGAAGCTTAAATCCACCCTCCCAAATCGCCATGGTCCCGAATTGGGTGTCGTATGCACTTACCCCGAGGTAAGTCAATCACGCATACACACATAGCTGTGCTAACTTGGCTCACAAGGGGATAAAGCCAGTTGCTGTCAAATGAAGCCCCGAGCTGGAGGAGGAGGGGTGGAGGGCACTGCAAGGAGCAGCCAGGTTTTTCACCAGCACCGCTCTTGCCAGGCAGCTCTGATGAAGCCCTTTCCAACAAAACATGCATTAGCCGCTCTGCCAGGTTCAGATGTCACAACAAGTCACCCAACAACAAGCCATGGCTTCTCAGGTAGGCTTGTGTGCAGTTAACAAACCACGCTGAGGAAACCGTGCCAGGTTTGGGCATAATGACAAGCTACCCTGATTTTAAGCCTACTCAGAAGTAAGCAAGATAAGCCTCTGCATGTTTACTCGCAAGTAAACAGGACTGCAACACTTAGCAGCTGCTGATTGGAGAAAAGAACTTTTCCCTGCTGGGAAAGGGCCTGGGGAAGAAGCTGGTGGGCCAGATGCAGGGATGTTGAAGAGTCCTTGGTCTCGAGTCACGAGTCGAGTCACGAGTCTTTGGACCCGAGTCTTGAGTCCGAGTCCGAGTCCTTGGTCCAAAATGGTGACTCACGAGTCACGAGTCACTCCCAAAACTGACTCCACGAGTCCCTATTAAAATCAATGGGGCTTCCCCCCAACAAAATAAGGCTACTTCAGATGTGTGGCTTAAATAAATTCTAGGCACAAGTGTGCCTTTTTATTTCAAAACTCTGCAACTGATTTTGGCAAGAACAGACCAGGCAGACAAACCCAAAATAACCAGGCAGGCAGAGGAGGCAGGGAACCCCAAAGCAGGCAGGCAGAGGCCTTTGTCTTGGACAATTCAACTGTTGAACAGGTCAAGAAGAGACCAGGCAGGCAGAGGAGGCTGGGAACCCCAAACAGGCAGGCAGAGGCAGCCAAACCCAAAATGTCTGACCCTAACCCAACCCCCCCACAACAACACATCAATCAAAATAAATCTCAACACATTGTTGGGGCTGCGCTCCTGGTAGCTGTCCATAGTGGCCGAGCAGCGGCACGCCTCGCTTCCATGCGCTCTTCACCAGTGATCGCGCTCCTTCTGGCACAGCCAGAAGACTCGTCAACAGCCCAGGGATGTTGACGAGTCCTTGGTCTCGAGTCCCGAGTCGAGTCTCGAGTCCCATTAAAAATATTGGGACTCGAGTCCGAGTCGAGTCAGAGGGGGGACTCAGTCCGACTCACGAGTCGAGTCCGAGTCCCCATCCCTGGCCAGATGGAGAACCACCATGGGCTATATCCGGCCCACAGGCTGGAGGTTCCCCATGGCTGGCTTTAAATAGTTATGTTCACTGCCTCCTTTGCCCATCTTTCCCCTGCAGTCTCTCACATGCCTTTGAGTTCATCCCATGCTTCTCCTTCACCCTCCTCTGTCCCTGCCTGTCCACATGATAGCACAGAAGCAGCACAGGCCACACTGTTCACTGGGTAACAGTTGGGCTATGAACAAGTACTAGGATATGGGAAGTGAGCATCTCAGCCAGGATGCCCATGGACCAGCAATGAAGCTGCCTTATTCTGAAGCAGAACATTGGAGCATCTAACCCAGTGCTGTCTTCTCTGATGGGCAGTGCTCTCCAAAGGTGTCAGGCAGAAATCTTAACCAACCTTGTTACCGGAGACCCTTTCAACTGAAGATGTCAGGGATTTAACTCTTTGTATACAAGGCAGGTGTGCTACCTCTGTGCCACAGCCCTTCCCTTGCCCAGTGATGTATCACACTATAAGCACAGGCAGGTGACTGACGGGTTAGGTTGTAGGGATGGATGGTCATTGTAAAATCCATTTCGTCTATCCTTCGCGGATTGTCAGGCACCTTTCATTCTGTCATCTGCTCACTGACAGAATTGGATTTTGCGCAAATCCAGAGTTGCACAAATTTGCACTCCTGAAAATGAACAAATCCCCGAAAAATGCATATTTTCACATTTTAGCCTATGGGGGAAATGTGCATTTTTAGTTTGTGGTGTTTTTTTAAAAAAATGTATTTCTACGACTAAATTTGTGTAAAATTATGTAAAAATTTAAAAACAGTCCATAAGTCCGCAGAATCTGCGTGACTTTGAAAAAGCCAGTCCGCTGCGGAATCCGCAGGTTGGATTCTGAGAAATTCGAACTCATTTGAGTCCATTGTGGATTTCGTTGACATCTAGGTCCTCTGAGTGCCAGTGAGGGGGATCTTCTGCCCCGCTCCAGCCACACGAAATGTTGGGAGATGTGGACCAATAGTCCTTTGGGATTAGGGAGCTTCGGAAGCTGGGAAGACAAAGCTGCAAAATCTTGAGGCTCTTGGTAGGATGAAAGCGTTGGCTTGGTACTCTAGAGCAGCACTTGGCATGCAAGATCTCAGAAGCACTTTAAAAATAGATTTGAAAAGAGGTCACAAACTCCACATGGACAAGAAAAGAAATTAATGATACGTTTGCCTAAACTTAGCTGTGCGAAGATGCTTTCTGCATACTAATGCGTCACATTTGGCAGGTTGGAGGGAACAGTTCCCACCTGGGATTTTCTTCAAAGCATTCTTCACTGCAAGCAGTTTCGTCCGTGAGGCTATTTGAGCCACCGTTACTTTCCAAAATAGGATTTTAAAAGCAGGTCAAGACTATGGGTAAGTTATCGGGGGATGGGAGGAGAAGTGGAAAAGGGATAGTAAGTCTAGCAAACACAGTAGGGTGGTCCCTTTGAACATGTAATTGATGTGTGGTGTGGCATACATGCTAGGAAGAGGCACACAGTATGGGATGGTATTGGTTGGGACTATAAATATGTCAGGTTCGTTAAACAGCAGAAGAGCAGGGTGACCAAAGCTGGATTAGCCACTAGGTAAGCATGAAAGAGACCACTAATGCAGTATGATTATCTTATGTGTCAGACTGCATAAGGCTATTTCAGTGTTTTGTTTGATAAACTTTACTGCTGATGCTGCTACTGTTTTATTTGTTAAATGTGTTTTTTTTAACTGATATTTGCTCTTAGCTGCTTTGAAAATGTGTCTCTAAATTTAAAAGCAGGGTATATTCTATTATAATTGCTGTTAATAATCACAATAAAGCAACTAACCTACCTCACAGGGTTGTTGTGAGGATAAAATGGAGAGGAGGAGGAGGATTATGTAAGCCGCCTTGGGTTCCTTGTAGGAAAAAAGGCGGGGTATAAATATAATAAATAAATAAATAAAAACTAGTTGGCTGAGCAAAGGCGGGCCTTTGGTTTAACTCACCTGTTAGCATCTCCCCTAAAAGGTTTTCCCTTTGGAAAATGGCCATGCTGACTGGGAATTATGGGAGTTGAAGCCCAACATATCTGGAGAGCACCAGGTTGGGGAAGGCTGGCATAGATAGACAGTCCCCATTTCCAGAATCACTGATATTAAAGGTAAGAACAACAGAAGTCGCATGATTGGGCTTCTGAATTGTGCAGGGTGTCTACATGCCTGTATGGGGCTAAAGAGTCCCGTGGCAAATGGACTCTAGTCCAAGGAAACATATGCCATAATACATTTGTTAATCTTTAAGGTGCCATCAGACTCTTTGACCTGGTTCACACAAGATGATAACCCACCCAATGCGGTTTCTGCACGGTGGCTTATTTTTCACAAACAAGCCACCCTGAGAACCCATGGCTTGTTCTAGGTAGTGGTGGGCGATCCCACAGTGACCCAACCTGCCGCCAGCACAGCGGATGCTGCCACTGGGCCCACCAAGCCAGGCCGAAAGCGGACGCACGCTGAGCTGCTTGGCGGACTTCCCGGTTCCCAGTGGGCCACTTTTTAGATAGAAAATGCTGTAAGATATGTTAAAAGTGGCCGCAATTTGCGCAAGTTACGCAAATTGTGGCCGCTTTTGGCATATCTTACGGCATTTTCTACGTAAAAAACAGCCCACCGGGAACCCAGAAGTCACTTCCCCAGCTCGACTCAGGAGAACACAAGTCAAGCCAGGGAAGGTGGTAAGCGGGATGGAGTTCGGGGGGGTCGAGCCCGGCCAGTTTACTGGATTTCCACCCCCCGAACGAACTCCTCACACATCCCTAGTTCTAGGGATTGTTTGACCCACGACGGGTTGTCGTGTCATCCAAACCCAGGAGAGCAATTCTATCGTGGCCTTCCCCACTAGAGTGAGATGTATTTATTTTGATTTAAATTCTAGTAATGATTTCTACATTTGCATTTAGACATATAATTAGCATATGCAAATCTGTGTCATCTTTTCTCTTCTTTTGGGGTGAGGCATTTCCTCTGTATTTTGGCAATGCGCAAATGGCCATACTTGAAGGAGATGTTATTTGCCAGATCCCCTTTCCCCAGCAACAGCACCGCCACCACCTCCTGTGCTGTTCTGGAGGGTTCATCAACCATCTGGATAAGATATGATATCTGGGAAGCACATGAGGTTGCAGCAGCAGGCAGTGGGAGTCATCCAACATGGTCTTCCTCCACCTTTTCTCAGTGTCCTGCGAGTCAAGTTCCATGCTTGAGATCTCAGGATCCAAGCCCGTAAGCACTTGGTACAAAATGTTTGGTATCCACTGAGGCTCATGGTGCTTCAGTGAGTGTGAGCTGGGCTTGTGTCTCCACTCTGCTCATCTCTGTTGACTCCAGCGGTGCTGCAGCAATCCCTGACCTCCACTGACTTTGCTCAAACCTGGTGACACAGCACATATTGGCCCATCAGCTGCCTCCTGGGGCAGATTCACCCATCTGTATAAAGTTCAGAGGAGGAGTCAAGTTCTGTTTCAAAAGGCCGTCTGATCTAATTTTATTTAAATCATTAACATGCTGCTGAAGCAAGTGCATCATTAATTATGATGACTGGGAGGCAAAGGTCATAGAAGGAGAGAGATTAGATATCTGTTTTTTTTTTTAATGTCGATGGCCAGGAGGCAGCTTATTGAATCAAGCGATGGTTTAATCTGTCCCGTGCAGTCTGTGTATAAAGCAGGGATAGACAGATTTCATGCTTCCGGAATCTACTTTGTTTTTTGCCAGAACACAAGAAGCCACCAGTCGGAGCCTAGTGCAAAAGGAATTTGTGCTGAGTACCAGAACTGAACAGAGATCTTAGTCCCTGCACACAAAAATCCACTCCTGGTTCTCCCAAGCTTTCTTCATTTCAGAAATATAATTTAGGGCAGGAGGGTCATTTTGTTACTGCTAGAGTTAGATAATTGGGAGTCAGAAATCCTTGCTGATCTACTGGAAATCAAACAGAGAGCTACCAGATCTACCTTCAGCCTACCCTTGGTACAGAGCAGAGGTGCTAACCCTTTTTCAGCACAAGAGCTTAATTCCATTTTTGGAGAAGCCCTCAGAGGATGCATTCTAGTAGTGGGCGGGGCCAAAGGAAAAGGGGGTAGACCAAAGGGAAAAGAGGCAGGGCCCAAAATACTAGAAATATCAGCATCTGCTGGTAACGAAGCCTTAGGAGAGGCATTTCAACCTTTTACCGGGGGGGGACGGGACTGCACGGAATGCAGGATATAACTGTTGAACTGCCTCTCCGAAGGCTTAGTTACTGGCAGTAAAAGCTTTAAGCTAAAATATGCTGGTATTTCTGACTCCTCCCCATTGCCTTTGGCCTTTGGCCCTGAGAATTTCTCCAAAATGGAATCCGGTCCTTGGACTGAAAGCGGTTCAACACCTCTGATCTCGGAACATCCCCAAGCTCTGTACCCTTTCCTTCAGGGGGAGTGCAGCCCCATTCAGAACACGTAACATCCCCAATTCCCAGAACTGGGAACCGCTCATGTGACTCACAGAGTCTCCGTCGTATCAGGATTCCGTTTCAATTTATTTCAGAGTTGCAGCACCAAATATCTGGATGCCCAGATCTGGGATGTTTTCTTTTCCTGGTATTACTTACTCTTACTTTGGAATAGGCAATCCCAACAGTGCAATTCTATGCATGTCTGTTCAGAAGTAAGTCCCATTAAGCTGAATGAGACTTACTCCCAGGTATGTGTGCAGCCTACAACGATTTGGAATTAAAGTTGAAATATATTTTTGCAAGTATTGAAAATTTGTCAGATCCTTAATGGATACTTTGAAATCCAGTTTTTTTTTTTAATGTGTCATCTATCTGAGTGCTTTAGACTTGGTGGTATCTCTTAATAGCCTTGGTTTTTATGAGATATAAAATATGAAATCTCATAAGTTGTCAGACACAAACATATGCCAAAGGTCATTGCATGTTAGATATTAATTTCTATTGCAAATCAGCTATCACATATTATTGAATACCAAACACAATTGCATGTTATCCATGATATCAAAGCTAAATATCAAATGTAATAGCCACTTGCAGGAAAAGGCAGGATATCAGTTCAGTAAAGAAATATTGACTCCAATATCATTGGATGTCAAATACAGATATGAAATATTTAGTGACTATCCAGCGATTATTTGGTGAATATTCAATATAAAAATTTGCAAGTGAAAATTTTTGGGAGCAAATTCTTTCCAGCTGTGTTCATATACTACTAGTGAACTCATTCTCCAAGTACCAATTCTTATGTAGACAAAACAACGCCATCCACACACAAGGGGGGTGTTCAGCAGGTTGTGGAGACCCCAAGAGTTGTAGAAGTACAACAAATATTTTTCCTAAACTTAGGGCACCCCCCAAAAAGAACAGAAAACAGCCCCCCCCAAAAAACCATGCATGCTGTTGTGCAGAAGAAATGGGAGTGATAGAACACATGCATTGCCCAGTTAGGCTATTAACAGCCTCAGCAGAAACATTCCCACCCCCCAGTCTGGCTACCTCTCCATGCTCCTTCTGGCCCAGATGAAGCACAAGGAAACGTCTCTTGCTGCTGCCCAGCTTAGGTGAAGTTTGTAAGTCAGGGAGACCAGCTTTCTCCCACTTTGCATGGAGGGGACCTTCTCTCTCTGCAGAGTGGCAGAACAGAAGGCGTGCTGGCCAAGAAGGGACACCACCTGGCCAGCTGTCCTTGCTTTGGGCAGCATCCCCACCTGAGAAGGGGGAGCTCTGAATGCACGGATTGATCCTCACTTTCAAAGGCTCCAAGTTGAGAAATAGCTAGTGGAGAGAATCCAAAGAGCAGAAGGACCTCTTTCCTGCCCCCTTTTGTTGCAAGGCCTCACTTCTCCATAGTGATGGGAGAACATACCCAAAATGAATTTGTTATTCCCTCGGAAAGTAACAAATTCATCAGTGTAATCTTGGATGGGAGTTCTTTCATTCAAGATCTCATTCTGTATATATGAGTTTTTGCGCATGCACAATATCAAACTACATCTTGGGTGCTGTAGTTTGTAATTACGTAATGCGTCTTGACCATGCATCACTACGTTATGTATCCCTTTCTGATTGTTTGTTTCCACATAGTCTTCCTATGTAATGTTTACTTGCTGTGTTGCCAACCAGTATAATGGCACCACCGAGTGACATCCTCACATTTCCTCCTGAAAGAAAAGGGTTAAGCCAACTAACTCAACACATGTGTAGAAATACCGTGGTTTAGATGCAGACAGCACATGCTCTGAAGCTCACAATCTATTCCAAAATTAATAATGAATTTGCAAGACAGCAATTCAAGCTCGCTGCAAAGGTGAGCATTACGAAAGCATGAGTTTTGACCAACAAGGTGACTAATTACAAAATCCAGGTGGCATCACTACTTATCATCCATTGTTTTCATGAATGCGCACTGTTAGTGTTGACCATTGTCAATAAATGTTCTCTGATCTAGGCCTGCCATGCTGTGCAACCAACAACGCTTGTTCTTTTCCTCATGTGACCTCCTATGCTTTTAAGCCATCTTTTCCATGGAAGCTGCTACACACAAACATTAGGCATACCGTATTTTTCCGTCTATAAGACGCCCCCATGTATAAGACGCCCCCCACTGGGCAGTTTTGCAACCGCGCAGTTCTCTCCTCGGCTTATTTCCGTGTATAAGACGACCCTCAATTTTTAGTCTAGCGATTTTAGGAAAAAGTATAGTCTTATACATGGAAAAATACTGTAATTATAAATTTCTGGCACTGTTACACACATCCCCGCAGGGAAGACATACTTGCTCAGTAAAATGGATCACTGCCCCTTAAAATTAGTTTCTCAGAAACAAATCTGTACACAGGGCCAAACATTCATTAATGCTTCATCTCTGCATCGTGCAAAATCTGCTCTTGAGATTGCTAGCTAATAGCTTTCAATATGTTAACTTAGTGTGTGTGAATCCATACAATGTTCTGAGAAGTGGAGGCAGGTTTTTGCACCTAGAAAACCCTGGCTTTGCAGCCTGTACTACACACATGCCCCCTCCTCATAGTGCAATTGTGTTTGATCCTCTTCCCCCAAGCATCCCAATGGGTCAAATGCTGGTGCAGTGCACGCCCATCCCTTTCTGCTGAAGACTGTCGCTACAGAGAAAGATATATCTGTACTGAGAAGGGCAAACATACATACGCATCACATAGATTTCATAGATCATAGAGTTGGAAGGAGCCTACAAGGCTATCAAGTCCAACCCCCTGCTCAATGCAGGAAACTAGAGGAGGGGTCTCCCATTCAAGTAACAACCAGGCTTGACCCTGCTTAGCTTTCCACACTCAGACAAGCTGAGCCAGCGTGAGCCACAGGCAGCACTAGATCTGCTGCACATAGCATGGTGCATCTGTATAGCTGCTCCATTCCTACAAACATTCTTATATGAGAATTAACAGGTTTCAAGATACCATTCAATTAGAGATCAGTGAATGATGGGCTGACATCATTCA
Source organism: Shinisaurus crocodilurus (assembly GCA_021292165.1). Taxonomy (NCBI): domain Eukaryota; kingdom Metazoa; phylum Chordata; class Lepidosauria; order Squamata; family Shinisauridae; genus Shinisaurus; species Shinisaurus crocodilurus. The sequence goes on from CM037877.1 coordinate 238,838,078, forward strand.
CAAGCAGATATGGGAGGGATTAGGATCCCAGGTGGCCCTGCCCCTTCCCCTGCCCCGCCCCCGCAACCAATGATAGTTTGGCAGTTTCATGGCTTTTGCACAGGTTTTTTTTCCTATTATAAAAGGTTGAAATGCTTCTCCTAAGGCTTAGTTACTAACACTATGAGCTTTAAGCTAAAATATGCTGTTATTTTTGTATTTTGGCCCTGCCCCTTTGGCCTTCAGCCCCACCCACTACTTGAGTCCAGCCCTCAAGAAATCGACCATGGCTCCATTGAGTTCAATACTGTCCACCCCAAGTAGCAACAGCTTTCTCAAGCAGGGGTCCCCTCCAGCCCCACTGCTTTAGATTTTTTTAAAACTGGAAATGCCTGGCCTGGGATGAAAAACCTCTTTTCTAGTTTTAAAGGAGTGTAATTTCACAGCCACTGGAAGAAGCTTGAAAACGTTGGCTTCTATATACCTAAGTGGAGCTCACAGGGTGCAGTGGACAGAGTGTTAGATGTCTTTGGCACAAGTCTCAGAAGAAAGAGGCAGAAAGGAATCCAGTTAGCTGGAGGCAGGACAGTCTACTTGGTACTGGACAGAAACCAAGATCTTCAGCTCACTGGGAACATCTGACACTCCTGTATTAAGATATTTCTTGGGATATCCAAATTATACCTACATCACTTTAAAAGCTTGACAGTTTCTGGGTGGTATATGATGGACTCATTGGGTGGCACAATCAGGAAATTCAGTGCTTCTAAAGAAAAAACAACCCCTCCAAATTCTGGGAGGAGGAAGCATATTAGTATGGGAAATGTGTGAAAATTAGTAGTGGGACAGTAAGTGACCAAAATGAAATGGACACAACGAGGAAGAGAATCAGGATGCACCTCCACAGATGCAACAACACATCCTACTGTATTATTTCCATTTACTGCTCATGGCCCCACCTTTGAACAATGTGCAAAGGTAACTGGAGGGCCTTCGTGATTGTGGCACCCCTGCTATAGAAATCTTTGCCTGTGGAGGAGGTGGTGTTAGGCATCTTCAGTAATTCAATTTTGCTAACTACCTAAGTCCTACCACTTCACCCAGGCCTTTGGGTCCTTTTGATGTTTTTGAGGAGACTTCTGAGTGATCTGTTCTGTTAGAACAGTCTACTGTATTTATTATTTAGCTGCTGGTTTTTGTTTTCTAGGGTTTTAATAGCATTGGTTTTATTTGTACTTGTGTTTTGTATTTGTATTTGTAAGCTGCATTATGATTTATTATAAGGAGCGGTATATAAATGTGATAAATAAGAAGATTAAACAAATACATACATTTCTGAACAGGATCCATTAAGCTTAGCAATGACTTTTTTATTGTGAGAGGGTGGATGGGAATATATGCTTTCATCTGCTGTATTTTCATTGAGTATAAATAGAGAACAGCTAGTCTGTTCAGCTTTAGATTTCTTCCCAAAAGTAATAGCCTCAGGAGAAAGAGAGAATGCACACCAGCAAAAAATTAATTGCAAACTATTCGGCCCTGTAGGCTAGAGATTGTCAGTTTTTCCTACTGTACAGAAAGGCGGAAGGGGGTGGGTGGGAATGTTTTATAGAAAAAGATTGCATTTCCCCCCAAGTTGATTTATTGTGACAGTAACTGTTTGTCTGTAATTACTTATAACTACACTAGCACACATCTTTTGTGGGTTTGCGGAGAAAAATTAAAAGTGAGTGACACGTAACAAGCCAGTGTGAAAATCAGTAAGACTGCAGCTCATACAAACAGCTCCCCATTCCATGCATATATCCAATCTAACATAAGGCTGTTTAACTGCCGGGTCATTGTTGTAAAGACTTGAAATAATTATTTCTGCCAACCCATTTATTTTGCAGCTTGAATTTCAATGGAGTTCACCTGGCATCCGCTGGACAGTTCAGTGATTTCCTGGGGAGCATGGGGCCAGCACAGTTCGTGGGTCGCCAGACCCTGGCCACTACCTCCATGGGTAAGGAACAGAAGAACTATTGCTTTTATGTCTGTATGTGCAGAGCCAGCCAGCTCTGGTTTTTTGAGGGCCCTCGGGCAAGGTTCCCTCCATGGGCCCCCTTCCTCAGGGAGTCTGCCCTCTCATCTCCATTGTCACCAGCTGCTCTTGCTCCTCACCCTCTTTCTCAGCATTGCTACCGTTTGCTTGCCTGACAGGCAGAAAGAGAGCCCGTGAGCAAGTAGGCAGCGGCATCTACCGCTCCTCCTCCTCCTCACCAAAACCATTGGCCGTGTCAAGCGAGAGGCAAGTGAACAAGCAGGTTGCAATGGTGAAGGGGAGGAGCAATGCCAGGGAGCTCTTGCTGGTGGGCCCCTGCTGGGGTGTGGCCCCTTGGCAGGTGCCCAACCATGCCTCCCCTTGACACGGCCCTGTGTATATGGATACAGCAGGGGTGCACAACCTTTTTGCTCCCAAGGGCCACACCGGGTATCTGTTGAGTTGGCGGAGGCCATACATGTGCATATGTACACATGCATACACATAGCACTGACACGCCACTCACATTCACCTCAGGAGCCACGGATTTTAGTCTTGCAGCAGCACGTTTTTTCTATGTCACAGCATTAAGTCGTTGAATCCTCCTCCCTTCCCCAGGATGTGCCTCTCCAGCAACACCTGCTAACCAGTCCAGAATCTATACTCCCCTCCCCCAGTCACCCCAACCCAAAGAAAAGGGGAGAGGTGCTCTAGGAATGGGCTCTATGGTTCTTGTCACAGAAGCCTCATTCCTAGAACATCCCCAGGGCATCCTAAGAAGCCGAGAGGAACCTTCAAGCACTACTTCCCAGGATGTTCCAGGGTACTTTGTGAACAAGGCTTCTATGGCAGGAACCATGGAGCTTGTTCCTAGAGTGGAATTTTCTTCCCCTTCCCCTCCCCCTTTTGGTGGTGGCAGATACTGGGGGTCTGGGGACCACCGGATAAGGCTTGTGGGCTGCCTGTGGCCCTTGGGCCACACTTTTGTGCCCCTGAAGTATAACACCATTTATGTACATGGCACTACACAAAGAATATGTTTGACAGGTCCCTACCCAAGGGGTTTACAGTCTAAAAACAGGCACAAGGAAACCTCAGTGGAATGGGAGGGAAATAGACACAGGGGTAGACGGGAAGAATATGCGTTAGTTTAAATCACGTGTACTTTGGCTTAGTTACAGCAAGGTATGGAGACTAGGGGGTTATTCCCAGAATAGGTGGGTTTCAAGGAGGGATTTGAAGGAAGTAAGAAAGGTGGTCACACCACACGTAGGTGTTCCAGGAGGCCACATAAGAGACATTTGGATGGCTGAGGGTGGTGGAGCTGGATAAGCACAGGTCATAGGAAGGGATGTGCCAGGATATAAGACCAAAGAGATAAGAGGGGAGCAAGGGCATGGTGGGTTTTGAAGGTAAGGATGAGCAATTTGTGACAGATCCAGGAGCAGATAGGAAGCCTCCTAATTAAGCTGCCTGCACTCTCAACCCCGCAACCTCTAAAAGAAGTGACTTCGGTGAGGTCAAAATAAAGCCTCGGGAACTCAGATGCTGTTTTTCAAAGCCCTGACTGGTTCCTGGCCCCTTCCTCAGCCAAGCAGTGCTATGAAAATGACATTATACTGCAACCTAAAATGGTCCTGTCGAGGGTGAAGCTCCCTCCTCCTCCTCTCAAGAAGAATCCACACGCAGGCTTCTAACTGAAAAGCTTTATTTAGGCCAGCCTAGCAATCTGCCTTCGAATGACAAAGGAATGATTAGCAGAGTCAATCACAAGTGACACGCTAGTTAGAATAATAGCCATGTAGGAAGTTAGCGCTATAGCTGAGAAGTTGATTCCAAACTGAGAGAGGAGTTCCCCTCCAGAGTCAACCAGCCCGCAGCCACGCGGGTCCTTATACTTAAGAGCCAATCCCGCAGGGCGCCTGATACTTGTCAGCTGTTCCTCCTAAATTGTTGTCTGACTCGGGGGTCTGTGTGACGCTGGATACGCCCTCCTCCCCCATCAGAGAGCTCAGCCTGCTTTCCCACGGAATCTGACACATCTGACACCGCCCGTTCCTCCCGCCTGTAGAGTCTTATCTCTAAAGCTCTCGTGCCGCTTCCCCCCCCCTCCCCGCCCCTTCCAACTCCCCGTCCTCCCCCTCTTCCTCCGAATCCATTTCCAGGTCCTCCGCTGCAGGAAGAGTGGGCCCAATCCCTACAGGTCCCATGCTAGCAAATTCCTTGTCACTTACCGAACAGGGGGACCATGATAGGGAGATATGACATTGTCTCTTCCTCTTTTGGATGTCGCGCTGCAGCCCAGATCAGCAGCTTGAGATGGGCTGCAAGTAAATCAACCAGAAGTATGATTAATATTCAAGTGCAATTGCACAAGGCGGTGAGGCAGCTTTGCAGCAACAGCTTTGCAGCAATTCAGGATGTGCCTCTCCAGCAACACCTGCTAACCAGTCCAGAATCTATACTCCCCTCCCCCGGCACCATCCCCACCCCAGGACTGAAGTAATGCACTTAATTTAATGAATTTCAAAGTTAAGGTGTGTGGGTTTGTGTGGTTAGGTGTCTCCGTGCTAGATTAGCACTGTGCGGCTGCTGTGAAAAAGGCAAGTTCCATGTTGGGCTTAATTAGGAAAGGAATCGAAAATAAAACTGCCAAGATCATATTATTCCCCTTATACAATCTATAGTGAGACCACATTTAGAATACTGTGTGCAGTTCTGGTCACCAGACCTAAAAAGGGATTTGTAGAGTTGGGGAAAGTGCAGAAAAGGGCCAGTGTAGCGTAGTGGTGAGAGTGTTGGACTGTGACTCGGGAGATCCGGGTTCTAGTCCCCGCTCAGCCATGAAACTCACTGGGTGACTTTGGGCCAGTCACTGACTCTCAGCCTAACCTACCTCACAGGGTTGTTGTGAGGATAAAATGGAGAGGAGGATGATTATGTAAGCTGCCTTGGGTTCCTTGCAGGAAAAAAGGTGGGGTATAAATATAATAAATAAAAATAAATAAATAAACTAAAATGATCCAGGGTCTGGAGCAACTCCCCTATGAGGAAAGGTTACAGCAGCAGGGATTGTTTAGCTTAGAAAAAAAGCAGAGTAAGGAGAGACATGACAGAGGTGTACAAAATTATGCATGGTGTGGAGAAAGTGGATAGGGAGACATTTTTCTCCCTCTTTCATAATACTAGAACCCAATGGGGTCATCCCATGAAGCTGATTGGTGGGAGGGTCAGGGGGAAAGATAAAGGGAAGTACTTCTTCACACACGGCATAGTTAAACTATGGAATTCACTTCCACAAGATGTAGTGATGGCTACCAATTTGGATGGTTTTAAAAGGGGATTGGACAAATTGATGGAGGAGAAGGCTATCAATGGTCACTAGTCCTGATGGCTATATGCTGCCTTCAGTATCGGAGTTAGTATGCCTATGTACACCAGTTTCTGGGGGACATGGGCAGGAGGGTGCTGTTGCACTAGATGGACCCTTGGTCTGATCCAGCATGGCTCTTCTTCTTATGTTCTTATTAGTAGCATCATTCTCTTGCTCACAACTTTTTTGAATAAGAGTGATCAAATCTAGACAATTTGTTTCTGTTTTGTAAATGCATTCTATGCATGTCCTTTTGTTTTGGATCAATACTGGACCCTGTTGTGTGGATTAGCTAGGGCCGCCTCCTGTTCTGGTGTGCCTTGTTGTGAGGCACTGACCTTGGTGCTCAAAATACAAATAAGTTTCCCTCTGGATTTTCTCCTGATGTTGAATAAAATAAAATCATTTGAGGAAAGGTTCATAGTTTGGAAGCCATCAGTTACAGAGCAAGACTTGATTCGAAGGCGCTGGCAGTTTATTTTTCTGGTGGACCACTTTGTGAGACATGGCAGACTAGTACCTGATTTCCATCCTCTGAACGGTGGCACTGTCAGGGCAGGAATTTAGGTCAGATGTCCAGGGCCCCACTCAGCAAAATGGGGGGGGGGGGGAACTCGAACGCATCAGGGCCAGCTTACCACATTTTGAAGGAATACACTTTAACATCTAATGAGCCCCTCCCTCTGTAATGCCATTAAGTACAGAGTTTAAAGTTACCACAACCTCTGAAGTAGCCATGTTCTTGTTCCCACTTTCTCCACATCTTTTTTGCCTTGAAGTTGGCAACTGAGGATCCAGGTATCAGCTAGGCCAGGGCTACCTTACTTGTGCTCAGTGATCATATTCTATAGACAGAGTGGAGAGCTTTTAAAAGCTTTTTTAGATTAGCAGATATTTGTCTTTAACTTGCACCTTGCTTGGTTTCTAGGGGATGTGGAAATTGGGTTACAGGAACGAAATGGGCAACTGGAAGTGGATATCATTCAAGCTCGAGGATTGACTCCAAAGCCTGGCTCCAAAACGCTTCCAGGTAGCATTTTTCAATTGTTCTCTAAACTATCTCTGCCTTTTAACAAACTGCTGGCTCTTTGCCTCCACAAAATGCTAGAGAATAGCTAGATCACTGTGACGAGCATTGACACAGGTTGCTTGGTTTTACACAGGAATAACCGGTAAGATTTGGTGAACAAGGCCATTATCCCCAGGCAAATACATTTTCAAAAAAGTAGAAGTTGAGATTATTTTATTTATTTATTGGTCAACCTCATTATCCATCCACCAAACTGCTGCCAATTCCCCTGACTGTACTGGAATGTTCTGGAAGCAGTTTTATATAAGGGTGTCACACTAATAACTCACCTGTACACCCAGCCATCTTTATTTGGTGGAAAGGCGGGATACAAAGGTAACATATAAATAATAACATAAATACATGATAGGCTGTGGGATGCATCCAGCAGGAAATGACTTGTGTGATCTAAAGTTACAGTGAAGCCAGGGTAGGCAGATGGATCATGGTTCCTCCAGCTGCCATTGACATAAGTGCTCTGATGTCACAGAGAGACTAGGTAGCCTTGGTCCAGGCTGCTGGGTGCTCAGGGGCAGGGAGGAGATCAGGGTATTTCAGTTCCAAAGTCCATGACTTTTGCCTACATGCCAGAGGCTTTCTCATGATGCCTTATTGGTACAGTCAGTTGTACAAAATGATGTGTGGTATGGAGAAAGTTGATAGGGAGACATTTTTCTCCCTCTCTCATAATACTAGAACCCAGGGTCATTCCATGAAGATGATTGGTGGGAGGTTCAGGACAGCTAAAAGGAAGGACTTCTTCACACAGTGCAGAGTTAAACTATAGAATTCACTTCCACAAACATGTAGTGATGGCCACCAATCTGGAGGGCTTTAAAAGATGATTGGACAAATTCATGGAGGAGAAGGCTATCAATGGCTACTAATCCTGTTGGCTATATGGTACCTCCAGTATCAGAGGCAGTATGCCTACTATGTACACCAATTGCTGGGGAACTTGGGTGGGAGGGTGCTGTTGCACTCATGTCCTGCTTGTGGGATCCCGTGGGCAGCTGGTTGGTCCACTGTGTGAAAAGAATGCCGGACTAGATGGACCCTTGGTCTGATCCAGCACGGCTCTTCTTATGTTCTTAGTTGAATGATCTTGGAGCCCATCAATGGAAACAAATAGGTTTCAGAATGCAAACCCACTCCACTTGAAAAGTTACAACCCACTTTGAGGCAGCCCAGACCCATGCAAGTCAGGATTGTGCCTCAAAATGGTGCTCAAATTCCACCCCACCAGCAAGTCCTCCTCTGATAGCTGCCCCACCTTTCTCAGGGAATCTCCCCAACCTTAACATTGCAAGGTGGGAATAACTGGTGGTGGAACTGGTTCATTACCAGGCAGGCAGGCAGATAGATGCCCAGCCTGCTAGCCAGCCTGCCCAACTAACCCCCAAATTTGAAACAGTGCTTCTAAGTATACTCAGAAGTATAATTTCCTCCTTGGAAGCATCATTCAAGGTCTGGAGTTGGCTGGGCAGGCAGGTGGCTGGGCGTCTAAAAGCAATATGCATAGCTACATGTTATGTAGTAAGCACCCTGTAATAGCTTCATCTGAACAAAATATGGCTTGGAACCAGGCTACCTGAAAGTCCGCCTTCTCCATACGAGCCTGCCCAGGTTTTAAGATCCTCGGGGGAGGCCCTTCTCTTGGTCCCACCTCCGCCACATTTGATGGGGACACAGCAGAGGGCCTTCTCAGTGACTGCTCCCATGCTCTGGGAGGCCAGGTTGACCCCCTCTCTGTTGTCCTTCCACCAGTGGGCAGAGATGTTTTTATTCAGACAGGCCTTTGGCATAGAAGCTGGTCTGTTGCCGAAGGGGGATTGATCAGTTGCTGTTCATTTCTTTTATTGTTGTGTTTTTAATTTATCTGTTTTTATGTTATGTTTTAATTAAGATTTTGTTTTAAATCTATATTTTATTGTTAGCCACCTTGAGTGCCATTTCTTTTGGCAGATAGACAAGGCACGAACTAATTAAATCAGTAGAAATAAATAAATAACGTGGATTCTTTTTAAAGAATCCCTTTGTATTTAACAGGAAAAAATGAGCTTTTACCATGTGCTTTCCCCCCAGCTGCATACATCAAGGCCTATCTACTAGAAAACGGGGTGTGCGTCGCAAAGAAGAAGACCAAAGTGGCTCGCAAATCCTTAGACCCCCTGTACAACCAAGTATTACTTTTCCCGGAGAGTCCACAAGGCAAAGTACTGCAGGTAAGATGAGCACGTATCTGAGCCCTGCAGGCACGGGTAGAGTAGGGTGTAGGGTGGCCACTTACACATAGCCAAAAAAAGGAGGAAATGCATCACACACACACACACACACACACGAAGGACAAAAGGGGACACAGATTTGCATAACATTTACATGTGCTAATTTATATGTATAGATTCACAGAGAGCATTACTGTAATTTATCATCATTTATCATTCATTTATTACAGTCACGGACCAGCATAATTGATGTGAAACATAAGAAGAGTTAAAACTATTAGAACAACAGAATACAGTTTATAGGATTCCTTCTCTCAAGAGGATAACAACAGATTTCCCCCCTAGTTTGCATTAAAATCATTTTTAAAAGCTGGCAACTCTTCCAGTGACATAAGAAGATACATCCCTTAAACAAACTGATACCAGGGTGGTAGGATTACTTCCAGAAAAGTCAGTTAATACAGTGGGGAAATTAACTTGCGAGTGTATGGGTGAGATAAAGAAGAGTCAGACACAGAGTATATGGTTTCAAATCAGGGCCACATTTATTGAATTGAAGATCTGTGAAGGGCGAAGGGCGGTACTAACCTAGCCCGGCCATTGGCCGGGAAAAAACCAATATTTTAAATATTTTGGCGAATACATCCTAACCGCACCGGAGGCAGGTTGGTCCGCCCCCGGCCAGTTGCCCTCCATGTGGAGCTGGAGAGCCTTACCATTGTCGCCTTACTTTGACGCCTCCAGGCACCTAATGTAGGCGAGAAAGGCAAAACCCCAAAGAGACCGTGGGCGGGAACCCAGGTGCCTAAATAAGCCCTTTCCTGTGTCCCCGCCTTTTTACCTGTGACTAACCTGACCTGTTACTTGACTCCTCTCTCCTCCCTCACTCGCAAATCTTCTCCCTGTCCCCAAGTGAGGGGCCAGTGGAAGTCTGTTCTCTCTGCATTCCTTATAAAAAATACAATGTAGGAGAACATGTTCAACTGATTCTATTACTCCAGCACCACATGGACATAATACTGTAATTTAAAGCGGAATACAGTGCATCTTGCTGTACTGGAGAAGACTGTGCCCAGGTATGCCTGCTCAGTCTGCTCTGCAGGTGCTAATTGTTGATGGGCAACTCCGTGGCCCTTGGGCTCTGCTTTCTCATGGTCCCTTATGTTTAAACCAGTCATGGACTGGACAGCACTTCAAATAGAAGACACATTCAAAGAGAGGACTGTAAAGTAGAACACATGACATGGGCGACCTGGTAGGATGACATGTGCAGCCAACCATGGTGTAGCTCTTGGTGGAGGGGGAATAGAAACAGTTCAAGGAGGAGAAGGCTGTCAATGGCTACTAGACATGATAGCTATATGTTCCCTCCAGTATCAGAGACAGTCTACCAGTTGCTGAGGAACATGAATGGGAGGATGCTATTGCATTCATGCCCTGCTTGTGGGGTTCCCATAGGCATGTGGTTGGCCACTGTCTGAACAGAATGCTGGACTCAATAGGCCTCTGTTCTGATCCAGCACAGCTCTTCTTACATTCTTCTATTCTTAAGGAGAGGAAGAGCCAAATGTTGCTGGTCTCTCAGCTGAGCCGATGGAATGGCTCCGCTTCCCTTCTGTCCCTCGCTGCAGCCTGATGGAATGGCTGCTGCCAGGTGAGGGCTGATGGAGGGAGGAGCCTGATGGAGCTGGATTCTCTGCAGTTCTGATGACGGCCTGGCCTTCTCTACTTCACTGCAGCTCTAGTTCCAACCCTGCCTGCAGACAGTTGCTATGTCTTAGTTGGAAACATCTCCTTCTCCCCTTTCCTGCCTTAAAATGTATTGCAATGTCTGTTCTTCTGCATAGAATGGTACAGGCTTTCCTTGGTTGGGGCTGTGTGTGTGTCTGTAAGTTTAGTTAGCTTATTGTTAACCTAGTGTCAACTCTTCATGTGCCTTACTGTTCACTCAATGTTGGCCACATAGAACAGACTTACCTGATTTGGGATGTATTCATTATTGTTTATTAGCCAAGGGCCAAGGGAGAGCCAGTGTGGTGGTTAGAATGTTGGACTGGGACTCAGGAGATCCGGGTTCTAGTCCCCACACAGCCATGAGCTCACTGGGTGACTTTGGGCTAGTCACTGACTCTCAGCCTAACCTACCTCACAGGGTTGTTGTGAGGATAAAATGGAGAGGAGGAGGAGGATTATGTAAGCCGCCTTGGGTTCCTTGCAGGAAAAAAGGCGGGGTATAAATATAATAAAATAAATAAATAAATGTAGGAAAGAAATCAGTAGGTTGCATTTTCTGCCATAAAAATGCAGGGCAGTTGACCTAGAAACATAGGAAGCTGCCTATACTGTCAGACCATTGGTCCATCTAGCTGAGTATTGTCAACACTGACTGGCAGAAGCTCTCCAGGGTTTCAAGCAGGATTCTTTCCTTGCCCTACCTGGAGATGCCGCGGATTGAACCTGGGACTTCTTGCATGCAAAGCATGTGCTCTACCACTGAGCTATGACCCATCCCTCTGAGCTACAGACCTGAAGCTCCACTGATCTTCCCCTTGAGTCCTTCGGTGTTGTTCCCATCAGTATCCATGTCAGTGGCTTTGTCAGAAGATCCCATCATCCATGCGATGTTACTTATGGACTAAACCTGATTCCCTTCCACTCTTGTTTCCAAGGTGATCGTCTGGGGAAACTACGGACGCATGGAACGCAAACACTTCATGGGAGTTGCCCGGGTTCTTTTGGAAGAATTGGATTTGTCAACTTTGGCGGTTGGTTGGTATAAGCTTTTCCCAACCTCCTCAATGGTTGACCCTGCGACCGCTCCACTCCTGCGCCAATCCTCACAGCTTTCCTTGGAAAGCACAGTCGGACCTTGCTGCGACAGGTCTTAATGAGCAAGAAAGTACTGGGGGACCGCTTCTGTTTTTAAAATCATGCTGTCAAGGTTTTGTTTGCCGGAACGCTGTCCTCAAGCGCATTGCATCTTCGATCAGTCCTTGGGGGAAGCCTGAAGGTGAGGATAGCCAAGTAACCTTGGACAGAAACCAAGATGGAGGCCAGTGACCTCTCTCCATCCAAGTGGGAGGAGCTGCAGGGCACGATCCTAATTACGGAATGACACACGCAGGCAACACACCTTTTTCGTTTCGTTTCCCCTTTTTTCACTGTCATCCATGCATCCTTGGTTCAGATCAATGTAAAATCTTGAAATGTTACAGCAACTTTTTTAAATTGGGGAAGATGTTGCTTTTTCTCCTTAGTGCTATTTTACAAATTTGAAAAAGAGAACTTTTGGCAATTCTTAAATATTCAAAAGCAAACATCTGACCTGAAAGAGGATAGCAGTTTCAGGGAAACTTTATGGGTTTTGTAAACTTTTTTCCCCCTTTAAGGAGCATGGGGTGGGGTGGGGGAAGGAATTGCAACTTTTCCTTTAGGACAAGTTCCACAGTTCTGTTTGATGTACAAACACTGTTGCTGTATTTTTTTACACTGTGCCAAATTACCAGCAGTGTCTTCTACTATAGGACTTAGGCCAACAGTACTGCTGAAGCATTTTTGCTGGAATAACAAGAGTGTATATTTTGATTACACCAGTCAGTTTTAATACAGAGAGCAAAGCAAGCCAATTAGGTGGAATGTTGCACAGAGAATGTTGCTGAATGCAAAGTGGAAATCTTGCAGAGATGAGATTTCCTAGCCCACGGTTAGATATGAGCATTGCAAACATACACTCGCACCATACCTTACCTCAGCTTTTGTTGTGCTTTCCCTTGTTGTGCTCATGCTTCCGCATTCTAGTCATGCTTTGCATTTTCTAGTGCATATCTTGTGATGTGCCACATTCCTCTAGAATAGGGATTGGTTTGAGGTAGCAATACTTTATTCTACCATGGAAAGCAAAATTATAATGGAAAAAGTTGCTCCCCCCCCCCTTTTTTTTAAAGGGGGAAATATCAGAAGAGAAATTCTATTTGTCAGCGGAGAGATGTGTGCAGGATATCTTTGGATCCTTGCAGTAAAAGGGGCGATGCGCTAGGACAGCTTTATTTAAGACACGGGTGGTGGGAAGCAACCTGGAGGAAGGGCAGGAGGAGGAGCTGGGTTTTTCCAGCGCTCAGGCACAGGAGACAGTTAAGGACAGAGTAAGAAGGGCATTTTCACAAGCGATGCTAAAGGCACCTTGTAAACTCTCGCATGGCTTGTTTGCATGTGTGAGCAACTATAAAGCACTTTTGAACGAGTGGTTGGGAGGGATTAACGGTGACATTTCAACTTTCATGTGGCTTCCTGGCTGTCTGAGTGTGCCTGTCTGTCTGTGTGACCTATGAGTGGATGTGCTCTACTCATACTGCATTATTAATCCTCCATCCACCGTTATGACTACACTACAGAGCTGTCTACATTCCAGATTCAGTAAATAAGGGTGTGTCTTCATCTACTGCACTAGCCTGAGAGGGGTGTATGGTGACTCAGGAGGAGAAGCCTTACAGGGTTAATGGTGAATCAGCTGGAGAGATGATGACCATCATCTGGGGATGGCCGGTCAGAAAAGTGCAAGTCACTCATGCAAACGTGCCCTGGTCACTACAGATAGGCCTTGTGGGTTGTTTTAAAATGCAAAAAAAGAAGAAGAAGAAAAGGAGAAGTATGTAAATATCTTATGTTAGCCAATAAAAAGATAGCTGTATATATTCTGCATACAGCTAAGAAGACAGGAATCATCAACAGAAAGAGTCACATACAGTAGAGCAGGTAGGCAATTCACTTGATGGAGAGCAGATTGCACTGATGCTGCAAAACGGTTTTCCTGGACACAGCCATGTCTGAAAGCTCCAGAGAGTAATTTTAGAAGGTACCTCAGGCCAAGATGCTCTATCTGCTTTAGATCTACCTTTTGTACATTAGTAGATGTTTATTTTAGCTCTCATGTTTAACAAGGACTTAATTATTGCTATCTCAACTCTGCTTTCCTGTTAGGATGCTAAAAGTTTATTTTGTTGCACAGTTTAAGATGCCGGGTCCAATATTAACATTTAGGAACCATCTGGAAGTGGCTCCTTGGCCTGTTGTTACAGCACAAAGTAATAACATGGTTTATATGTGGACTATGAAATAAGCATGACTAAAGCATGACTTGCTATAGAATGAACCTTAGACAGCTGTATCTTATAGACAGCATTTTTAATGGTTTGGGAAATAAGCGACCAAATGACTACAAAAACAATAGGCCTAGTAATGATCTGTGCTAGAAGTAACTTAATATAGATAATAGAATAAGGGAACGCTAAGAATTTAAAGTATATTGAAATCATAGAGGCTCCAGAGTTTCAATCTGATTGTCTTCATTTCTTCTATGCCTGTGATTTCCGTATAATTCTTTTTCCAATTCATATTAATGATTTTCTGTGTATGGGTTGGAGGAAGGTAGTTGCATGCTGGACAAAATATGTTGTGACTTTGTTTTTTAAAGTAATGATTTAAGAACACACTAACTATACTTCAATCTGGCATCTCTTCATATTTGTGTATAGTAGGCACTAGGCAGTATTGTACAATATATGTATGAACTAGAATAGATTGGGTTAGATTTAGTGGTTGGTTGGTAGCCATTTGAGTCTTTTAATAACCTTGTCTTTAAAAAGAACTATGGGGAAACAAACACATTCCAGACCTGGGAACTGAACTGCAGACGTTCACGCTTTATAAATTCAAAGATGTTTATGTTGTTTAAACCTGTAAAAATTTGTTAGTCGTGTTTTGTATGGAGTAAAAATGCTGGAACACACCTCTGATTTCCGAAACTGTTGTTACGGCATGACAACAGGTTTAATGTTTAAATGTTTGCTGCTGGCTCTCCTCATGATTATCAGATTCTGCAGTACTGTGTCCAATGCCTTCCTAAATGTGAATGGATAAATGAGTTGAGTTAGGTTAAAGTATGCAGAACAAAAGGGCTCATCTCAAAACTGCTTAGAAATGTTTTTTTTTAATGGAAAATATTCATAAACGTCCAAATATCCAATGTGTTTTGATTCCCGGTGACTCTAAAACAAGACAGATACGTTTATGTATTTGTATATCACCCTTTAAACAATTGGTTCCTGGGGTGATTAGCAACAAGCTAAATGACAATGAAAACAATACAAAATCAGAATAAAAATAAATAGCAAAAACAACAACAACAAAGCAGTAACAGCAGCAATTAAAGTAGCAGATTAAGGGTGCAATCCTATGCATGTTTAGACAGAAAAAGGCCCTACAACTCCTATGCTGGCTGGGAAATGCTGGGAGTTGTAGGACTTTTTTCTGTCTAAACATGCAGAAAAAAGTCCTACAACACAGGATGGTGTCCTTAATCAATTAAAACCCAGAGCTTAAAGCTAGAAAGGCCTGGGAGAATAAAAAGGTCTTCACTTAGTGCTGAAAGGATAGCAAATTAGCTGCCAGGGGAACCCCTCTGAGAAGGGAGTTTCATAAAAGGGGGGGCAGCTGTCTTACTTATTTTATTTATTATAAAATTTACAAATTGCTCCACATCAAGAGATATCAGAGCATTGTACAATAAATTAAAACACAACATACAAAAAGGTTACAGTAAAAGCAAATATTCTTCAAGTTACTGCAGGGAGAACTAATTCCTAGCTTCTTTGTTTGTTTCTCCTTTGGAAGGGCCATTTGGATTGTGGCCAAAATCCAATATTGGGTTAGATCTAGTATTGCATTTGCAACAGAGGAGTCCAAAGGGCCCTTGTGGGCATGCAGAAGAGCTTTTCAGCCCTTCTGCCTTCCTACCACACTTCCCCATATCTCCTGAAAAGCTGTCCCTCACAGTAGGGGCACCACGATCAAAAACAGTATTCCATTAGTGGCAAGGTTCTGCCACCAGAAGAGATTGGCAATCCTCCTGGGTACATGCATGGATTGGCCTCTTAGATCCTGATCCATGTTTGTAAATCCAAATGAAAAAGCTACAATGTGGAACTGATTTTAAAACAACTCACTTTCAGTCCACCTGAACAACTTTTTCAGAAGTGATATATTCCAAACTAAAAGGTATTCTCATTCTTAGCATCTCTTTTGAAAGCCCAATTGGTTTTGCATCTGAACTAAGCTAGATTTGAACAGGTGCAACTTTTCTGCACTTTTCACACCTGTGAACAGGTGAGCTGTACCTGTGCACATCTTCTTACTGCAATGTCCAAAAATGGTTTAGAAACTCCCAACTGATTAAGACCTAGCTGATACCATTAGACTTAGAATAGCTCCTCTTATATAAAGCCCAGACCAGAGCTGGTTTCCTTCTTTGTTAGACTGCACGATATCAGGTCATGGCCCAAAGTGCTCCTTTTGGGGTGAAAACCAGAACTTCCTCCCTGCTGCACATAACAACGCTTCATGCTGAGTCAGATGTTTCTGAAGCCACTCCAAGGTTTGGGGGGTAGCTTATTGTGTAGCCTTTAAAAAAAACAAACCTTGGGACCCATTGGTCCAACTACTGTTTTGTAATTTTGGGTTTGTAAAGTAAGTGTCTAGCATTTGAAGCCTGATCTCTTACTACCTTTTAAAAAGTTTTAAACAGAATTGTGTCTGTCTGTACATTTTAATTATATTACTTCTTTAATGGGGAAGCAGTAGCCGTATTTGGAAGAGTCAGCATGTGTCCCAATAGGTGATTGTTCCTGTGCTTGTACTTCCTAAAATTCTGTCCGTTCTTAATGGGAGCAGCTAAAACTCAGGCTCTCTATTTTATGGCATTTTCAATCCTTTTGCTCTTTGGTTAAATAATTGTGACAGCTACATCACTAAGAGCAAAGCACTGTCCTCAGCCACTATCCCAAGAACACACACAATACTTGCTCTGAGATCCATTACTCTGTTTTTCTCTACAAAAAGAGGAAAACTTGATCCCATGTCCATAGTTTCTTCAGATGCAAATGTGTGGGATTTTCAATCTTCTGGCAGTGCTTTACCCCTCCTATTCTTAATACAAATAGTAGAAATGGAAAGAGAAAACTAGGGTTTCCTTAGCTCCTGGAGTTGAACTTTCAAGGGCAAAACTAGTGCCCATGAGATCCCAAGGCAATGACTTCCATGTTAGAACTATTCTCATGGCACAGGAAGTGCCCAGGTTCACACAAGAAGTCTGTTTTTGGAGTTGGGAGTTGAATCTGGATTTCCAGTGCCTCTAAACACCAGAGCATTCTTCTTCTATAAGCAGAGTTGTTTTTGAGGGGTGAGGGATTAAGCAAAACCCAGGCTGCTATTAGCTCAACCCATGCTTCCCAACTTTGGGGCAAAGGACTCTTGAAGAAGGAAAAATCAAATTGTGAATGCTTTTGTTGTATATAATTATACCTTTTTAATGTTTTTAATACTGGATCCCTTATACATGTACTGTTTTAAAAAAAAGAAGAAGTAGGTCTTCAGGCATAAGAAATGTCATAAGTTTATATATAGAATGAAATTCTGTAGATGTTGAGGCAGTAAGAATCTCAGTGTAAGCATGTTTAGTAGTAACCATCTTAGATAGCAGGACAACTTTTTTATGAAACTTATTTTAATTTAGTTTATTACATGCTATTTAATAATTTTGACACTGGATATTTTCTTTAAAAACAAACATGCTGTATCTTTTTTTTTTTTAACAGATTATATAATTTAACCTTTTTTAAAAGAAAAACTTTTATGCTCTTGGTATAATATGTATTCATTGTTTTTCCTGATCCAGAGAAAGTTAGTCACAGTTAAGACCCATTGGAAATAAATGGGGCTTAAGTTAGCCATAATAACTAACTTGTCCCATTGACTTCAATGGAACTAACATTCTCTGGATTAGGGCCTTATTGGTTTAGTAATAGATGCTCTGTGTTATATTTTATCAACTTGTGTTTCTTTTCCAGAAATGGCAAAGTATGTAAATAGCTACCAGGAAATAATCCTATAGAAACTTCACTTGAAACTATCATTAAGTTGTTATTATTAATATTGTGTAAAAATATTTGCAATTTGTTCATTACATCTCTGCTAAAGATCTTAGCCTAAGATCTAAGCCTTTCTTGAAGGAATTGATGTTGTATTTTCAAGATGAGCCCCCCCCCCACTTAGCTAGTTTGTCATAATCTTGTATTCTGTAAACAAAACAACAAAGAAGTCTTTTTATAAAGAGAGTCTAAATAGGCTTACAAGCAATAATATATCCTTTTTGGTGTGTACAGGTTGTGACGTGCAGATGGCAGTACACGGATACAATTTTGTGATGACAGACTTAGTTCTTAGGGACGTCAGCTCTGGACAGGCCATATTAACATTGGTCATTTGGACATTTCAAAAAAAGAAGATGGGGTAGGGGCAAGCAGATGGTCTAATTCAATCTATTTCTATAAGCAAATCCACTCACTGACCATGAAATCTCTGTAGTTGACTTCCATGCTACAATTGTCAAAAGTTTCAATATAAGGCTCACAAATGTGTCAGATCTCCTCGTTTTTCAGATAATTGTTTAGCATTTGTTGTTTCAGGCACTGCCACTGCCAATGTTTTGTGCTCTGAATTTGATGGCAGCTCTGCCCTCTAATGGCCTGTTTGGCAAAGATGCCACATTGAAAATCAAGAGAGGTGGAAGTTTTTTTTTCTGTGAGCTGTTGTTCCATCCTTTATTGTTGTACATGACTCCAATGCAGGGGAATACATGCACCTTTATAAACTACAAGCATGGATTGATGTGCAAACCAGTGAAAATTAGACTGTTCATATGCATTTTCACACATTGGCAAATACCGGTAATACTTGGGATATAGAGGAAGCCTTCTGCCAAATGGCAGGAACAGAATCTACTTTGTTGCTAATATGCCTCCATATTAAATATTCAGTCCAGTTCACATAGCGAATGAAATATGTAGGCTTCAATCAGTGCTAAAGTTTAGTTCCAACAGGAGAGGGGAGGGAATGAGCAAGCAAGCCCAGATGGAAACTCTCAAGATGGTAAAATGACTCTTACTTACTTCCATTGTTAAAGTTGAGCTCATGGAGTTCTGCTGGCAATCTTAAGAAACTTTATGGAAAATTAAATTCCCTTTTCTTGATTACAGATTTATCATGCAATGCAATCATCTTTCTTTACAGTGCTGTACCTAGAATAGAGGTCAGAAACTTCTGATTCTTAGGCCAAATCTATCCTTTTGCATGGTTACACACACACACACACACACACACACACACACACATTGCCAAACCCAGAGGCAAAAAGAGAAATGTGGATAAACATTCTCCAGGTAGCCAAATAGCTCAACTGGTCAGTGGACCATGCTGGTAATGCCAAGGCCTTTTGAGTCCCATTGAGTGCAGATGGGAGGATGTGGGTTCTCCTTCCTTTTATTTCTTCACATAGCGTATAGTTAAACTATGGAATTCACTGTGACAAGATATGACAGTTGCCAGCTAAGATGGGTTTAACAGGGGATTAGACACATTTATGGAAGATAAAG
Source organism: Shinisaurus crocodilurus (assembly GCA_021292165.1). Classification (NCBI taxonomy): domain Eukaryota; kingdom Metazoa; phylum Chordata; class Lepidosauria; order Squamata; family Shinisauridae; genus Shinisaurus; species Shinisaurus crocodilurus. The sequence continues at coordinate 238,857,231 of CM037877.1, forward strand.
CCATCAATGGCTACTAGCCATCATGGCTGTATACTACAGGATCAGGATCAGCATGCCTCATAAAACTACCAGGAGCTGCTGTCAGTGGAACCTGGCACCTTCTGCATGCAAAGAATGTGCTCTATCACTGAGCCACAGCCCCTCAATTGCCCCATGGATCCATGCTTGAAGACAATTGCTTGAAGACAATTGCCCTCCTGCCTTGCTTTTGGGCTTCCCAGAGGGACCTGGTTGGCCTCTGACTGGGTTCAGACAACACAATAACCCATATTCAAGGGTTGAGTATGGGTTGTCATTGAACTGTGGGTTGTTGTTGAAATGTGGGTTATCATGTTGTCTGAACCCAGCCAAGATAACAAACCATGGTGAACAACCCACAGTTCAAAACCAACAACAAACCATGGGTTCTCTTCATAGGTTGTTCACGGTTAACAAAACATGGCTTTTTAGTACAGCTGGGTTCAGACAACATGATAACCCACATTTCAACAACAATCCACACTCAACCCATACTCAGACTTTGAGTGTGTGGGTTATTGTTTTGTCTGAACCCAGTTACTGATCCAGTTCGCATGATCACAGGGTGGTTAATAAGCTGCCATGGCTTGTAAACCACCCTGTGCGTGCTGGTCATGTACCAGGGGGATTAGCATAATTATCCTCGGCAGCATGGCTTCCCGTGTTGTGAGAACCCGGTGAGGGTGGCTTACTGCCGTGGTTCACAAGCCACCCAGAATCCATGAGTCCTTTGAGGTTGTCTAGTCCAACCCCCTGCTCAATGCGGGACATGTTCTGTTCACCAGCATGCCTCCACACAGCACATGACAGTTACCACAGTTTAACAAATAGACGCAATGGGCAACAAGATTTGTCCACCCGTTTTGTTACCAGGATGTGTTTTACCACCAACTTGCAAATGTTTGGGAACATACTGTACGATGCAACATCCCTAACAACCTAAAAGTTCAAGAAAAGGTCTCATCTTCCACTGACAAATCCCACTGAAGTTTTACTAAGGTGCATGAACTTCCCTGCTTGGAACCTCCTGTGGCAGATTGCTCTGTACACAGTAACAGCGCTGTACATGCAGCAATGTGTGACGTAGCACATAGTGTCCGGCGCATTAATGTTGGAGACTGTCCTTTGTCTTTAAGGGAAGATTCTGATGTGCTGTTTTCTTTGTCTGTCAGTTTTATCCAGACAATACGCAATGGTTGGGTAATTTACAATTTAGTGTTAAGCTAATGAAACTGTTGAAAATAATAAAAAAGAAATCTTCCTTTTTTTCCTAACTTGAATCTAAGGCTTTTCATTGAATGTATGTTTTTGATCATATTCGAGGTACCTTAATGCTAGGGGTTCCGCACTAGAACACATAAAAGAGCACTTTTGAACATATGCAGAGTGCCTTTCTTTTTAACGCTGAGCTGCAGCAACCCACAACTGGCTTTCCAGCTCAGAAAAGGCAATACACAGCCACCCTTACATTCAGGTCTTAGTCATTTTTCTTATTAAGCACCGGATTGGCTTGACTCACAAGGCTTGAAAGGTACAGAAGGAGATTTTAAATGTGCAGGAGTCCATTAGAGAAGAAGAAGAAAGAAAGAAAGAAAGAAAGAAATGGTTGAAGGCTGTGCAGAAAAGTGGTCTTATACCTGCATGTATAAGATGCACACGCTTTTAGTGTCACCCAACCTGAAGCTCATGATAGTTCCTCATCATTGCGACCATAAAAGCTGGATATTTTGCAGGTTAGCCAAATAAGGGTGTATCCTCTTCGACACTAGATGAAGAGAGCTTGGGAAGTTTTAGAGTGGAGGAAGCCTTCACTTGTAAAGAAAGGAGCTGCCACTGAGTTGGGGTGGGTCCTGTCCCAAGAGATAACCAAAGTGATTTTCAAGGAATGTATGAAAAATGCCCCTCAGGTCTCAAGCGAGCTTGTGCGGGGAAAGTAAAATGAGAAGTAGCCCTCAACATAAGGCTAACCTATACAAGACAAATTTCCCCTCTATTAGTGATCCCTCTGATAAATCACAATTTTGCTTTATTCCATGGCTACTTCTCCAAACCAATGAAAGGGTTCTTCCAGACGGAGGGCTGCAGCTAGAGGTACCCATCAAAAGGCATCCTGCAACTATTATCTCTTTTCTTCCTTGATGGATTTTTTTTTTCTGGTAAGGAAAAAGATGGAAGAAGCGGAGGGTAAACACGGGAAGGCTACAAATTGGAGGTGACAGCTGGACCCCCTGTAAAATTCCATGAATGAGGCACTGCAATTGTACAATAAAAGCCTCATCTGGAAGCACTTTTAAGTCTTATGTGCCTCATCAGTCTTTCTACAATGAAAAACCATGTCCACACAAACTGCTACTAGGGTCTAGCACAGTGGTTCTGTTACTTCTGAACTCCCTTTAACTTGAGATCCTCATAGCTCAACACTAATAATCTGTTCCAGAGATGACCATGTGGGGAATTCTCATGTATGTACTCTACTGCGGCATAGCAAGGTTCTGTGGGTTGGAGTTCTAATCCAGCTCTGATATTTGATATGTAACAAGTGGGACTGCAACAAAATGTTGCAGTATATCCTCATTGTCTAATAGAGGTGTTCTTATTCAGGGCTCCTTCCTACCAACCATCCATGCTTTCCTCTGGGATGTTATAAGCTGCTAGTGCAAGGGTGTCAAAACTCTTTCAAAAAATTCAGTTTTGGAGAAGTTTTTATGGGCTGCATTCCAGTGGTGAGATAGGCCAAAGGCAAAAGGGGGCAGGGCCAGAAGCAAAAGGGGTGGGGCAAATCCCAGCATAGTTTAACTTTAAGCTCTTAATGCCAGTAACTAAGGGCTTTTCCTAGATGAGGTTGTTTAACCCGCTGTTCCTGCTTCCGGTTTTGTTGCAGAATTAAGATCACAACTCTACATGAAGTCATTTTCCTTTTCCGCCTTTCTATACTTTCTTCTACGTAACCTCTAGGTGGCGCTGTGATATAGGAGGACAATGCAAGTACAGGCAGTCCCTGAGTTAAGAACATCCGACTTACAGACAACCCATACTTAAGAACGGACTTCTGGGTTCCCCGGTGCTACGTCGTTTACGCATAGTACATAGCGTAGCATACTACGCAATTTGCGTAATTTACGCAATTTGCGTAAATGCCGATTTTAACGTATAGAACGCTATGCTGTTCCGACTTACATACAAATTCGACTTAAAGACATTCTTAAGAACGGAACTCATTCATAGACTGCCTGTACACTGGTGGGGACTCGCACTTTGTTTCACTGTTGCAAAAAAGACTGGATTTTCCCCCACACCAAAACCCCCACAAAATGGCTTTGAAAAAACAAAAGTGAAACTGGATGGTGACAACAACGTCTAAAGCACCCATAAACAACTGTGAGTGGGGAATGCCAAGTTCATAATAAAAGCCTTTTCTAGAAAAGCTCTAAGCCTTGGGAGAGGAATTTCAACGTTTTAGAATTGGGTTGGGGGTAGGGAAATGCACAAAAGCCAGGAAACCACGAAATAATTGGTCAGAGGAAAGCGGGTGGTGCTAGGGAACCCTCAAGGGCCAGATTCATAGGAGTCATAGGATCATAGAGTTGGAAGGGGCCTACGAGGCCATCAAATCCAACCCCCTGCTCAATGCAGGAAACTAGAGGAGGGGTCTCCCATCCAAGTAATAACCAGGCCTGACCCTGCTTAGCTTTCCATGCTCAGACAAGCTGAGCCAGCGTGAGCCACAGGCGTGTTTGGATCCCAGGTGGGCCAGAGTTGGCCCATGGATTTGAGGTGCAAAACTGTACCATTAGGGGTGCAACCAAGCCAATTCTCTCTCTCTCTCTCTCTCTCTCTCTCTCTCTCTCTCACACACACACACACACACACACACACACACACGAAAGTTTATGCCATAATAAAGGTACCACAAGACATTTCGTTGTGTTGCTGCAACAGTCTAACACTGCTGCCCCTCTGAAAATCAACATTATGTGACTCCTCATGAGCACTGAGAATGTTCAGTCCTATACTGGGCTGTTGGGGGCGGGGCTCCTTTTGGTATTCTTTTTTAAAAGGATTTTTTGTTATACTTCTGAAAACCCTGGGTTCTTCTGAGAATGCTAAGAACTCCCTCTTGTTTCTCAGTGGCCCCATTTTGACTCTCATTTCTGTCAGCATGAGCACACTGAGAGCTTTTCTACACAAGGCTGTCAATTCACTGTTAATCCACTGTATCTACTATTGGTTTCATTGCAGAATTGAGGTCTGAGCACTACACGAGGAGTGTTTCCTTTCCTGCTTTTCAGCTACATAACCTCTAGGTGGCACTGTGATATAGCAGAATAAAGTGCAAAGGCACAAGAGGAAATCGTACTTTCTTTCACTTTCACACTTAAATGCTGTGTTTTCCCCCTGCTCTAAAAAATACTTGCCGAAAGTGCTGGTTAGACAGAGAAGCAAAACTGGAGGGTCATGACACCATCTAAAGAACCCATAAACAACCGTGAGTAGGGAATGATGAGCACACAATAAATACCTCGTGTAGAAAAGCCCCGAGTTTGCTATTGGAGGAAGTGATAGAACTAGCAGTGAGTATCTGGCTCAGTTCAGAATCAGCTCAGTGTTCACAAGCTTCCTCGGAAAGCTTTTTCGGTGAGGTGAAAAGTTCACCTTTTTCTAGGATGGAGGGGAAAGCTCCTCCCCTGGGAACTGTTGGGTTCATCCCCCTCCCCCCATGCCCTCCCTCCAAGCAACACATCCAGGACAAAAAAGAGTTTTAGATCTGGATGGGGAAGATAGTACTTACCAGACAAACGGCTGCTTGGAGGGATGGTCTAATCGTGTAGTTTCACTGGGATTGACCCGAAGTTCGAAAAGCATTTCACTGAGTGTAAGAAGGTTAACATTAAAGAAAGAACCTCTGCGCGTGCAACGACAGAGCAGCTGACCTTGCAATTTCACATATTTACTCAATGATCCATGAGAGTCTCACTGAGAGTAATGGGCTAATATTAAAAAGCCTTTGTACACGGACCTGTCTGGTCAGTCTGACTGAGCATGTGCAATCGGTATCTCATGTTGCATTCTCAAGTTGCAGAAGAACAGCCGCAGGGCAACGGGTGCTTGCTTAAAAAAAAAAAAAAAAAACACCATCCACGCATCACAAGCTGGACAGGTTGTTCTCCTTCCCAAATCAGGTTGGGATGATTGGGCTACTGGGGATGCAGACACTCATGTGTCTGCGTCCCCAGTGGCTGTCCTCCCCAAGCAGCACTGTGTGGAGGAAGAAGGCCCCACCTGCCTCAGGAACCTATGCCCTTAGAACTTTGCACCTACACACACACATTCAAGTGTTCCACAGCCCCCCTAGGGGTGTGTGTGTGTGTGTGTGTGTGTATGAGAGGGAGGGAGGGAGGGAGGGAGGGGCAAAGAGAGAGTAAATCCTGGAAGAAGTGTGTGGGGGGGTTAACATCATATGGCAAATTGATTTATTCTGAATAAATAAGAATTATTTATATACATTATTAAATAAGAAATATGGTTTCTACATCCCTCTAGCCCTGATTATGTGATGCCCAGAAGATCTGGCACAAAAGTTCATTCTTTACATTTGGGCTAGCTTGTCCAGCTCACTGGGGCAATACCAGTAAGTGCTAATTTGAAAAATTATGACAAGGGTGTTTTAAAAGAAAAGAAAGAATGATCAGTCCTGTGCCTTCCTGGAATGGGCTATAAACTTAAACACATCAATGTCAAGACCTAACGCCCTCACGACAAGACATCTATCATTTTGCAAGCGCGTTGGCAACTTGGTACAATCATCAGCCTTACATCACATATCTCTCCACCTCCACTCCCCCTGTAAGGAGCCCAGAGTAGCACACATGGAAATCTAATTTATCCCAACAACACTGTGGGGTAGGTTAGTCTGAGAAAGTGACTCAGGGTGGCCATGTGTCCTCTTTTGTGGGGGGCAGTGCTCTATTTTGAAGGCATCCTCTTTTTGAAGGGCTCTCCATCCAAGTCCAGTTTAAAGATGAAGAACCAGCAGAAGGAAGAGCTCCGGGGCCTTGAATGCACCACACAGGTCACCCGGTCACAGTCTTCTTCCACACTATGGTGAGATGTATTCTTATTTCTATTTAAATTATAATTATTATTTCTAAATTTGCAGCTTTACATATAAATTAGCATATACAAATTTAATGCAAAACAGTGCATTCTCTTTTGTCCTCTTTTTTGGTGATGCATGTCCTCTCTTTTGGCCATTCACAAGTGGCCACCTTAGTGACAGGCCTAAGCTCACCCAGTGTGTTGATGAGAGGGAATTTGAACCCAGATCCACCTAATCTAAGTGTAAGACTTAGCCACTGTACCACACCACATTACACGAATGTTCCACCCTACGAAAAAGGCAAGTATCTAGCACTTCCCCTTTGGCAGGAAAGGTTAGGCCTCAAGCCATGGATGCACAACCTCAGGCCTGAGGGCCAAATGTGGCCCACCTGCATTCCCAGTCCAGCCCTCCGAGGTTCCCCAGATAGCCACATCCCCTTCCCCTAGCCCCACCTGCTTGCCCCCAACCACCAAATCGTTGGGTGGTTTCCCAGCTGTTGTGCCATCCCCCCCCCCCCCGGTCTAAAAGGTTAAAATGCCTGTCCTAAGCTTAGTTACTGGCAGTAAGAGCTTTAAGCAACAATATGCTGGTATGTTTTGTCTGTATTTTTGGCCTCACCCCTTTTGCCTTCAGCACCACCCACCACTGGAATGTGGCCCCCGAGAGCTTCTCCAAAATTGATTTTGACCCTCGGGCTGTAAGAGGTTCCCCACCCCTGCATTAGAGGGATGTAGTCACTTAGATACATATCAAGATGAGCTTTACACAATAATGTGCAGGTATTTTGGGGTATTTGGGCCCCACCACCTTTTTCCTTCAACCATGCCCATCACTGGAATGAGGTCCCCCAAAACATCTTTGAAATGAAATTCGGCCCTCGGGCTGAAAGAGGTTCTGCATCCCTGCTGTAAGCCAGTTCAAGTTCTACAAGAGCATGAATACCTTGTACACAGTGGTACATGCCAGGGCGCAGGTTAACTGGAATCGTTTATGTTTAACCTCACATGTATGTCCCAGAATAGTGGATCTCATCAGCATTTCTACAAAGAAAGCCCCTGTTCACACAAACAATAACTACAGTTCAAGTCTTCTCAAGCTTCTTGAACATGGGTGCTAATTCTCAACTTTCCTTACCTTCTTCCACACCCCACACCCCCGGTCATCTGTGCCACAGATTAGCATGTGGGGGATTCACATGTACTTTACTGCTGCATCATGCAAAAATCTATGGATGGGGTGGGGGGTACTAATCTAACACTGGTATTCTTTCTTTATTTATTTATTATATTTGATTGTATCCTGCCTTTTTTTTCCCTACAAGGAACAATTTTATCTCAATTTTATCCTCACAACAACCCTGTGAGTGAGGTAGGTTAGGCTGAGAGTCTGTGACTGGCCCAAAGTCACCCAGTGAGCTTCATGGCCGAGTAGGGACTAGAGCCTGGATCTCAAGAGTCCTAGTCCAACACTCTAACCACTACGCCACGCTGGCATTAGAAAAGTAAAAAGTGGGAAACGGCAACAAAATGCCCAGGTCCCAGCTCCGTGATACTCCATTCCATTCTCTCTCATCTGTTTTTTCCTGCCAGCAGTCACCATTCTGTGGCCACTGGGCGTGCTCTGTCCTCACTGGGCTGTTCTACAGGTTCCTCCCTCTTACGGGTTTTCCCCCTAAAGATGTTCTGTACTTCCACAAACCTCAGCTTTGCCCTGAGCCTGCAGATGCCTCCCTCTTGTGCATAGCTGGTGCCATTTCAGCTACATAAAGACGGTCACTCAGAAAACCGAGAACACTATTAGTATACGATGATAGAACTTGTGATGGAGGGTAAACTCAAAGCAGCTCCATTCAGATTCAGCCCAGAATTCACAAGCTTTCTCAAGCAACAATCTGGCAATGACCAGATGTTCCAGGGCTGAGCCTTTCTTCAAATTACAGTCATGTCTTGGATTGAGAGCATAATTCGTTCCGGAAACGTGCTTGTAATCCAAAACACTCTTACATCAAAACGAAATCTCCCCCAAAAAATTGTACAGGAATTTTTAATTTAAACCATACTACAGTACTTGTATTGCAAGACATCGCTTGTATATCAAGTAAAAAAAATATTAAATAAATATTTAAAATTTTGCTTGTCTTGCAAAATGCTCTCAAACCAAGTTACTTGTAATCCAAGGTATTACTGTATGCCTCCCAATCAGCTGCAGCAACGGAAGGTAGAAAGGACAGTTGAACAGGATAGAGCCAGCCTCTCCCAACCCAGTGTCCTCTGGATGTTTTGTACTACAACTCCCAGAATTCCTGAACATTAGCCCTGGATGAGGCTGATGGGACTTGATGTCCAAAACATCTGGAGGGCACCAGGTTGGGGAAGGCTGGGATAGAAGGACAAAAACAAAGGGCAGACATAAGGTACTGAAAGAGAAGGCTAGAAGAAGGGAAGAGCTAATCCTGCCCGTAAAAACCAAAAGCAGGACATTGGAGAGCCACGGTCAGCTCCTCCATCACCTACTTCCACAAGGAACATCAGCTTCTGGCAGTTGCTAGGCAACTGGTGGCCTTAGCATCAATATCTCCTAGCAACCCAAGCACTGTAATAGCAACCAATAATAAACAGGTGCCTTGCCTTGCTGGTTTGTCAGATTCCGTATGAACAGCGGAATTGTTTCTTTTCTGTGAAACAAACGCTGGGATGTGTCAGTTATCAATGTTATCACTCCCGATGGGGTCCCTGACATGGCTTGCAATGCCGTGCCTCTCATTTGTGGCTGCTTCTCCCTTTTTCTTTTTCTTTTTTTCTTTTTTCTTTTTTCTTTTGGTATTCTGGCATTCTCTGCGCCTCAGCTCTCTGGGTGGTTTACAAAGATTAAAATCATAAAAATACATTATAAAAAGCCATATACACACAAACAGATAAACATGCAACACAGAGAGAGAGAGACACACACAGATATAACAATTTTGAACAATCAACAACTAGAAAAATTCAAGACCTGATTAAAACCTTATCACATGCTGCCAGACGCCTGAGAGAAGAAAGTCTTAAACGTGGTGCCAAAAAGATAACAATGTTGGCGCCAGGCAGGCCTCACCGGGGAGATCGTTCCATAATTGGGGGGGCCATCACCAAGAAGACCCTCTCCCTCGTTGCTGCCTTCCAAGCCTCCCTCAGAGGAGGCACCTGGAGGAGGGCCATGGATGATGCCCTTAGTATATGGGTAGGTTCCTGCTGGGAGAGGCAGGTACTGCGGTCTCGAGCTGTGTAAGGCTTTATAGGTCAAAACCAGCACCTTGAACTTCCACTTGCTGTCCACTACAACTGGCCCCTACCCTAGGCTGGCAGGGTGTCCTCTTTTACAGAGGACAGTCCTCTCTTTGAAGGTGTCCTCTGTCTGAAAAGGGCCGTCCTGTCCAATTCCGGTTTAAAGCTAAAGAACCGTAAGAACTCTTGCCCATCCACAGTTGGCAGCTGAACAGCAGACTCAGCAGGCAAGCACGCACAATTAATGCTCCTCTGTGTAAAAAGGCAGGGGGGGAACCTTCTGGCAAATTGAAAACTATCACCCTAAAACAGTCTTTCCCAATGTGGTGCCCTCCAGATATTTTGGATGACAAATCTCATTATCCTGTCCATTGGCTATGATGTGTGGGACTGATGGGAGTTGTAGGTCAGAATGCCTGGAGGGCAGCACATCTGATATTTTATTCATGATGTTTTTTAATCTGCCCAATTACAAATGTTCTCTGGGCAGATTACAAATGGTAATCATCTTTTGATTATGCATGTCCAGGTTTTTGGTGATTCACAAGTGGCTACCCTAGAATCCCCCTCGCCGGATCGTCACCTTGAAGTGGTGAGTGGGCTTGCGTGTTCCGATGAATCCTGTGAGCAATGCCGTCGGGAGCTATGTACTCCCAGTAGGGTCACCCATGGCGGTAAGGTCCGGGGAGAGGAACCAGACAAAGAACGATCCAAAACATAAAGTCCTCAACGGCAGAACAGGCGGAAGATAATTAAACCTAAATTACAACGGCTGTGAAGGCGGATGAAGGCTGCAGCAGAGAATGGTTTTCCAATCGTCAGGGTAACCGTGCCATTGGATCTCTGCCGTACTCTGTCAAGTTTGTGTGGTGATTCGTTGTGCACCGATCTCCCCACATAAAACAGTTTCACGCACAGGCGTCTTCCAACCCAACCCCCCATCCAACCCAACCCAACCCAACCAACCAAACAAACAAACAAACAAAAAAAGTCCCATGGCGACTGGCGAATGGCAACGGGGGCAGGACTGTGAATCTGGAAGCCCCTAGTCATGGACCAGCACATGGGCGGTGGATGCAGACTCAGTCGCCCTGTTCAAGGAACGAGGTAGTCGAGCAGCTCAGCAGCTGTATCCATGACTGAGCAGCCCTATTTAGGATCCACTCTGCTCACCCCGTATGGGGAGGGGGCTAGAAAAGGTGCCCTAAACATAGTCTACCTCTTTCTCCCCTGACTGGATTACCATGTCCAGTGGGGTCACCATTTTAGCGGTCGAAAAAGACATTTGAATTTTGGAACATGGAATATACAGACATTGCTGGATAACATAGATAGTGAACGCCCTGAGCGTAGGACTGCTATTATTGCAAGGGAGCTGAGACGGTTTAAAATTGACGTAGCAGCACTTCAAGAAACTCGAAGGGCAGGAGAGGGACAGCTGAAAGAAGAAAAAGGAGGTTATACCTTCTTCTGGAAAGGACTACCTGAGCAGGACCGACGAATACATGGTGTAGGCTTTGCCATCAAAAATGAACTAGTGAACTCTTTGTCAGAAGTTCCTACTGGCATTAACGAACGCCTGATAACTCTTCGATTAAAGCTCGCCAATAACCAACAGATAACTATTTTGAGCGCTTATGCACCAACATTAGATGCTGATGATGACATCAAGGAAAGTTTTTACAGCCAGTTAGACACTCTCCTGTCAGAGATACCTAAGGAGGATAAAATTATCCTCCTGGGCGATTTTAACGCAAGAGTCGGGCGTGACTTTGATTTATGGCCAGAAACTATTGGAAAAGACGGAGTTGGTAATAGCAACCCGAACGGACTCTTACTTTTGTCTATATGTGCAGAGCATAATCTCACTATCACAAACACGCTCTTTCGACAAAAGAATAAGTTTAAAACATCATGGCAGCACCCACGGTCAAAGCACTGGCATCTTCTGGATTATGTAATTGTCCGTGTTAGAGATCGCCGCGATGTACTTCTTACTAGGGCCATGGTGAGTGCCGACGACTGCTGGACAGACCACCGACTAATCCGGTCCACAATGGTTATCAACATTGCTCCCCAACGTAGGCTTCAAGGAAGGAAACCAAGGCGTAAAATGAACATCCAAGTCCTTCAAGATCCTATTAAGCAAACTCGTCTTCAATCACTTCTTAAGGAACATCTACCTACGGAACCTCCTGACAACATTGAGGACCATTGGTCTAAGCTGAAAACCTCCATTACTGCAGCTTGTGAACAAACTATTGGATATGAAACTAAGAAACATCAGGATTGGTTTGATGAAAATGACAATGAGATTAAATATATAATTGACCAAAAAAGGAAAGCCTTCCAAATATGGCAAAATGATATTAACTGCGCTGCCAAGAAAAAAACCTACGCTAGCGCAAAGGCTGAGGTCCAAAGAAGAACAAGAGAACTTAAGAACGCTTGGTGGAAAAAGAAAGCTGAAGAAATTCAACAACTTGCAGAATCTCATGATGCACGGGGCTTTTTTAAGGCCACAAGGGCCATTTATGGACCAAAAACCTATGGTACAAACCCTTTACAATCAAAAGATGGCACCAAACTCTTAAAAGACAAAGAGTCTATTGCACTGCGTTGGAAAGAGCATTATTATGACCTTTTAAATCGTAAATCTAAGGTGGATAATGAGATTTTTTCGCAAATCCCGCAAAAACAAATTAAAGAGGAACTTGCAATACTCCCCACTTTGGATGAAGTAAAAAAAGCCATTAATCAAATGAAGAACAACAAAGCTAGTGGACCAGATGGGATTCCTGCTGAAATCTTTAAAGAAGGGGGCCCCGAACTTGTACAACATCTTCATAAACTCATCGAAAAAATCTGGATAAGAGAAGAGATCCCAGAAGACTTCAGGGATGCCATAATTATCACCCTCTTTAAGAAGGGTGATAGAACAGACTGTGGAAACTATCGGGGCATTTCTCTCTTAGCAACCGCAGGTAAAATATTTGCTAGGATTCTCGCAAACCGTCTTCTATCTATTTCAGAAGAGATCCTCCCTGAAACTCAATATGGTTTCCGCCCCTCTAGAGGGACAGTAGACATGATTTTTACTGCACGTCAGCTCCAAGAAAAATGCCGGGAGCAAAATCAACCCCTTTATATGGCATTTATCGATTTGGCTAAGGCCTTTGATACTGTAGACCGTACAGCTCTCTGGACTATCCTTATGAAAATTGGATGCCCCAATAAATTTGTGAATATCTTGCGACTTCTCCATGACAACATGACGGCAACGGTTTTGGACAACAACGGCTCTCATGGTGCTCCATTTAAAGTGGGATCAGGTGTTAAACAGGGATGTGTTATCGCCCCAACATTATTTGCCATTTTCATCGCCATGGTTTTACATCTTGTCAAGGGGAAACTTCCCACCGGTGTGGGAATTATATATCGAACAGATGGAAAGCTTTTTAATCTCAGCAGGCTGAAAGCAAAAAGTAAGGTAATTACAACCTCCGTTGTGGAACTTCAGTATGCTGATGATAATGTGGTCTCCGCACATTCAGAGGATGATCTCCAAACTATCCTAAATGCTTTTGCAGAAGCATACGAAAAACTTGGTCTCTCACTTAACATCAAAAAAACCAAAGTGCTTCATCAGCAAGTGCAAGCCAATCCTTTGGTGATGCCATCTATCCAGCTTGGCGGGACAATACTGGAAAATGTCGATCATTTTCTCTATCTTGGCAGCTATCTTTCTGTTACAGCTAACATCGACAGTGAAATCCAGCATCGTCTGAGCTCCGCAAGTGCCGCATTTTCTCGAATGAAACATAGAGTGTTCGAGGATCGGGATATTTGTAAGAAGACCAAAACACTGGTTTATGAAGCCATTGTATTACCAACTTTATTGTATGCCTGCGAAACATGGACTATCTATAAACGTCACTTCCACCTCCTTGAAAGGTTTCATCAACGTTGCCTCCGGAAAATCCTGCAAATTACTTGGGAAGATAGGCGAACAAATGTCAGTGTACTGGAAGAAGCAAAGACTACTAGCATTGAAAAAATGATCCTTCAACGCCAACTTCAGTGGACCGGTCATGTTGTTCGAATGCCTGACTGCCGTCTCCCAAAGCAGTTACTTTACTCCCAACTCAAGGATGGAAAGCGGAATATCGGTGGTCAATATAAGAGGTTTAAAGATGTTCATAAGGCTAATCTAAAAAAATGCAATATAAACATCGAAAACTGGGAAGCTCTGGCCCATGAACGATCTAACTGGAGGTTGGCCTTTCACAAAGGTTCCATGGACTTTGAAGAAGCCCGAGTGCAAGGTGAAAGGGAGAAACGTGCTAAGCGAAAAGCACGTCAAATGAATCCCTTACAGGACCATCTTCTATCTGGTAACCTGTGTCCTCACTGTGGGAAGCTGTGTGGATCTAGAATTGGCCTCCACAGTCACTTACGGACCCATCGCTAGAGTCTACACAATCTTCTTTAGAATTTCCTCATTTTATCCCGGAAGACAATCTTACTCGGTCACGAGTGATCGCCTGATGATGATGACCCTAGAATCTCTCACCTGACATGTGGTGCAGCAGTTAGGGTGTTGGACTAGGACTTGGGAGATCCAGGTTCTAATCCCCACTTGGCCTTGAAGCTCATGGGGTTACTTTGGTCCAGCCACTGACTCTCAGCCTAACTTTCTTCACAGTGTTGTTGTGAGGATAAAATGGAGAGGAGGAAGACCATGTAAGAAAAGGCAGGATAAAAAAGTAATAATAAAAATTAAAAAATAAATTAAAGCTTGTTTGTGTTTGTTTTTAACCTGTGGGCATTTTTTTTTGCACGGGGGAGCATTCAGAAATAGCACCCCCGCCTGTAGTCTGAAGTGGTAATTCCCTCCTCTCTTGTATCTGCCCACTGTAGAAGCAAGTAGAAAAAACAAACCTTCCAGATTTTACCTCTGTTGGGGGAGAAGCAGGTGACTGTACATGCATTCATTTTGCACTGGGCTAAGTCACAGCCTAGTAGAAACACTCAGGTTGAATGCACTCTTTTTTCTCTTTCTTTCTTTCTTTCTTTCTTTTTCTTTTTTTTCTTTTTTTTTTTTTTGCCTGTGGCCTCAGATGAAGCTCAGCCTGCTGATCAGTTTGGCAGGCATGTAAAAGAGTTTCTCCTTTGTTTGCCATGAATTCCAGAATTTCTGGAGTCCTTGCTAAATTGCGCTTCTGCCTTTTGACCACAAGATGGCACTCATTTGTGTGGAATAATAACCTTCATCCTTCTTTTTCCAAACCCCCAAATTGCACTTCATTATTTTCTACCCCCAGCAACAGCAGTGTCACCTCATGCCCTTCACTTGCCATGCCTTTTTAGTACATAGTTTTGCATGCATGCTGCTCCCCGCAGTACACAGAAATGAAAGTGTGCCGTGCATTTAGTGATCAAAATGCAGCTGGAAGGATGTGTAGTCTAAAGATGTAACCTAATTCAAGATTACTTCGCACAGATCAGTTATTCTTAATCATGTTTTAACTATTCTGTCATACTCACAATTAGGCTGGTGAAGGAGAACAATGGAGTAGTGAGATTTTAGTGGGGGTCCACAAGCCCTTTGTTGCAGCTACATTCAAGCAGGGGCGTTCCTAGGCCTGGGACCCGGGTGCCCTGTTGTATTTCCCAGATCCCTGAGTAGGCATTGATGCCAACAGAAGGTTTTTTCCCTAGCTTAATTACCATACAAGGGGTGATTTTCAAGGGGCGTTGCAGCCTAGGAGGGAAAAGTTAATCCCCCCCATCCCCCCCCCCACTTCATAGCAGTTAGGCTTAGGGAGGGAAATAAAGAGGAACTAGTGATTTGGAATGATCTGGGTCGGTACAAATTCACTTAGTAGAAATAAGAATTTATTGAGATTATTTGAATGAGAAATCAATTGGCTGGCTTTGCCATCTGTGAAATTTAAATCAATCCTAGTAATTATTTCTAAATTTGCATATATAAATATAAATCAGCATGTGCACATTTTATGCAGATTTGTATCCTATGGTCCTGGGGGCCCAGTCTTTTAAGTGCCCAGCAACGCTCTTGAATTCAGGTTTAAATTGCAAAAGACCAATATATTTTAAGTTCAGTTGTTGTGGGTTTTTAATAACATACTTCCAAATAATCACAGCAGTGCTATCAACACAGGACATTTCTTTTCTTCTCAGCAAAGGGATTTATGCCTTTGGGTGTGCATGTAGGCTAGAGTATATTGGCCCATTTAATTATTTATCAAATATATGTTGAGTCTGTGACCTGGCCAGAGAGAAAGGTGCCTTTGAGGAATAGTCAGGGCCAATGTTAAGGGTAGGCATAGTTGGGCACCTGCCGAGGGCCCATAACTCAGCAGGGGCCCACTCACAATGTCCCCCTGGAGTTGCTCCTCCTCTTCACCATGGCAGCCTGCTTGTTCACCTGCCTCTCACTCTGGCCCAGACAAAAATGGTGCTGGTAAGGAGGAGCGGCAGATGCCACTGCCTACTTGTCAAGCATGCGAGTGGTAGCACTGATGAGAATGAGGAGCAATAGCAGTTGCTGACAGTGGCAGTGAGAAGGTGGACTCCCTGAGGGAGGGGGGCCATGGAGGGTGCCTTGCCCAAGGCCCTCAAAAACTCATTTATCTGCCTTTCGCTCTGGCCCAGACGGTGGTGGTGAAAAGGAGCAGTGGAAGCCACAACCTGCTTGTTCACTGGCTGTCCGCCTGTCAAGCAAGCAAGTGGTAGCAAAGATGAGAAAGAGGGTGAGGAGCAAGAGCAGCTGGTGACAATGGTGGTGAGAAGCTAGACTCCCTGAGGAAGGGGTCCCACTGAGGGTGTCTTGCCCAAGGCCCTCAGAAACCTGGAGCTGGCACTGGGATAGTCACATATTTTCTGAAACACTGGAGGGGATGATGTGTGACTGCCCCCAGTGTCCCTCTCTAAACCTTGCCCCTGAGATAAAGAGTAGCACAAAGCTGCGTTGACTCCTCCTTTTTAATGCATGCTTATGGGTGAAGTAAGGACTATGATCAGGATTAGTGTCAGGGAGTGGCCATCATCCTAAATTGATTATCCAGCTTTCAAGGATGCGCTTATGCATGTGCCAGGGGAGGTATGTCCCTACCCAGCTCTTTTCTCCAACACAGAAATCTTGGGCTGCTTCAAATCCAACCACGTTTTCTAAGTAACTCAGCCCTGCAGGCAGTTAGGGTTGGAAGCAGATTTACACGGGATCAACTGCACTGATGGAAATGGTCTTCCCCCCTCCCTCCCTCCCTCCCTCCCCATTTCCCATGGCAGCCCCTCCAGCCCCATGAAAATGCTACACAGAGTCAGGAGACCCTGATGAATGGGGTGAGCTGTGGGGCGAGGGGAAATCCCCCAAGATTGAGTGGAGGGAGCCCTTCCTCTTGCAGAAGACGGATCTTGGACCCAACCCCGGAAGTGGGAACAGTGTTTGACTTCAGCAGTACTTTCAGACGAAGATCTCAGGTCTTCTTGAACTGCATTCCTGACAGACCATATCCACCCATTCTATGTAGAGGTCTCAGGAGGACCAGCCCTCACATGAAGCAGGGAATGGGGCGGGATCAGCACCTGATTTCTGCAGATCACACCCCAGTTAAAAGAAGAGGAGCAGGCCAGGTGTTTTATACTATTGTTTTTTGAGCCATCTGGCCACCCCAGGGCAAGGCTGTGATGTGCTTGCACCGTCTGTGTGGTATGGGCACATTCACTTGCACCAAGGGTGCAGAACCTCAGGCCTGGGAGTCAAATCCAGTCCACCCAGCTTCCCCCAACCACCAACTGTTTGGTGGTTTCCCAGCTTCTGTGCAGCCCCCCTTAAAAAAAAATATGCTGGAATTTCTGGTACATTTTTGTCCTAGCCTTTTGGTCCCACCCACCGCTGGAATGTGCCCCCCCCCCCGGGAGCTTCTCCGAAATTGAATTCACCCTCGGGCTGAAAGAGGTTTCAATGCCCTTGGCTTACACTCACCATCTAACAACTGGATTCAGACAATACCATAACCCCACACTCAAGGGTTCAGTGCAGATTGTCGTTGAACCGTGGGTTATCATGCTTTCCGACCCCAGCCAAGATAACAAATTGTGGTGAACAACCCACAGTTTACAACCCAACAACAAACCATGGGCTCTCCTCATGGGTTGTTCATGGTTAACAAGCCATGGCTTGTTAGCACAGCTGGGTTCAAACAACACGATAACTCGCATTTCAACAACCCACGGTTCGACGACAACCCACACTCAGCCCTTGAGTGTGGGTTATTGTGTTGTCTGAACCCAGTCAATGAATCTCTGTCAAATACATACAGCCCACTAGGTCATACAGCCCCGAATCTTTCATTTTGAGCCCCAAACCTCTGGGAGGCCATCTGCCCCACCACCCTGCTGTCCATGGGCGCTTGCGGAAATAAAGGGACAGGGGCCCTGATGATCCCTGTTGCATCGGATCCCCCTGGATTAGCTGGCTTTTTGCCCACATGTGCTTCACCTCCTGCTGCCCACCCCCTGAATCTTTCTGGTTTTTTCCTGAAATCAAATGCCCTCTCCCGTCCATACATCCCCTTTTACAATATAGGGGTGTCCTTAGGAGACAGTGTCCTTTACAGACACACACACAGATTTTAAAGCATATGCAAATTTACATACACAAAACTGTGCATTTTTGTGGTTTGGTTTTGTCCTGTGGGCCCGAGCCCTGGATCTTTTCGGTACCTAACCCTAACCCTTCCCCGCAATACAGAAAATGCAGGCGGGAGCTGATCCAGTGCTTTCAAGGCGAAGGAGCAATGGCCAGCTTCCTAGCTGCAGAAAAGGTGTAGCATACTAGGAAACCAGCCAGCAATAGATGCAGAACACTCTCTCTGCTGCAGATCTGAAGGGCAAAGGCAGCATGAGGAGAGTGCATGAAGCTGGCTACCCCTGAATTTGTCTGTGGCCAAAGGATACGTGGATGCTGCCAGATCAGGAAGTGTGGCTTATGGGTTGTCAGTGCTGTACAGCCCCGCTAAATGGCTCTCCAGAGTTCCCATGGCCTTTAACTTGGTGTGGACATGTGTATCTCAGAGATGCTTTTCTGGGCCCAGCAATTCCAGCAGAATGAACTTTCATAACAAGCAATGGCCTTGGTACATATCAGCCAACACAGTATGAAAATACAAAAAGAGGGCTCTGGGGGCCCCTTGAGATAATGAATGCAGTAGATCATAACACAACAGCAGAGCCAGTGTGGTGTAGTGGTTAGAGTGTTGGAATGGGACTCGGGAGACCCAGGTTCTAGTCCCGACTTGGCCATGAAGCTCACTGGGTGACTTTGGGCCAGTCACTGACTCTTAGTCTAACCTACCTCACAGGGTTGTTGTGAGGGTAAAACGGAGAGGAGGAAAGACTACATAAGCTGCCTTGGGTTCCTTGCAAGAGGCAAAAAGTCAGGATATAAACGTAATAATAAAATAAGCAGTCCAGTTCATTTTCACCACCAGGCACTCTCTGCTTGGATTTGCAGTGTACCAGGAGTGCACGTGTTAGCTGAGCAGGGAAGAAACTTTTTTTTACCGTGGCCTCTCAGGATTACAGCGGGGAGCAGAGGAAAACGAAACGAGTTGGGGAAATATAAACTAAGGAACTGAAGTAGCAATTGGTGGCTGTATCCTGGCTGCCTCTCCCAGTTTTAAAGGCCTGCGATAGGCAGCTGGAATAGCCCTGAGACCCATGAGATAGAGGGAGGGATCGGTAAAGACGGGCGGAGGGTTCCAAGCATGTAGCAGGCAGCAGCAGCACCTTTAGCTGGATCACATCTGCTCGTGAAAGTTAGCTGGATAAAACGGTATCACACTGCCAACTTCCTGTGCCTTAAAAAGACGGCACTGTCTTTTTATAGAGTTCCCTTCTTCCTACTCCCCCTAAACGATGCCTTCTGCTCCAATATACTTTTAAAAGTGGCATCACTGCACAAGAATATTTTCAAGTGTTACCATTATAAATGCAAATCAGCAGATGAAACCTGCTTTTAAAGGGAGTCCCATATGTCGGCAGTGCCATTATGAAAACATACCACAAAATAGTAGCGTGTTGCAAAGACATTCACAGTTTGAGTGAGGTGCCCACTGTGGATGGGCTCACCCTTTATTGGCCAGACGTACAGCCTTCCTCTGAGAATCAAACTTGAGGCGCAACTAGTCCTTCCTGTTTCTCCTAGAAGCAGGCTGTGCAGAATTCCAATTGGATAACTGTTGTGACAGTCACTAAGCCACCTCTTTCCCTCCCCTGCCGCTGACTGAGCAGAGTGCCGATTTGCTGGCCCGCTGTAGCAAGCACAAAGGCACCCCACTCCCCCCACGCCTGAGGTAGTGCTTTAAGGTTTTTTTGTTTTGTTTGTTTTTTAAAAAAAAGGATGAATAAACATTTAGCTGGATACAATGAAAAGGAGCCTGACCATTTTTTTTAAAGCTAAAATACTGCCCAAAACATTCCCATCCCCAACAATTCCCCCTGCATCTACTGATCAACATATGGGGCCTTCCTTCGAGTGCCTCCTCCAAGGGAGGCTCAGAAGGTGGCAACAAGGGAAAGGGCCTTCTCAGTGGTGGCCCTTGATTATGGGATGATCTCCCCACTGAGGCCTGCCTGGCACCAACACTGTCATCTTTTCAGCGACAATATAATAAATAAATAATACTGCCCTCTACCCCCAGGCATTTAATGGCATATGATGGGGCATTTATGTCAGATGTCTTTAACAGGTCTAGTATTTTATTGAAATTGTCTTTGTTTTAAATTTTGTATACCAAAATTTTATGCTGTATTTTATTCTCTTGTATCTGTGGGTTGTGATTTTGTGAATGGTTTTGAACCGCCCAGAGAGCTTCTGCTGTCAGGTGGTATAGAAATGAAATGAGAAAATAAACAAAAATTACCACTGGATTCAGGGCCAGATACACATGTCATTAGAAGAGTAGAAAGCAGAACTCACCTCCACAGCAGAAAGGGTGAGGGGAGGCACTGTGCCTTGTAGGACACCGGTTGGCAGAAGGTAAATTTGGATCAACCAGTAGATCTCTGGGTAATTTGCAGTAGATCAGCAAGGATTCCTGCCTCCCACCTGTTTTACAATAGCAGCAACAAATTGACTCCTGCTGCCCTAAATTAAACCAATAAAATGCAGAAAGCTTAGAGCTGGTGTCGGGAACTCGGTGCCCTCTAAATGTTTTGGGCTACAGCTCCCATGCTGGCTGTGGCTCATGGGAGTTGAAGAACAAAACATCTGGAGGGCACTATAGGTCGTCTACCCCTGGCTCAGGGTAACCAGGAGTGGATTTGTGTGTGAAAGGACTGCGGGCTCCATTCACTCCTGGCACTCAAAAAAAACCGTGCGGCTCAGAAGTCCTTAATTTTAAGTGTACGTCTTTTAAACCGGGTTCCGGCTTGGGACTGTAACAAAAAACAAAGTAGACCCCTCAAGCTTGAAGGCTACCCACCACTGTTGTAGGAGGTATGCCTGTACACTCGTACAGTTTGGGAGCCACGCCAAAACAAGGGCTGCAATGACATCACTGAGTATTATCTATATATTTTCCCCAAGGGACTAACCAGGGCTTTCTACAGATGACACGGCAACTTGAATGCACTGTGGGGTTCTAGTCTTTAAACTCCACTGAACACCTGGCTTCCAGTACAAATGTTGTTACATATGCGGCCGGGAGAAACTATTTTTCGCTATTAGTATTTAAAAGGCATCGCTCAGGCAGTGCATTATGGAGTTGGCAGCACTGCGCGTCGGTAGCCATGACAGAGCGCGCCTGCAAAGGAGAGGGGGAGGAGGAGGTGAAAGGGGGGCAAATCACAACAACCGTCATCTCAGTTAATCATTTATCATCAAAAGACAAGTTCAGCAGTGGAACACAGCTCAGAGTAAAAATTAAAAATAAAAGGTCCAAAAGAGCATGCACGTTTCAGATAGACTTCCTCCGGAGTCGGGCATGTTCCCGGCAGCTGGGGCTACTGGATGATAGAGTGCTCCGGGGCGAAGACACGCCGGTGTGGTCCTTACCGCCCAGGGAGACTTCCATGATTTTGTAAGAAATTGAATTATAATAAACAAGATTCGTATGGCAGCTGAAGGGTTCTGGGTGAGGAGGATCTGGACTCCTGCTCAGCCGTGGCCTGTAGCACAGACAGGTGCAGAAGGAAGGGACTCTCGTGGTGGAACTCGAAGACTTGCCCCGCTGCCTCTCGGCATCTTCTTGGATCAATGGGATGAGGTTCATTTGACTGGTCCGGTCCTCTATGGGGAGCAAGATCTCATTCCTGCTCCGATTCTCATCCCGGGGTTTCAGGTTGATGTAATTCCTGGCTCTCCTCAAAGATACCCTCTCTTCTTCGTCCCGCCTCTCGTCTTCCGAGTTCATGATCAAAAACCGAAAGACGACTAAGTTCAAGAAAGCCCCGATCACCGTCAAGCCCACTAGAATGTACATGAAACTAAATGCAACGTAAGGGGGCTTCTTTTGCAAAGCTTCGTGTTTCTGCAGGGCCACAAAGTCTCCAAACCCAATGGTGGTCAATGTGATGAAGCAATAATAAAAGGCATGGAAGAATGTCCAGCCTTCAAAATAGGAGAAGGCAGCTGCCCCAATGCCCAGCGTCCCCATGCAGGAGAGGAAGCCAACCACCACCATGTTTTTCATGGAGACCGTTGGCTGCCTCATGCCCAGGCACCGCTTTATTTTCTTCAGCACCATCCGGACTAGGATGTTCATGCGCTCACCAAGACTTTGGAACATGACCAGGGTGAGGGGGATGCCAAGGATTGCATAGAACATGCAGAAAACTTTGCCGGCATCGGTTCCAGGAGCAGCATGTCCATAACCTACAGCAAAAGAAGGTAATACGGGGGGGGGGGGGGATAAGCATTATTTAGAGTGAATCTTAAAACAATAGGAGGGGGGGAACCTGTATCAAGACCTTGCTGGGTAATGCCTATTTCTGGCCCTTGTATTGCTCCTTGGGGACACAGGATGACAAGTGATGCATGATATAATTACTGGTCTCAAGGACTGGATGTCCCTCTAGGTTACACAGCCTGACGCTGTACAGCATGATGCTCTATGAAAAAAAGATGCCATCCCACCTGCCTTTGAAGGACCAGAATTTGGAGAACACTTAGTGGAAAAGGAGAGTACTTAGAACACCTTTCCCCAACTGTGGGTCCCCAGATGATGTTGAACTACAACTCCCATCATCCCTGACCACTGGCTTGGAGTGATGGGAGTTGTAGTCCAACATCATCTGAGGGCCCACAGTTGGGAAAGGCAGGTTTAGGGCCTGGGCATATACATGATAGGAAGAAGGAAAGAAGAGAGGGCACCAATACAAACATGAAGAGAGAGGAGCTCTAATGAATAATTTATTGGCCCAACAAAGTTCAAGTCTAGCGAGTCATGACTCTTCTTCAGTGGCACCTGGTTTAATCCATTCAAAGGATGTCCAAAGCAGGCCTTCCACAGTTATTTTGAGATCATGTGAAAGATTGTTTTGGTCATCCTTTGAATGAATTAAACCAGTTGCCCCCTAAGAGTGGCACTGGACTTGAAACACGTTCGGCGAATAAATCATTCCTAGTGCACACAGATGTTAACTGTTTCCCCCACCCCAAGCACAACTTAGTTTCCACATTTCCAAACCTGATCACCATTAAAACACACAGCACAATCACCACTTCCACATTTCCCATGGTATGGCATGCTCAGGAAACAAATATGGAATTCTTTATGCGCAATGACAAAGTTGCAGAACCATTCAGGAGAGCTTCTTAAGGCACAATGCTATGCAAATTTAGACAGAAAAAAGGCCTACAACTCTCAGCGTGACCAGCTGGGGCATGCTGCAAGTTGTAGGTCTTTTTTCTGTCTAAACTTGCATAGGATTATGCCCTTAGCCTTCTAAGACTGAAACTCATAAGTCAACATTCTTGACAAGACCAGCTGGTTACAATGGGACTGCTTCAAAGAAAGAAAAAATGCTGATGCCCAAGAGTAAGGTTGCAACTATACAGGCCTGTGGCTCACGCTGGCTCAGCTTGTCTGAGCGTGGAAAGCTAAGCAGGGTCAGGCCTGGTTATTACTTGAATGGGAGACTCCTCCTCTAGTTTCCTGCATTGAGCAGGGGGTTGGACTCGATAGCCTTGTAGGCTCCTTCCAATTCTATGATCTATGAATCTATGAAACTATGGCTTATCAACAGCAACTTGCCTGGTCACATGGAGTGAATAAGAATCAGTTCTAGGTAGGGATGGGTGAGGAATCCAATAGTGGAATGAAAATCCAATGGATTTGCATGATCCCCCCCCCCCCCAAGATTCCGGTTCGCCAGTCCTGTGGTGTGGCCAACTTGCTATGATGCAAGCCAAGCCAGTTTGCAGACTTCTATCTCTAAGACGGGCCACAATGCGCACATTTTTAAAAAATAAGCAAAGGAAATCCATAAATCTCGGTATTTTGCATGTTTTGTGCAAATCAGCACCTGAAAACCACGTGGGTCTAGAGTGATTTGCAAAAATGGCCGATTTTATGCAAATCGTGCTAGATCCATGTGCTTTTCAGGTGCTGATTTGTGCAAAACATGCAAAATACTGTGATTTACACAATTTGCATCAAGTCACGCAAATTGTGTAAAGTTACACAAATAGCGCCATTTGCACAAATTTCATTTGATTTTTTTTTTAAATGCGCAAACCGCGGCCCGTCTTAGAGACAGAGGTCCACAGAAAAAACCTCAACTCGGCCCGCTTCCAATCATCGGAAGAGCCAAATGAGCCAGACTTCCCAGGGTCGGCACATCCATATTTCCAGGTTGACCTACCAGGGATTTTATTTTTTTCTTAAACAAAGTTGGTGGCTTTTTCTTTTAGCCCATTAATGAGCAACACATACTTGCCCGTGCTTATGTGATCAAAAGAGCTGGTAAATATTTTTGTCAGCTAGTAAATTCTGTGGATTTATTTGCAAAGCTGAATTATGGGTGAAATGTTCAATAGGGTATGAATTCCCACCCCAACACTCACAGCAGCCTGAATCAGGCTGAAAAATTAGCTCCACGGTCCTACCCTGACCGGTGTGACTTAGCTAGCTGAGGGTGGCACTGGATTCTCAGCAGTGGGTGGAGCAATTGCTTGTAGTTGTCCCATAGCCAGAATCAAAACAGGTGAGCTATGGAGACAGGGAAACAGTAAGGAACTTCGACTCCTTCTCTGGGCCACGAGACTCTATAGCAAGGGGGGAACCGCCGGCCCGGGGGCCTAATCGGGCCGGCCCGGGGTCCAGCCCAGCCCTCCATGCACTTAAACAGCAGGCACAAACACCCCAGGACATTGCCCAAGCAAGGCTGCCCAGTCCGGACACCCAAAAATGCACAAGGGCACACTTGCGCAAGTCCAACTACATTTTTTTTTTTAAAGTACAAAAATATTTGCACACATTTGGGACGCAAAAAAAGGTGGCAAACCAGTGACAGCCCCTCCAATGCTTGGGCACTCTGAAGGAGTTTTCACTGGCTGCCAACTCGGAAATCGTGAAAAGTGCTCTCCGGAGAAAAAAAATGGGGAAAAGAGGGAGAAAGCCACAGCGAAAAAAGGGCTTGCTATTGTAGCAGGGGACACCGAACCAGTGACGGTCACTCTACCATGCCACTTGGGCATCAGTTGGGCGGCTGGCACCAGCCCAAGCAAGCTCAGAAAAAGCAGCAAGGGTTTTTTGCTGCTCTTGCCGAGCACCTTGCTAACCGCTTCCCTGGACCCACGATGGGGTCAGTCGCCCAGGTTCGCCATGGGTCCAACAACCCCTAGAACAAGCCATGGGTTGTCAGGGTGACTTGTTGTCCATGAACAGTCCAGGTCTACATGACACAACAACCCACCGTGGCTTGTCATCCATGATGGGTTGTTGTGTCATGCGAACCCAGTCGTGACCCAGTTTGCATGATCAATGCAGCCCACCAAGGACTGTTTAAGCGACACTGGTGTGGTGTGTGCTGGCATGTGCTGGGCAGCTTTTCAATATTCTAGTTGCAGCTTGTTGTGCTCGAACCCAGGCGATGGGAGTTACCGTATGTGAGGGTTAAACAACCCTTACATAACCTTAGAACAGGCCATGGGTTATGCGAGGGTTGTTTAACCCTCACACAATCCCTGCTGCCCGGGTTTAGACAACATGACAAGCCGCAGGTTGAATATTCAAAACGGGCCCCGCCCACACCACCGCCCACCATGGCTTTAATTAGCCATGATGGCTTATCTGATTATGCGAACTGGCCCAGTAGCTGGTTTCACACAGCACGACAACCCAGTCAAGGTTGAGTATGGGTTGAGTGTAGGTTGTCGTTGACTCATGGGTTGTTGTTGAACTGTTGGTTGTTGTGAACTCAACCATGCTAACAGACCATAATTTGTTAACCATGAACAACCCACAAAGAGAACCCTTGGTTTGTTGTTGGGTTTTGAACTGTGGTGTCCCATGAAGAGAACCCAGGGTTTGTTGTTGGGGTGTGAACTGTGGGCTGTTCGTGGTTAACAAACCATGGTTTGTTAGCACGGCTGGGTTCACACAACACAACAACCTTGAGTGTGGGTTGTCATGTTGTGTGAACCCAGGTCTCATCAATCCAAGTCTAACACTGTACTCACTATATCATACTGGTTCTCAGGTAGACACTATGATGTCTAAATTTTCGGGTGGACACCACACGGCATAGATTCTAATTTTCAGCACAGCTTTTCATAGTATTCCATGGAGTTACTTCTAATAAATCTGGTGTTAGCATCAGACCTAGAGTACTTTGTAATCTTTGATTTAGTGTTGGATTTGCTACACATCAACAGTGACCGAAATGAGGCTCCAGGAGGGAAGATAAGCCATATGGAAACCTGAGAGTACAGCAGTGCCAGGGCAGGGGGGACAGGATTCAAATGTTGTCCACTATCAATAGCCTTTTAAATTTTATGTTTCCCAAGTCTTGTTTTCAAAAGATGCAGAGGGGGCCATACCAAGGTAGTTGCAGTAAGTTCAATATATCCTCAACTACAACCCTTTGTGAACATAGTTTAGCTGTGCAAACGTAATCAAATTTGTTGACCTCTGTCATACATAGAGAAATAAGTAATTTGATGACATTGAATTGCACAGTCGCTTGCTGTAACAAGTATGGAGAGAAGATTCATCAAAAGCTACAGTCAAGACTCAGCAAGAACAGACCCTACCATTTCAGGCCTGTTTACATCCTATAGATTTTACGTTTAACCTTGCTTTCCGTGTAGAAGAGGTCATCAGACCCTCACCAGGGAAGCCCACTAGACTACATGGCTTCAAAGATTTAGAAAACTGATCAAAAGCCTGGAAAACTGAACAGCAATGATTTGCTATTATTGCTGTTTTGCTGAGTCACTGGATTGTGAGTTTACGTTGTTGACTTGTATGGTAATCTACAGTTTATTTTATTGTATGGATTTTTAATGCAATTTTCATTGAACTTTATATGGATTGCTATGGATTTCGTAGTCTGCCCTGTGTACTGTTCTGTAGAAATATAGATTAGAAACTTAAAGCAAAACAAAACCAAATAAAACAAGATCTAACCCATTCCTGAGATAACCTATCCAACACCATCCTATAAACCTCCACCGGGGGGGGGGGGGAGATGCGGGGTACTGAACTGCTACATAGAGTGTTTATTCATATGTATTCTCTGTGCTAACACATAAAATTAAAAAGTATTTATTTATTATTTATTTAAAATATTTCTAGGCTGCCTTTCAGGGCAGGAGCCCTCCCAAGGCAGCTTACAACAAAAAAATACCATATATTAAAAACCCATACAATGATAAAACAGGAAACATTTATAAAACCAACAGCAGCAATATAAAACGCCTGGCCTAGACAGTACTACAATCTACAACACAGTTGCAGCCACAAACAGTCCAATAAATCAGTCATGGGAAGGCCAGAGTAAAAAAAAGTAGGTCTTCAGGGCCTTCCTAAAAGCCTGCAATGATGGGTCCTCACGGACTCCAGATGGCAACCCATTCCAGAGGTATGGGGCCACTGCGGAAAAGGCCCTCTTTGTGTACTTGCCCACCTAACTGCCCTCAAAGGTGAGAAAGTGTTAAGGGCCTCTGTTGCTGATCTTAACGCACAGGCAGGCTGATCTGGGTGAAGGTGGTCTTCCAAGTAATTTGGTCCCAGCCCATTTAAGACTTTAAAGGTGAAAGCCAGCACTCTCAGTTGGGCATGTAACGTAAATTATGCAACCTAGTATATGAACTATGTAAATTAAGCAAATGCATATATTTGCTTATTGCTATAACTTTTCCTACTAATCACAGTGGCTGCAGGGTGTGTGTGTGAAGATCTATGCAAGCAGTGAAGCCTTGGCACTAGAAATCCAGCTTATTAGGTCCTCTGGGACTTTTGGGATTTCACCACATAGCGCCCACAAAAGCCTTGTGGGCTAGAAACATGCTTTTTTTCTTTTGAATAAGAGCCAATGTTCTAAGGATGGCAAATTGTTGTTTACTAGTGCCGATTTCTGCAATCGTGGCATCCACACAGCCTGTTCACATCCTACCTAGATCTACAGAGGTAAAACTTGGAGCCACTGCCCCGTGACCTTGCTATACTGCATAGATGGTAATCCTTTTCAAACTTTTCTTTTAATTTCTTCATCTCTTGCTGAAGTTGGTGTGGCAACAATCAATGGCTGAAAGTGGAAGTACTTAGAGGAGAATCAGGCTGATGGATTCAATCATGAATTATATATACACCATCTCTAGGATAGTCTTGACTCTCTCATAGTCTTGGGGAGTCTGAGGTGATCAGGTGGAACTGAAAGATGACAAATTGCAAATTATCACCTTGTTGCATTGAGAGGATAACTCCAATATTCCGAAATGCACGTGCCAGTGCCTTAGGTTGCAGGCAGACAATAGTTGTTAAAGGTAATGAAAGTGGTATGACAGAGGCACTGTTATCCATGATGTACACGCATTTCTCTTGTTCCAGTTTTGCTTCTGGTAAAATAAGTTCTGCAGGAATTGGAAGCATTAGAAAACCTGCAAAACTTGCTTACCAGAGGGCACAGTAAACACACCACTGGCAGCAATACTTCTTTCATACCACCTTCAGCTCTTGGAAATAATAATCAACTGTCCTCAGCCTTACATATGAATGTCAGATGAACTGACATGTCATTAGCTGTGCCCCACAACAGGGATCTTCACTGTTGGCTAAAACATGGCCAAAATTCTGTTGATCTCAATAGAAGAGTGTTAAATATGAGCCCACATTCAGAGGTATAGGGCCTTCAGGACCTGCAGATAGAAATTACCACTGTGATACCTTCCTTTCTACACTTTCAGGGCTGCTTCACACACAGTACAAAGGAGGAAAGACTGTGCACCACCATATACGATGGAGAGAGGGAGAGGGCCTTTTCAGTGGTTGCCCCACACCTCTGGAATCAACTTCCACTGGGGGATTGTCAGGCCCCTTCTTTGCAGGTCTTCAGGAAACCTCTGAAGACCCATGTGTTTACGCTGGCCTTCCCATAGTATCTTGGGCAGCTGGTTTTATTGGTAATTTCTGTTTTTATTTTTTTATTGGTAATTTCTGTTTTTATTTTTTTATTGGTAATCTCTGTTTTTATAGAACTTTATTGAATATGTATTTATTGATTTTTACTGTATTCATTTTATATGGTACTCATTTTGTATGCCACCTTGAGAGGGTTCCACCCTTAAAGGCGGCCTTAAAATAATTTTAAATAATAAATATGAAGGCTGCATGTGTCTATTAAACACGATTTGAGCAAGTTCCTGACAAGCACACATGGTAAAGGACACATGCACGAGCTTCACACATCATAGCATATTTTAATTTATTAAAGTATTTCTGATCCTGTACTTTGTTACATTAAAATAATGAAATAATTTTTAAAAACAAATACCGGCAACAGAATAAGACAACAAAGCCCATTCCAAAAATATAAAATCACACAATATTAAAATTAGTACAGCAACAGCAAAAGTAAGTTTCTGCCCTCCCCTAATACTGAAAGAGCCAGTTCTTTACTGCTCACCAAAAGACAAAACACTGATGAGGCCAGGCGGGCCTCTTTAGGGAGGGCATTCCACAATCTGGGATTCAAGACATTTACCCACCTGCCAAACCACTTTTACCCACTTCATACCTGTCTCAGGTACCCATCTGTCATTCCTCAGATGATAAGGGAACACAGAGCAGGGTCTCTGATGTTGACCTGAGCACCTGTGTAGGTCTGCATGGAAGGAAGTGGTCATATAGCAGGGGGTTGGACTCGATGGCCTTGTAGGCCCCTTCCAACTCTACTTTTCTATGATACATATATTTCTCCTACACTCATATAGGGAAAACATCCTGTGTAAAGTGGCTGTCAGATCCTGGATGCTACACAAAAGATGTGACCAGAGAATAGTCTAAAAGTGTGTGATGGCTCTATAAGCTATCTGGATCGGAAACCGCTTTGAGTTCAGAGGAAGAGTGTGGAATAAGTGCAATAAATAAACCAAGTACTTTGCACTTGACCCCACAAGCTCTCTCTCTCTCTCTCTCTCACACACACACACACACACACACACACCATCTGCTGCCACTGTGATCTTAATCTCCACCTTGGGAAACTAATCTACAGAATACAGGAGTTCTATAAAAAAAGAACCCAACCAAGAAAGTTACAGAGCAGTTCTCCATTCTAGCCAGTGTAACCATTCAAGTTAAGACATGAAGAGGATGCTGGGGGGGGGGGGGGGGAATCTGAATACAGAAGTTGTAACGCTAGCAGTGGCTGAGGAGAGTGGTGAGGAGGGGACAAATTCTTGTGTATTTGAAAGAAATAGTTCTCATAACTCTATCCGTCATGGTACCAGGGCCGGCACAAGCTATTTTGGTGCCAGAAGCCCCCCCGCCAATCCAAATGACACCCCTTCCTGAAATTAACATGGGACACAATCCACTGACGTTCTCCTGAAATTGTCTCGTTGGAATAGAAACTTGACAAGAGAATTATGGTGTTCTTGCATCGTTCTATACTCATGACCAGGGGAACTTGTTAGTGGATGATACCTATCTGTCTGTGCGCCCTCAAATGGCACCCAAAATCAACCGCCATAGGCAACCATGATCACATAAGTGCAGCTGTGCTGGATCAGACCAAAGGCCTATTCAGTCCAGCAGCATCCTGTTTCGCTCAGTGGCCAACCAGATGCCCCAATCGGAAGCCCATGAGCAGGACATCAGCGCAGTAACACCCACCCACCCACCCATGTTCTCCAGCAGCTGATACTGAGAGAGATGCTCCCTCTGATCCTGGAGGTAGTATATAGCCATCATGACAAGTAGTCATTGATAGCTTTATCCTTCCTGGATTTGTCTAATCCCCTTTGAAAGCCATCTGGGTTGGTGGCCACTACTACATCATATGGTAGCAAATTCCACAGTTTAACTATGCGCTGTGTGAAGAAGTACTGGTATTTCCTTTTGTATCTCCTGAATTTCTCACCGTTCACCTTCATTGGACAACCCCAGGTTCTAGTATTGTGAGAGAGGGAGAAAAACCTCTCTCTCTACCCCAGTGTTCTCCAACCTTGGTCTGCTGGCTGGGGCATGCTGGGAGTTGTAGGCCAAAAACATCTGGGGACCCAAGGTTGGAGAACACTGCTCTACCCACTTTCTCCACACCATGTATAATATTGTAAGCCTCAATCTCCCCTTACTTGTCTTTTTTCTAAACTAAAAAGCCCCAAATGTTGCAACCATTTCTTCTCAAGGGAGCTGCGACACAGCTCTCTGATCACTTTGGCTGCCCTTTTCTGCACCTTTTCCAGCTCTACAATATCCTTTTCGAGATGCAGTGACCAGAACTCTACACAGTATTCCAATTGTAGTTGCACCACTGATTTATGTAAAGGCATTATCACAGGATCACAGAGTTGGAAGGGGCCTACAAGGCCACTGAGTCCAACCCCCTGCTCAATGCAGGAAACTAGAGGAGGGGTCTCCCATCCAAGTAATAACCAGGCCTGACCCTGCTGATCCCTATTTTAATTATCCCCAACATGAAATCTGAGCTATCCATCGTTATACTTTCCTGGTCAGTCACAGCCATGTAGAGGATATGTAAAGTTAGGAATTTTTGCCCCACTTTACACTTAATGCATTTGCCATTTTATTGTACAATCACCCAGTTTGGAGAACCTTGCGGGGTTCTTTGCAATGTTTTTGTTTTTACCACCCTGAATAATTTGGTGCCATCTGTAAACTTTGCCACCTTGCTGTCCACCTCTAACTCCAGATAATGTACAAACGCATTTAAAAAGCAGTGGTCCCAATAAAACCTTTTGGGGGACCCTCCCCCCCCCCCGTTTTACACCCCTCGGTTGAGAGAACTGTCCCATTTCTTCCCACTCTCTGTTTCCTGATCTTTAACCAGTTACTGGTCCAAAGAGGAACTGTCCTCTTATCTCGTGACTACTACGTTTACTCAGGAGTCGCTTCACTTTTTCTCAGGGTAACGCCACCTCTGGATGCTAGTTTCTTACAGTGGAAACAAAGTCAGTAAGAGGACAAAAGGATGGATGCTGATGAAAGCACATTGTGCAGAACTTGACACAGTGGACTGGAGTGACATGAATGCCGCATCTGTCTAATGACAGCTGGGCATGCATACGAACTATGCCAAATGCCCACAAGTTTTGGCAAGTGCAAAGCCACAGTAAGTTGCCAGAGCCACTAGGATTCTCTCCTGCTCATTTTGGTACCCATTTTCCCTTGTGCAGACGTGCATCATTGATGCCAACTCTTTTTGTACAAAGAACAGACAGATAAAGATGCATGACCTGAATGCATTACTGTAAATGGACTTATATTTGCTGGAAACAAAGCAATTACTTTTATAATGGGACAAGAGGGGAGTTCTTATTGAACAATTGTTCTTCTTCCTTACTGTAATGTATGTTTAAATGTCCTTTTTCTATAAAGACTAAAAAAAAAAAATTAATGGGGGGGGGGGGGGAAATGGCCAAAACAAATGTCATCTGAACTTTATAGATGGAACTTCATCTGGCTATTAAAATGCAGTATCTCTAGTATTTAGCACACTAGTTTTGTGGATGTTAGATGATGTAGTGATTGCCAGTTACCCAAAAATGTTGGGGAAGGGGCAGAAAGAAGTACCTGATGAGATACATGCTCTCTCTAGTAAGCAGGCATAAGTGCCTATTGTCAATCTTCATGCTCTTAGCTGTTCACTGTCATCCCATAAAGCAGTGTTCTTCAACCTTGGGTCCCCAGATGTTTTTGGCCTACAACTTCCAGCATGCTGGGAGTTGTAGGCCAAAAACATCTGGGGACCCAAGGTTGGAGAACACTGCCATAAAGGGAGCAGATCAGGCAATGATCATGGATGCAGGGAGTGGCGAGGCCAGAAGAGAGATGCAAACACATGCATCTTATTGACTTATTGCTCACAATTAGGCGCATGGGGGTGGCGGCCAGTTACTTCAAGGTGTGTAAGGCTGCAAAAGACCAGAGTCCATGCTAGAAGAGCAGTCTGGCATAGTGGTTACAGTGTTGGACTGGGACTCGGAGGATCCAGGTTCTAGTCCCCGCTCGGCCATGAAGCTCACTGGGTGACTTTGGGCTGGTCACAGACTCTCAGCCTAACCTACCTCACAGGGTTGTTGTGAGGATAAAATGGAGAAGAGGAGGAGGATTATGTAAGCCGCCTTGGGTTCCTTGCAGGAAAAAAGGTGGCATATAATAAATATAATAAATAAATAAATAAACTCATGTTGATGTATCAAGAGGCCAATGAGAGGTTAAGGCTACACACCAGCCCTCCCCAACCTGGTGCCCTCCAGAAGTGTTGGACTACAACTCTGAGCATTCCTGCCTATTGGCCATGCTGGCTGGGGCTGATGGGAGGTGAAGTCCAAAACATATGGAGGGCGCCAGCTTGGGGAAGGCTGCTAATACGCACTTACCTGGGAGCAAGCCCCTTTTATCTCAGTGGAGCTTCCTTCTGAGTAGACATACATAGGATTGAGCTGTAAGTGTCCTAATTGTGCGCCAGTATGGATGTGCTTGAAGGGGAATGAGTATCTGATGCTGCATTTCTAAAATGAGCAGCACTGGGACTCACATTTGCTTTGGAAGTCAAGCTCTTTCTCAGGGAAACCCTGTTCCCAATTTCACAGGTGGGTGGAAGTTGGTTGTGGTTATGCAGTACTGAAGGAACTCTGTACATACTCAGAGGTACCTTTCATTATAGTTACATCATCACACATTCTAGGGCAGAGAGAACAGGCAATAAGCCAAAGCCCCAGTTGAAATCTGGCCCTGGTAGTGACCAGCCAGAGTCAGCTGAAGACCGCCCATGGTCTATCATGGTCTATGATGGGAGGGACCACAGCTCAGTGGCAGAGCACCTGCTTTGCCTGCAGAAGGTCCCAGGTTCAATCCCAGGAATCTCTAGGTAGGGCTAGGAAGGAATTCTGCTTGAAACTCTCGAGAGCTGCTGCCAGTCAGTGTTGACAATACTTGGCTAGATGGTCCAGTGGTCTGGCTTACTATAAGGCAGTAGTTCCCTATGTACTGGTGGGCTCACTGGCTAATTTCCAGTGGAGCACCCATGGTTTGCTGGATATGGGATTCTTGCAAGGAATGCTGGACTACATGGACCTTACTTTGATCCAGCAAGGCACTTCTTGTATTCTCAGACCAGAATGTCCGACTCAGGGGAGCCCTTTCCCCAGGTACAGAAATGGTGTAGGCTGGATATGTGGAGGGGGAGCAAGATTGCACCTGCTGCTGCCATTGCTCATCTCCACACATTCATGCGTGCACATCTTGTACATATGTAGGCTCCCTCCACGTGATACAGAACTCCCTAAAAAAGCAGGTTGATGAGATCTGGAAGCCTACTAAAAGGGCCTTTTCAGTGGTGGTGCCCTGTTTGTGAAATGCTCTCGCCTGGTGCCTACATTATGGACTTTCTGGCACCAGGTGAAGACCTTTTAATGCTCCTATGCATTTTAAGATCTGCTTTTAGTACTTTATTCTGCTGCTGGTTTAAATTTGGTTTTATGGGCTGGGATGGTTCATTCTTTGCTGCTGGATTTATCTGGGCTTTATTCTGCACTGTTTTAATGTTTATATGTTATGTTTTTAACGTATCGTACACCGCCCAGAAAACTTCAGTTATTGGGCAATTTAAAAGTACAGTAAATAAATACAGTAAAATAAAATAAAAGTGTGGAGCCTACATCTATACAAGTTGTATGTGTATAGGCTCTCTACACAGAGGGCCAATGAATGGATGAAAGTCAGATCCAGCTCTTCTGCCACACACTCAACCTACATAGTGTAAAACGAGCTAGGTCCACTTGATGCAGTCTGAACTGTTAAAGAGATTGCAAAGATGCACTCTTGTTTTGTACGTTTAACGTGTATAAATGGGCCACCGGAATTCTACTAAGGCAGGGGAACCAATCCACACCTCCCCCCAGAGAGTCACAAAGGATAGCCTGGCGTAACCCACGGGTGGGTTGTTTTAAAGATGGAACTAATGGGGGGGGAGCGGCGGGACGTCCCGCCGCCTCGTGGCCAAAGGAGGAAGGGAGACAGGTGCCCAGCAGTGCGCCCCTCACTCACCGATCGTGGTGATGACCGTGATGGCGAAATAGAAGGAGCCGGCGAACCTCCACTGCTTGCCTGCTCGATGGGGCTCGGCCCGCAGCACCAGCCGCTCGAACTCGCGGTAGTCCTCGGCCGTGAAGCGGTACTTCCTCCGGAGGTCGCTGCGCTTCTGCTCCAGGAGGCGCTTGTGGCCGATCTCGGCCTCGGACTCGAGCGCATCGAAGACGGCGGCGCCCACAAGCAGATAGGAGAAAACGCAGACGATCAGCGAGACCGTGCGCAGGTTCTGCCGCTTCATGGCGAGCAGGGGTCTGCCCCGAGCAGGGAGCATCAGCCGGGGCAACGCATGGCCCCGCGCGGGCGGCTCCTCCCTCCTACGCGGCGCAGCTGGCCTCCCCGGGCGCCGCTCGCCCTGCGGGCATCGCTCCGCTCCAAGCCTCGGGCACGCGGCTGTCCCAAGCGCCAGGAGCACGCCCTGGGCCGCTACCAACTCCTCCCTACATTCGGGGCCGCTCGCCTCCCGTCCCGCGCGCAACGACCACCGGCGGGAGCCCAGCTCCAGCGCATCGGCTTCCAGCGGCAGCTCCTCCTGTGCGCTCACAACCGAATGAAGCCGGCTGGCGGCGGGTCCGTTCCTCCTCCTTCTCCTCGCCCCGGGCTTCAGGCTCCCACCCGCGGCGACCGCAGCCGCTGGCGTACGACCGAAAGGCTGCCTCGGAGGGAGGCAAGGCAGAGAGAGCAACGCTGCCGCGACCCGCGTGCTCCCGCCGCAGGGACTTGCCGGCCGGGGCCACGCCTCCGCTTTCCAGCGCCAGCTGCGAGGACAAGAAGCAGGCGGCGGCGCGGCGGTTGCGCCCTTGGAAGACACGCCTCCGGCGCGCCGAAGGAAGTTGGGTGGAGGCTCTTCTCCCCTTCCTCCTCTCCCTCCAGCATTCAGCAGAGGTTGTTCCAGGGTTTTGTCTCCTCGACTCTTTTCTTCTCCCACTCTGTATTTCATTTGCATTTATTACATTTCTAGACCGCCCAATAGCCGAAGCTCTCTGGGCGGTTTACAAAGATTAAAATCCATTAAAAATACGTTATACATAGGATATAAAAAAACCATTCAAGTACAAACCTATAAACACACAGCGCACACTGAGACACACAGATATCTAAACAATTTTAAACAATCGACAATAAGAAAAATCCAAGACCTGATTAAAACCTCATCATATGTTGCCAACTGCCTGAGAGAAGAAGAAAGCCTTAACCTGGCGCAGAAAAGATAACAATGTTTCTTGTTATCTTTTTCAGGCAGGCCTTGTTTGGGAGATTGTTCCAGAATTGGGGGGCCACCACAGAGAAGGCCCCCTCCTTTGCTGCTGCCTTCTGAGCCTTCCTTGGAGGTGGCACCTGGAGGAGGGCCTTGAGTGATGCACATGGTGTATGGGTAGGTTCATGCCGGGAGAGACGCACCATCAGGTATTGTGGTCCCAAACCATGTAAGGCTTTATAGATTAAAACCAGAGCATTGAATCGGGCGTGGAAACATACAGGGTTTCACCAGGATTGTGCAGTGTAAACCTAAAGCATGATTCAAAAGTAAGAAAAACCGAGTTAATCCTGAATCATAGACTGAGCCTACCCAGGTTTACTCAGAAGTAAGTAAACAAAAACCCTGACGAATAGGAATATGTCATATAATAAATATAATATAATAAAAACAGACAAAATAAATGTACATACACAAGACACAGAAGCCAACCTGATGACTTCCAACAATTAAAAACAAATAACTTGTTACATCACTCAAATACATAACATAATCATTTGTAAAGCACACCAAATGTAAGGTCTTTCCCGTGGTCAAATATTTCAAAATTAATTAATTAATTAATTATATTTATACCCCACCTTTTTTCCTGCAAGGAAAATTATTTTTCCTTTTGAAAATTATTTTTCATAAGAGTTTGTAAACAAATATATACACAACCAAGCCTCTCAGACTAGTCTGACAAAGAATGAGTAAATAATAACAATCTCACTACCGGTTAAGACTTGTTCTCATAACCATAAGCAGCATGCAGAAGTGCATGCATATATAGCAGGCCTCCCCAGCCTGGTGTCATCCAGATGTGTTGGACTACATCTCCCAGGAGGCTGGGAGTTGTATTCCAACACATCTGGAGGGTACCAGGTTGGACGCTGGCTCAGCTTGTCTGAGTGTGGAAAGCTAAGCAAGGTCAGCCCTGGTTATTACTTGGATGGGAGACCCCTCCTCTAGTTTCCTGCATTGAGCAGGGGGTTGGACTCGAGAGCCTTGTAGGCTCCTTCCAACTCTATGAACTATGAAACTATAAGGCTGCTATATGCTTTCAATGCAACCATTAGCACCCAAAGCAGTAACAGAACACCACTCCAGGCACTAACTTCAAAAAGCATACAGACATTCATAGTCCCAGGCACCAGTAAAACATCACTGAAGACTTCAATTTCTTTTTTAAAAAACTGGCCAGATCCTACCCATGTTTACTCAGAAGTAAGACCCACAGATTTCCAAGTAAAGGCCACAGTCATATGCAGGGCCGGTGCTACCACTAGGCCAACTAGGCAGCCGCCTAGGGCACAGGGCTAAAGGGGGCGCCAGAAACACCTTGAAAAAAAAATACAGCGCTCTCAAGTGGGAAGGGGGGCGCTAAATATCTGATCTTGCCTAGGGCACCAAACTGCCTTGCACCGGTCCTGGTCATATGCATACTTAGCTGGGAATAAGTCCTGATTGAACACAGTGAGATTTACATGTAAGGGTGCAATCCTATGCATATTTAGACAGGAAAAAAAGTCCTACAACTCCCAGCATTCCCCAACTAGCCATGGCTGGCCCTAAGTATCTTATCAATTTAGAGTGCAATTCTAGGCTGGTCTACTGAGACGTAAGCCCCATTGAGTTTAATGTGGCTCATTGCTAGGTAAATGCAGTTTAAATTGAGTCCAGAAACAAAGAGGCAACCAATGAAACTGGTACGATACTGGTGTCACATGAATCTGAATGCCCCCCCCCCATATATACACACACAGCAGCAGCATCCTGGAAGCTGCATTACCATAAGCCCCGGTGAGCGCATTCTAGGGTTCAGGGGCTCACAGCCCCAGATGACCACCCAGAGAGCAGCAGGTGATGCGGGCAGTGGCAAACAGGCCCAGCACCAGCATCTGGGCCAGCCTGGACCCACTGGGGCTCACTGTAGCAGCCTTTCTTTCTTTCTTTCTTTCTTATTTTTAAAAAATATTTTATTTTCAGGGATGGCCAGCCAGACATGTACACTGTTACAGAGGCTCATTTTACTATTTTTAATTTTAAAATATATTATCCTTTTCCACAGCAAACCAGTGCTTATTCCCAGGAAAATGTGCTTAGCATCAGCGCAGCGGAGGCAATCTCCATCTTATGGCTGTAGTCATAATAGAGATACGATTTATGTGAACTTAAAATGTGTAATTGTGCATCCTTAGAGTATAATTTATATATAGGTATATATCAGGGCTGGCAAACAGTTTGTTCGCTCTATTATATCCGGAATGTAGAAGCAATTGTAAAGTGTGGAATGGCCATTGGGGCGAGGGAGAAGAGAAATGTTACCCCACTGTTTCCCCACCCACCCAAAATCCCCCCCTTGCAGGAGCTAAAAAGGGGGAGACATCCATTAGTGTTAATGGAGACTTTTTTTCTTTTTTTAACCCTCCCCCCCCCAGGGATTTTAGGAAAAAATGGTGGGGGGGTTCTAACCCTTCACTCCCAGAGCACAGTGGTCCCAATCTGAATCAGGGCCATGCATGCTTACACTAGAGTAAAGAATAAGACAAGCCTCAGCTGCACACTGTTCAGTGGGGCTGACCCTGGGTATATGTGCACAGGATTGCATAATTACCATATACACATGTATCTGGGAGTAAGTCCCATGGAACTTAATAGGACTTACTTCTGAGCAGACCTCTAGAGAATTGCACTGTGAATTCATTATACAAATATGACTTCCTAAAATACATAAAGCAAATAATCAGAGCACACAAACTGTTATCTGAATGTGGCCACTTGCAGTTAAATCTGATCATTGAATGCTGAGGCTGCAGTTGTTTGCCTGTCTAACAATAGCACTTTCTAATCCATGTTTCTCCAGTGTATCCACTAGAATGTCATAGAATCATAGAATTTTAGAGCTGGGAGGGATCTTGGAGGTCATCCAGCTCACGCTGGCTCAGCTTGTCTGAGCGTGGAAAGCTAAGCAGGGTCAGGCCTGGCTATTACTTGGATGGGAGACCCCTCCTCTAGTTTCCTGCATTGAACAGGGGGTTGGACTCGATGGCCTTGTTGGCTCCTTCCAACTCTATGATCTATGAAACCCCCTGCTCAGTGCAGGATCTCCAGTGCAAGATGCAACTATGGAATCCCTGGCAGATGGCCGTCCAGCCTCTGCTTGAATCCCTCCAGCGAAGGAGAGCCCGCCACTCTCCGAGGCAGTTTGTGCCACCATCGAACAGCTCGTACCTCCCTTTCTCCTAATGTTTAACCAATATCTGTTTCCTTGTAATTTCCACCCACTGGTTCTTCTCTTGCCTTCTGGAGCAACAGAGAACAAGTCTGCTCCATCTTCTACTAATCTGAAGACTGCTAATGTGTCTCTCCTTAATCTTCTCTTTTCTAGGCTAAACATACCCAGTTCCTTCAACCATTCCTCATAAGAGTTCCATCCTGGCCACCCTTCTTTGAACACACTCCAGTTTGTTAATATCCTGCAGGCCACATGCTGAAGCTAAGCAGGTACGAGCTGGGTCAGTGCTTGGATGGGTGACTACCTGGGCTGCCCACCTCTGTTCTCCTGCACTGAGCAGGGGGTTGGACTCGATGGCCTTACAGGCCCCTTCCAGCTCTACTATTCTATGAATAGAGTGGAACTTTTACAACCCATGATCTGAGCACTGTGCTTCTGCTAATACAGCCTAAGAGTGCATCAGCTTAACAGTCCACTAACACATCTAGATTCTTTTTACCTGGACTGCTGCTGAGCTAGGTTTGCCCCAACCTATTCTTGCGCCTTTCATTTTGCAGGGCGGTATTTGCAGGGCTTCACCTTAATCTCTGTTGAATTTCATCTTGTTGGCTTCTTTCTGCCCAGTGTTCCAGCCTGTCAAGATCATTTTGAATCTTCGTTCTGCCTTCCGTGGTATCAGCTGTCCCCCTCAGCTTTGTGTCATCTGCAGATTTGATCAGTATCCTCTCTCCACCCTCATCTGTCATTTATAGAAATGTTGAACAGCACAAGGCCTAGGACAGAGCCCCAGTGGCACTCCACTTGAGACCTTCCTCCAGTTTGATGCAGACACATTAAGCCTTATTGAAATCAAGATAAATTATAATGGAAACGGCACAAAGATAAAGGAATTATTTATTATATAATTATTTCAAAGGAAATGATAAGGTTTTCAATTTTGGAAAAGAGAACAGCAATTTGTATGACTTATTATAAACATAAGTACCACATAACAAAGTAAAAGGTATCCAAAATGCGTAGTCCAAAGTAAACCAAAGTGTCCAAGGTCACTGAATGTTGTAACCAAAGTAAGGAAGTAGAGAAGATAAGACGACGTTTCTAGATATGTAGCGTCGTTTCGTAAATAATCTTCTTCAGTGAGCAGTAATTCATAGAGAATAATCTTCTTCAGTGAGCAGTCAGTTTTACTAGCTCAGTGAGCTGAAACAATATATACAGATTGTAATGGATACAAAAACATATAATATTTAGAAAGGACCTATAATAGATACAGAGCAAGAAATACAGAGCAAGAAATACTAAACTAAATGCTTACCAGTCAGTTTTACTAAGATTCATATAATAGGCCTGTAGCCAATGCCTTTCAAAAGGACTGAGCTGAAGTTAACCCAGCAAATTTATACAAAATGCTAATACCAAACAAGTGTAAGCTGAAAGAATGAGTTTACAATTAAAGGGGAAAGAGCACAGAGTTGCCACATATACAATTCTACATTGAACCAATGAAAAACAGAGCAAGTAACCCATTGATATGTTTCATAAAGCCAAGCATACATCTAATGACTAATACATATAAAAAGATTACAGAGTATATTTTATATAAAACTAGACCAATCATATTCACAATTTAAACCACCAGGTGTAATTGTATTAAGAAGAAAAGTAAAGCGCGCCTCCTGCTAGCTGATTAGATGATCGTCTAGAATATTGTAAGGATGAGAGTGGAGCTTCCAGATCACAAAAAACTGTAAATCTTTATCCTCATGTTTTTTATCTAAAAAATGTTGTACCATCGGGGCGGTTAGCACCTGATTACGGATCCTAGATTTATGTTCTTGTATTCGATATTTGATCTGGCGAGTGGTTTTACCCACATACAGTAAGTTACAGGGGCATCGAACTATATATACGACTGCTTTTGAATTGCAGTTAGAAAAATGTCTAATGGTAAATTTAAACCCTGAATTAGTATCATAAAAAGACTTGATCTGTAAAGCATGTGGACAAACTGAACATCTGCCACATTTGAAATGACCTGTAGTAGAAGGTGGAAGAGGGGGACCTAAATCATCAGAGTGAATCATAGAGTCACCTAGATTCCTAGTCCTTCTAAGTCCAATAGTGGGGAAAGATTGACAACCTGGGATATTGGATAGGAGGTGCCAATGTTTTCGAAGAATGTTTTTAATTTTACCAGATAAGGGAGAGTATTGGATTGAGGTGTATATAGAGTCTTTATTTATGTGTTTATCTTTGTTAGTGGATGTCTGAAAAAGAGAAGACCGGTGTCTACTATGTGCTCTGTTTATAGCTTTATTAATAACCTGTTTAGGATAGCCCCTAGATTCAAGATTTAAACTAAGTTGTTGTGCTGCCAAATGGTAGTCTATGGAATAAGAAGAATTCCGTTTAAGATGCAAAAATTGACTAAAAGGGAGGTTATCCCTAAGAGATTTTGTATGAAAAGAATTGTAATGTAGTAAGGCATTCCTATCAGTAGGTTTTTAAAAAGGAGATAGGAAAATAGTACATGAAGAAGGATCTAGACTAACTTTGGTGTCTAAAAAAGAAACAAAACAAGGATTACAAGAACCTGTAAATTGAATATCAGAAGATACTGAATTAATCCAAGATTTAAATTTATCAAACCAAAGTTCTGATTCAAAAATGAAAAATAAATCATCAATATACCTTTTATAAAAAAGAATGTGACTATAGAGTTCTGAATTAAAAATAAATGAATTTTCAAAATGAGACATAAATAAATTAGCCACAGAGGGTGCCACAGACGAACCCATGGCCATGCCTTTAAGCTGTAAATAAAATTGGTGTTTATACCTTAAAAAAATTATGTTAAAAAATAATATCTAACAGGTCTAACAAAAAATGAGTTGGAGGATGTTTAGAGAGTCTAAGATCCAAAAAATTGAAATAATAAGACATGCATCATTTAAAGGAATGTTGCTATAGAGAGCATTAACATCAAGAGTGGCCAGTACACCACCAGTGGGCACAACAAAACTCTCTAATTGTTTAACAAAATCACCAGTATCTTTTATATAAGAAGGTGTTTTAATAACAAAGGGCTGAAGGAAACTGTCAAGATATTTAGCAATAGGTTCTAAAAGAGAATTACTAGCTGAAATAATTGGACGTCCTGGTGGGGGAATAATACCCTTATGTATTTTAGGAAGTGTATAAAAGACTGGACATCTAGGAGTTTCGTTAATCAAAAATTTGGAAGTATTAGGAGTCAATATAGTTAAGTACCTCAGCTTCTTGAACTAATACTTTTATAATGTTCATAACCGAAGATGTAGGGTCCAATGGAATAGAAATATAAAAGTTTCTATTGTTAAGTTGATCGGTTATCTCTTTTTCATAATCTACTCTATTTAGGAGAACAATGGCACCTCCTTTATCTGCAGGTTTAATAACCAAATTTGGATTAGAAATAAGACTAGTAAGAGCTTCTCTATCTGATTTAGAAAAGTTACCTTTAAAGGGTTTTAATTTAGATTCTACTGCTTTAATTTCCCTCAAAACTACATTATTAAAAGTAGTAATGTGAGGATTATCTGAAGGAGGAATATTATTGAAATCAAGGCATAATATATTCACCGCATTAACAGTGCTTGCTCCAGGTTTTAGAGGGCCCTTGGGCAAGACACCCTCAATGGGCTCTCTCCCTCAGTGAGTCTATCTCACTGCCATTGACATCTGCTGCTATTGCTCCTCATCTTCTTTCTTATCATTGCAACCGCTTGCGTGCTTGACAGGCAGGGAGCCAGTGAGCAAGTCAGCGGTGGCATCTACTTCTTCTCCTTCTCACCACCACCTTTGTCTTGTCCAGAGCGAAAGGCAGCTTGCAATGGTGAAGAGAAGGAGTAAGTCCAGGGTGCTCTTGTCAATGGACCCCTGCTGTGTGGTGTGGGTCCTTGACAGGTGCCCAACCATGACTATACGTGATGCCAGCTATGCCAATTAGGCTTGGTTTGGTTAATTATGAGGAATCTATTTGCAAGCAAACATAATGGCCTGGTTCTCATGTAATGAGAAGCCACCGTGGGTGGATTTCCCCGTGGGGCTTCTTGTTATGGTGGCGGCCGCCATTTTGAATATTTGATCCATGGTGTAGTTGCACCATAGCTTGTTATTATGTGTGAACCCGGCAAGGGTGGGTTGTTGGGGTGGTTAACAAGCCACCCAGAGCCCATGGGCTGTTTTAGGGTTGCGACTGGCTTGTCAACCACCCCAAAAACCCACCCTCACTGGGTTTGCACATAATGACACGCTACAGTGTGCCCTTGCCAGGGCTCAAATATTCAAAATGGTGGCCACCACCACCACAAGAAGCCCTGCAAGGAAATTTACCTATGGTGGCTTCTGGTTACGTGTGAACGAGGTCAATGCATTTTCCTATTTATTGTCACATAAAAGGCAGGGAAAACATGAGTAACCAAAGTAGGATAAAAGACAAATATTACACTGGTGTTTAAACCAGCTTCTCACTGACAAATCAAAGTAGCTAATACAGTAATACCTTGGATTGCAAGCATAATTCGTTCCGGAACCGTGCTTGTAATCCAAAACACTCTTATATCAAAGCGAGTCTCTGGCGGGCATGAGCGGTTACATCCCTACACTTGTCTTGCAAGACATTGCTTGTTTATCAAGTCAAAATTTATTTTAAAAAATTGCTTGTCTTGTAAAACGCTCTCAGACCAAG
Source organism: Shinisaurus crocodilurus (assembly GCA_021292165.1). NCBI lineage: Eukaryota > Metazoa > Chordata > Lepidosauria > Squamata > Shinisauridae > Shinisaurus > Shinisaurus crocodilurus. Next base: position 238,901,627 of record CM037877.1, read on the forward strand.
TTACTTGCAATCCAAGGTATATAATATATAATAATTCTAGTCCGGTAGTGAATTTATCAAAAGCCATACACTGGAATGGAATAAGCAAGGCTGTTTAACATGCACTATTGAAAAAGTGCTAATTTGATTCGTTTGGAGCAAAGGCAAGATGGTCGGTGTCAGGATAAATTTAGCTCTCAGCAATTCTTGCTGATAGATATTACACTATCCCTCCTCTGCCCTCCCGGGCTGCTAGGAGATTCAGAGGTTGAAGAGCACTCCAACACAATCAGCAGTGTGGGTAAGTCACAAGCTTATCATGCTGACTGATATCTCAGAAAATCAGGGATGATGATAACTTCTGGATCAATATTTTCTTGCTCTTTTGTTCTGTCAGAACAGGCAGATGGCTAGGAGAGGAGAGGGGAGGGGAGAGAACACCACACAACCTCTTTTGTTTTTGTAAATAAAAGCTAGTTGAAAACAACTATATGTTTCTCTGTGTGAAAAAAAAATAATAATACTCAGAGAAACCCACCATGGATATTTCAGCAAGGAATGCTGTGACATTCAGGCCTTTAAAAATAAATAAATAAATAAATAAATAAAGAGTTGCCTGGTTTAAAGAAGAACCATCAGAAGGAAGAGCAGGCAGGGGCCTTGAAGTTGCCCATTGACCGTTAGCAACTGGGCAGCAGGCTGAGCAGACACACAGCAGGCCACCTGGTCACAGTCTTCCCCAGTATGGCATGTATTATATTCCTACTTAAATTATTCCAATTATTTCTAAATGTTCATCTATACATATAAATTAGCAGGTGCAGTTTTTATGCAAATCAGTGTCCTCTTTTGTCGTGTGTGTGTGTGTGTGTGTGTGTGTGTGTGTAAGATATCAGAGGTAGTGTTAGGAGGTGGACCACTAGGGCTGGAGCCCCGAATCTTTCATTTGGAGCCCCGAATCTCTGGGAGGCCATCTGCCCCAACACCCTGCTGTCCATGGGCACTTGCTGAAAGAAGTGCCCACAGGGGCCCTGAGGATCTCTGTTGCATCCAATCCCCCTGGATGAGCTGGCTTTTTGCCCACATGTGCTTCACCTCCTGCTGCCCACCCCCTGAATCTTTCTGCCTGAGGTTTTTCCCCTTAAAATCAAATGCCCTCCTCTCCCCTGTCCATACATCCTTTTTTACATTATAGGGGTGTCCTTTGGAATCATAGAATCATAGAAAAGTAGAGTTGGAAGGGGCCTACAAGGCCATCGAGTCCAACCCCCTGCTCAATGCAGGAATCCAGGTCAAAGCATCCCTGACAGATGGCTGTCCAGCTGCACCTTGAATGCCTCCAGATTGGGAAAGCCCACCACCTCCCTAGGTAGTTGATTCCATTGTCTTATTGGTCTGACAGTCAGGAAATTTCATTTTAAAAATAAAGCTCTGTAATGATGCACTGGGCATCGTGCCTGCTGTTATTTCTGACCTAGACTGCCCGAAGTTGCCATTTATGTATTGCGAAAAAAGAGGAAATGCATCACACACAGGGGTGATGCTAGGTATCGAAAAGATCCAGGGTTCAGGCCCACAGGACAAAAAAGAAAGGAAAAAAGCACAAATTTGAATATGCTACTTTACATATGCTCTAAAGTCTCTCTGTGTGTGTGTGTGTGTCTTTAAAGGACCCTGCCCTCCCCCTCTCAGGCTGGTGATCATGTGAGGGGAGAATGACTGAAGGGGGCTTGTGTGTGGTGGGAATATGGTGGGAGTGGCTTGACAGGGAGGGAGCAATTTGTAACACCCCCACTTTGGGGGGGGGTGGCACCAGCTGCTTCTGAATCTTAATGGGACAAGCACAGAGAAATGACTTATGTGGGATCATTATTATTTTATCTGTACTATTTCTAGACTGCTAAATACTAAGAAAATTCCCTAAGCAGTTTCCATATAAATATTACAATCACAATTAATATCACATTTAAAATGCAATTTTAAAAACAATACAATTACAATAATGATAATACAGAGCAGTACAGGAGCAGTAAAATGGAACATAAGAGCCATGCTGGATCATCAGACCAAGGGTCCATCTAGTCCAGCATTCTGTTCACACAGTGGCCAATCAGAGCTGCCCACGGGAAACCCACAAGCAGAACATGAGTGCAAAAATGAGCGAATCATTGTAAACTGCCCAGAAAGCTTCGGCTATTGGGCAGTATAGAAATTAAATAAATAATTTTACAAAGTAAAATTACAAAGTAATTTTACGAAAGAATTAATTATAAACTTGTTAACTGCGGCTAGGCTAATGATAGCGAGGAAATGGAAAGTACAACATGTTTTCCTAATAACTGACTGGTACAAGGAAGTTTGGGATATAGCCCTAAATGATAAACTAACTTGTAGTATCAAATGCAAAAAAGGATTGCTAAAGAAGAATAATTTTATGGACATATGGAAACAATTACTAGATTATGTATTAATAAAGGGGAAGGGGAGCATGCCTTGTCAGGATATGTTATATTTTTGGAATTTGGAATTTATTTGATCAAGGGGATGGAAGTATATTGATTGGTCCCTTGGAGGGTGGGGGGTGCACATTATGATTTATATTGTATGTTGTTTTTGTTATATTTTGTGTTATTCTTGTATTTTGTTATATTTTGTTTTGAAAAGTAAATAAAAAAATTTATTTAAAAGAAAGAAAGAAATTAAATAAATAAATAAAACAGCATCCTCCCAGCAACTGGTGTACATAGGCCTGCTGCATGATTAACAGCATGGTTAGTTTGATTATGGGTCAGGGAAAGCCTGGGTGAACAAGTGCATTTTCAGGAGGCATTGAAAGATGCCAAATTTTCTGCCTCCCAAACTGCACAAGGGAGTTTTTTTCCCCACAGGGTGGGTACCACTACTGAGAAGACCCGCCGTTGAGGTATTACACAGCGACATTCCTACACGGCGACATTCCTATAATTTTGGTATGACCAGCAAGGTTTCCTCCGAGGCCTAGCTGGTCATTATTATTATTCTGTGATAATATGTATACACCATTTAATATAATAAATCTGTAAGTGGTTTACATACAAAAATACTAGAGAAAAACACTGTTAAAATACATATATGATACAATATAAAAATAAACAGGGGTCCCCAACCTTTTTGGGTTGGTGGGCACATGAGGAATTTTGAGAGTCGTGGGTGCTCTCACAAAATGGCTGCCATGGTGGAGGGCTTGCACATTCACAGAATGGCTACCACGGTGGGCAGGGCCTGTGACAAAACACTCGTTTCCCAGAAGGCAAACTGGTGAGACTAAAAAAAAAAAAAAAAAAAAAGGAACCTAAATACAAGGCAGAGGTGGGCTCTGAGCTCCAAAACACAAAATCACTGGTTTGAATCCAAATAAAGATGGCACTGGAGGGCAGCCCTTCGCATCGCAGCATGCTAACGTCCCACAGCCTGGTGGGCACCAAGAGAGGTGTCCAAGAACACCACGTTGGAAACCTCAACAATAAACAGTTACAACTTACAACAACAACAACAACAACAAATACATGGGGGGGGGAGAATAAAATAATATACAAGCCATTCCCCACCCCAAATAAGGATTGTGTCTTCCCCACTTAAGGCTTCTTTTACCATTCAGCAGAGACCCAGGAGGAAGCAATGCTTTGATATACTGCATCTGAAATGTACATCTCCCACCAGCTGACAAGCTGGCTTCAGCCTAATGATAAGGAAAGGAAGGGACATGTTTTGTGAAAGAAACCAAGCCCTCTGAGTCTCCAGCCCTCTCTTAATGAGGCATTCTGTCCCAAACTGTGTGGCTGGCTCCATCTCCAGGCTGCATGCAGAGATCACCTTGGAATTGGGGGCAGGGGGGTGTCCTGCTTTGACTGAAGCAGACTCTGAGTTATGGGGCAATCCAAAAAGCAAGGTAACAACAATGCAGGCAAACAGTCAAGCACCAAGGTTTCAGTCTAGTAAGGGAGCAGGCAGGCAGGCAGGAGTAGTCAAGGTACATCATCAGGCGATCACTCGTGACCGAGTAAGATTGTCTTCCGGGATAAAAGGAGGAAATTCTAAAGAAGATTGTGTAGACTCTAGCGATGGGTCCGTAAGTGACTGTGGAGGCCAATTCTAGATCCACACAGCTTCCCACAGTGAGGACACAGGTTACCAGATAGAAGATGGTCCTGTAAAGGATTCATTTGACGTGCTTTTCGCTTAGCACGTTTCTCCCTTTCACCTTGCACTCGGGCTTCTTCAAAGTCCATGGAACCTTTGTGAAAGGCCAACCTCCATTTAGATCGTTCATGGGCCAGAGCTTCCCAGTTTTCGATGTTTATATTGCATTTTTTTAGATTAGCCTTATGAACATCTTTAAACCTCTTATATTGACCACCGATATTCCGCTTTCCATCCTTGAGTTGGGAGTAAAGTAACTGCTTTGGGAGACGGCAGTCAGGCATTCGAACAACATGACCAGTCCACTGAAGTTGGCGTTGAAGGATCATTTTTTCAATGCTAGTAGTCTTTGCTTCTTCCAGTACACTGACATTTGTTCGCCTATCTTCCCAAGTAATTTGCAGGATTTTCCGGAGGCAACGTTGATGAAACCTTTCAAGGAGGTGGAAGTGACGTTTATAGATAGTCCATGTTTCGCAGGCATACAATAAAGTTGGTAATACAATGGCTTCATAAACCAGTGTTTTGGTCTTCAAGCACAGTATTAAGCAGTCAGATCCATTACACAATATAGAAGCAGAGTCAAGCAGGAGTCCCAGGGTCAATAGCAGAGGCAAGGTCCAGGAAACAAGGCAGAAGGCGCTGAAGAACAGTGTTATTTCCAGCACTGGCTAGGAAGATACTGAAGTTTTTTAACAGCTGAGCCCCACCCAGGCCTCAGCTGCAGTATATTAGAGCTCTCTGGTCAGAGCTCTACTCATGAGAAGTCACTTTCTCCTGAGGAGTCCTTTTCTGCAAGTGAGCAGCACTCCTCACGGGAGCCCTGCTGGCCTGCCGCTTGAGGCGACGATGCTCCTGGGGTCAGGGGGTTGCTCAGCTTCTGCCTCCTCCGAGACACTCCCCTCCTCATGACGGGGATGGACCTGCAGGCATCTCCCCTGAGGGCCCAGGCTCCTCCTGGTCTTCTGACATGGATGGTTCAGTGGCATCCACTTCTGGGAGCTCTAGTTCCTCCTCCTCAGAGAAGTCCTCCAGCAGGGGCATGACAGGGGCGAGGGAGCTTTCATATCCCGACACTTCAGTTTTGGATTTTAATACTTTTGAAAACCAGCCCAAGGATGCCTGTGCAGAATTATCAGACCAGTTTAAATCCAGCGGCAATATAACCATTAAATAGTCAAGAATTCAACCTGACGTCTCAGTTAAAAGCAGCTCCAAATAAATGAGTGCTAGGGGGCCATTTAAAAGCCAGTAATGATGGGGCCAAACATATATCTTTTGGAAGGAAGTTCCAGAGATATGGTGCTTCCATTGAAAAGGCCCTGTCTCTAGTGCCTGCCAGCTAATTTCTGTAGATCAAGCTGTTGTTACAGACACATGTGTAAGCCAGGTTGTTGTTGTTTTTTCTCCTGGTCTTTTGGCAACCATACCATGAAAATATGCACTTCCTGTGATTCTTTCTTCCTCACTAGCTGCCACAAAATGCTCAAAATTGTAGGCTTATGCCCTCCAAGTGTTCACAAGTGAAAACAAGGACACTCTTGCGTTCTTGTAAAGCCACCGTTCTCCCACCTAAGATCACTGCCGGCACACTCATCCCTCCACTGTACATATTTATTTAATATGCATGTGGGCAACCCTCCGCCTGCAAACCGCATGCAGCCCTCAGAGGCCTTCAGTGTGGCGCACGCAGATGCCCAATCTGCCACTAATGAATTTTCCATGGTGCCACCAGCAAATTTTGCCACCGCCTCTCCCAAATTCTCTTGCAAGTCACGCTCCCCCAAGCCTGCTGTTCACTGTTCAGCAGGTGGGAGGAATTCGATTTTCTTCAGAAGGACAGCACACGGGAATGACCCTTCCCATGTACTGTCTTTCCTGTATAAATTATACTCCCATAGCCTGCCAAATAGCTATTGGGTGGGGGGACACAATTGTGATGTGGAGGACAGCACACAAGGAGGATCAACCCTCCCCACATACCAGTCCTGCCTGTTTCATGGGACACTGTTTAGGTAATCAAAGGAGCAATGCCCAACTTCATATAAACAGTGTGCTTTATTAAGGGCACAAACCTATCATGTTTAGACAGAACTAAGTCCTAACTGCCAGCATTCCCCAGCCAGCATGGCTGGTGGGGAATGCTGGGAGTTGTAGGACTTATTTCTGTCTAACCATGCATAGGGTTGCACCTTTAGATGGTTTCAGGGACTACTGTTCTTCTCTCCTTGCCTCTCTTTCTTCTCCCTCCTTCAAACTCTACCTCCCTGCTACTGCTGGTTTTACTTCTGAGCTCCATACATACGTATTATTACACTCCCCATGAATGTTTATATGTGTAACTCTATGTGGGAGAGAGTGGTTGTGTGTTGGATGTGCAGGTGTGGCAACTGCGGTCACCTGCGCCTCCACAGATAACATGGGGCCCTAGAGTGGCCATGTGTCCTTCTTTACAGAGGAGAGTCCTCTATTTGAAAGCATCCTCTATCTCAGGGCTCTCCAACCTTGGGTCCCCAGATGTTGCTGGACTACAGCTCCCAGAATCCCTTGCCATTAGCCATGCTGGTTGGGTATGCTGGGAGCTGTAGGCCAGCAACATCTGGGGACCCAAGGTTGGAGTACCCTGCTCTATCTGAAGTCCTGTCCAGTCCAACTCCAGGATAATGCTAAAGTACCATGAGAAACGAGAGCTAGGCCTTGAAGTTGCCCATCAACGGTTAACACCGGGACAGCAAAAAGAGCAGGTACATAAGTCACAGTCTTCCCCACTATCAGGAGATGTGTTGCATTTCTATTTTAACTATAGCAATTCTTTCTAAATGGGCATCTTTACATATAAATTAGTATATGCAAATTATATGCAACTCTGTGTCCTCTCTTTTGATAATGCATCTCCTCTTTTTTGGCCATGTATAAATGGTCCAGAGTACCCCCAAACAGCATATCTAATTCTTCAGGAGGAGTACCTGAAGAAACCAGTTGCAAACCTTCATCCACGTCAGCAGTCTTCCCAACTGACTGTATTTCTAATTTATCTGGATTAAGGTTCCATTTGTTAACCTTCATCCGTATTGTTAAAAGCTCTTCTTTGCCTGCCATAAGCTGTATTCATTTCACAGGCAACAGCATGCAGGTTTCTTGGAGATAAAGTCCAGGAAACAGGAGCTGTCCCGATAAATGGGAACAGATGGAACATATGCAGTTCTGATCTGGCAAATTAGAGCAAATGAAGCAATTAGAGAATGAGGTCCGAGCGACTCATTACATACAACTGCATGTAAGAAAACTCTGACAGCCTCTTTCTTTGCTGAAAAGCAGTGTCAGGGGGATCAATTTTCAGTTGAGAAGCAGCAATGTACGGTAATAGGAAAGGTGATGCTTAACCCTCTCTCCATCTGCTGCTTTCTTCTTTTTTTAACCTCTCCCCCAAGCTGCTTTTCCCCCCAACAAGGTTCCAGATGCATCATTACCTTGCAAGCTTTAAACCAGGGGTGGGGGACATGTGGCCCTTCAGATGTTGTTGGACTGCATCTCCTATCAGCCCTAGGTCCCTACCTAGCCAGCATACCAACGGTGAGGGTTTATGGGAGTTGCAGTCCAAGAACATCTGGAGGGCCACAAGTTGCCTACCCCTGCCTTAAATATCCTTGCTATTTCTCTGCTGAAAATCACCCCCACTCCCAGTACTGGTTTTTTTTTTCTTCAAGAAGTGGACTGTGCTTGGGTGGGGCATTTGTTATGTGCAACTACATGTAAGATGTACAGTAGTTTGGCCCTAGACTCAGGGGAGGCCGGTGACTCCTATTTCGGTGGAGCTCCTTTTCCATTACAGGCTTTGCAGCTTTTATTAGGAGCTTCATAGGAGCTATCCATGGAGGGGAACCTATTTTAGGAGTTCAGCACCATAGATAGCTCCTATGAAGCTCCACATAAAACCTGCAATGGAAAAGGAACCCCACTGAAATAGGAGTCACCACCAGCCTCCCTGCCTAGACGATGAGCTGACAACTAGAATCATAGAAAAGTAGAGTTGGAAGGGGCCTACAAGGCCATCGAGTCCAACCCCCTGCTCAGTGCAAGAATCCAGGTCAAAGCGTCCCTGACAGATGGCTATCCAGATGCACCTTGAATGCCTCCAGAGTGGGAGAGCCCACCACCTCCCTAGGTAGTTGGTTCCATTGTCTTATTGCTCTGACAGTCAGGATTTTCCCCCTGATGTTTAGGTGGAATCTGGGTTCCTGTAACTTGAGCCCATTATTCTGTGTCCTGCAAACTGGGATGATCGAGAAGAGATCCTGGCCCTCCTCTGTGTGACAACCCTTCAAGTACTGGAAGAGTGCGATCATATCTCCCCTCAGTCTCCTCTTCTGAAGGCTAAACATGCCCAGTTCTTTCAGTCTCTCCTCATAGGGCCTTGTTTCCAGTACCCCTTATCATCCTTGTTGCCCTCCTCTGAACCCTCTCCAGTTTGTCTACATCCTTCTTAAAGTGTGGTGCTCAGAACTAGACGCAGTACTCAAGATGAGGCCTAACCAGTGCTGAGTAAAGCGGAATTATTATTAACTGTCTGATTCAAATCCCACTTACTAGCATGACCTCAACTGGGTGTCCTTAGCTAGCAAGATCACTCTCTTTCAGCCTTGCTGTGTGTAATAACACCAGTGGTGTAGTGGAGCAGAGCTCACAGGAAGGTAGTACTGGCACTTTATTATTAGCTGGGATGCTGACATCATCAGCCACTCCCCTCAGATTTCCCTGTTCCCTCTGAGCTTAGCTCAGCTGCAATCCTCACAGGAGGGGGGGGGGAGATGGAATTTCCCAGCAACGATATATTGTTCCCTGTTGTGATGCAATGTTGCCTGAATTTTTAGACTCTCCTTGGGGACATGGCCATGGGGGCTGTCACAATGAGCACCTGAACTTCCAAATGTATCACTACACCACTGAACAACACCATCTATCTGGCATATTCTGGAGCTGGGAACTGTAGCCCATTCATTTGCACTTGGTTTGAAACCCTGCCTCTCCGCAGGCACTAATCGAGAGTGTTCTGTTGCTGGCTGACCAACTGCATTCCTCCCACAATACCCTGAAAATTGTACTGAATCCTAACTAGTTATCAATTCTCCTCACTTCCCTGCCATTCAGCAATGCCCAGAACCTCCTACGCATGCCACAGGCTGGTAAGAGCTGCATCATCAGCATAGACTCCTCTTTCTTGTGTTGATCCAGGCTAGATAAATAAGTCACTTCCTAACATTCCCTCTGTGGTTTGCAGCAGGACTAAATGTCTAGAGGAAGGATTAAGGGTTTTTTTCTTAGGATTTCACTTTGATTAATTCTGGCTTTGCAAAAGCCCAAGAGCGCTGTATAAATATGGGCTTCTTTTGCATAGCCCTTGTGTTGTTTGTGCTAGAACTACCATGTCTTTGATGTTCCCATTCAATGAATGATACATAAATACATATTTGGCATGGCACATAGGTTATTTACATGCTGGGGCCCTTTAGCGCTGTTGAGGCAAGGCTTTCTCACAATCAGCCAGAAGCAGGATCAAAATGGTGGCTCTCCACAGCACTTAATATAACACCATGTAATCTGAGAATGCCTATCCCCATTGACAAATCCTTCTATAATCTTTACTCAGAACTAGGTCTTGTTCAGCAAAGACTCCCTGCAATGTTAATTACTAGCTTTCTCTTGCAGCTTCTGCCTCTTTTATTTCTTCCTGTTCAGAGCAGCAACAACAGCATTACTGATAGATAGCCTCTTAATTGCACCTTGATTACTCAGTTCCTGTTGCATCCAATGGGGGGAGGAATTAATTACTGGCTTCCTTTTATTATTTTTGATAGTGAAATAGCAAAATCAGCAGCTAAAGCTCCCCCCTTGCAGGGAACAGGAAATGCATAATTAAAGTACAATCAAGGGGCTATTGATCAGTAATGCTGCTACCATTCTGAACAGAAAGCAATAAAAGGGGCAGAAGCTGCAAGGAGGAAGCCACTAATTAAAGGCACATTAATCCTGAAAAGCCTCAATAGCACTTTGCCTGTCCACAGTGGCGAGACTGGTGCTGCAACTGAATTTTAAATTTTGAAAATGATCATAATTTACATCTGGGAAAAGATGAAAAGGCAATACAGAAAACACTGCAACGAGCTGGCAATGGCATGCCATTGGCATCATCTGGATTCCTGCATAAAAGTGAGTGATCAAAGGATAACAATTCCAGACCAAACTGCTGGTGTGGAACAAACCATAGAAGTTTGGCTATTTCAGAAGATTCTGCGTATTCTGCATATGGCCAGAGGTGGTGTTAGGCGGCGTCCTACTGGGGCTGGAGCCCCGAATCTTTAATTTGAAGCCACGAATCTCTGGGAGGCCATCTGCCCCACCACCCTGCTGTCCGTGGGCACTTGCTGAAATAAAGGTACAGGGGTCCTGATAGTCTCTGTTGTATGTGATCCCCCTGGATTAGCTGGCTTTTTGCCCACATGTGCTTCACCTCCTGCTGCCGCCCGTTGAATCTTTCTGCCTGAGATTTTTTTCTGAAATCAAATGCCTTCTTCTCCCCTGTCCATACATACCTTTTTTTACAAATAGGGGTGTTCTTAGGAGACAGTGTCCTTTAAAAACATACAGAGAGAGAGACTTTAGAGCATATGTAAATTGCCATATGCAAATTTGTGTTTTTTTTCTTTTTTTTTGTCCTCTTGGCTTGAGCCCCAGGATCTCTTCAGTACCTAGCACTGCCCCATTACTGGCTGAAGGCATCAACTGTAATTTACACCACAGCTATTAAGATATCATCCATTCCCTGCTATCCTGATCTACCCTTAAACTCCTCCCTGTTTTACTAAAAGGGAACCTCACAGCATACACATGCACTTTTCCCTGTTCCATAATGGATACATTTAGTTAATTGGACAGGGGGAAAAGAGCAGGGATGTTGAAGAGTCCTTGGTCTCGAGTCACGAGTCGAGTCACGAGTCTTTGGACCCAAGTCTCGAGTCCGAGTCCGAGTCCTTGGTCCAAAATGGTGAGTCACGAGTCACAAGTCACTCCCAAAGCAGACTCCACGAGTCCCTATTAAAATCAATGGGGGTTTTCCCCAACAAAATAAGGCTACTTCAGATGTGTGGCTTAAATAAATTCTAGGCACAAGTGTGCCTTTTTATTTCAAAACTCTGCAACTGATTTTGGCAAGAACAGACCAGGCAGAAAAACCCAAAATAACCAGGCAGGCAGAGGAGGCAGGGAACCCCAAAGCAGGCAGGCAGAGGCCTTTGTCTTGGACAATTCAACTGTTGAACTGGTCAAGAAGAGACCAGGCAGGCAGAGGAGGCTGGGAACCCCAGACAGGCAGGCAGAGGCAGCCAAACCCAAAATGTCTGAAAGGTTGCATTTTAGAAAAATGATTTTAAAAAATAAACTTGCTGTACTTCCTAAAACTTATCCATGTTGCATTTGAAGAACATGATTTTTTCTAAATGTTTGGCCCCCATTCTGGAACGGTGAGATCTCATCACAATTCCACCCTCACTGAACACCCGCTCCACTGGTGATGAACTTGCTGGAACCAGAAACACACTCACAGCAGCTACACAGAGTAATCTCAGGTCCTTCTGCCTCTCCCAAGTACGCAACACATCAATCAAAATAAATCTTGACACACTGTTGGGGCTGCACTCCTGGTAGCCGTCCATAGTGGCCGAGCAGCGGCACACCTCGCTTCCATGCGCTCTTCGCCGGCAATCACGCTCCTCTCCACTCCTTCTGGCACAGCCCAGGGATGTTGAAGAGTCCTTGGTCTCGAGTCCCGAGTCGAGTCTCGAGTCCCATTAAAAATATTGGGACTCGAGTCCGAGTCGAGTCAGAGGGGGGACTCAGTCCGACTCACGAGTCGAGTCCTCGAGTCCGAGTCCACATCCCTGGAAAAGAGTTTCAATTTTCCTGCCCGGAAGTCCTTAGCCCAGGATGGGTTTCCACTCAAGAACCTCGGGGTCCCAGTCACTGCAGCTGGACACATTTTTTCAGGGAGGGATTCGGTATCTTCCTTAGTCAATAGAACATTGCCTTGTAACACTGATATGTAGCTGACAAAGTGACGGTAGGACTTGGCTCTTACAGTGCCTCTCCACACAGCACATTGCTTTCACTGCACAATTCAAAGTGTGTGACTGTAACAGTCATGGGTTTGAAAACACATGCTTGCATAGGTTTACTCATCATTGAACTGGAACTGGCTGAAGCTTTCTGAGTGTGGCAAACACACGAGGTAGTTGCTGCACAGCAGGCTTCCCCAACCTAGTTCCCTCTAGATGTTTTGGACTACAACTTCCGGCATTCTTGATCATTGGCTATGCGGGCTGAGGCTGATGGGAGTTGATGTCCAAAACATCTGGAGGGCACCAAGCTGGGGAAGACTGCTGCACAGTGTGTGTGTGTGTGTGTGTGTGTGTGTGTGTGAGAGAGAGAGAGAGAGAGAGAGAGAGAGAGGCCTCAGTATAACCAGAACTTGATGTACTTCATCAGCTGCATGGAGAAGACTTAGGGCACAATCTTATGCAGGTTTAGACAGAAAAAAGATGTCCTACAATTCCCAGCATCCCCCAGCCAGCCATGGCTGGCTGGGGTATGCTGGGAGTTGTAGGACATTTTTCTGTCTAAACCTGCATAGGATTGCTCATTTAGAAAAGGAAATCGGTGCAATGGTGGGTTTGTTTAGGATCACGGGGATGGCGTTTCCTTCCATTCAGAAATCATCCTGCTAATACACATAACCAATTTTCCTCTTTTAGCTGCCCATAGAACCAGTGACACAGTTTGCAAATCATAGATTCATAGATCATAGAGTTGGAAGGGGCCTACAAGGCCATCGAGTCCAACCCCCCGCTCAATGCAGGAAACTAGAGGAGGGGTCTCCCACCCAAGTAATAACCAGGCCTGACCCTGCTTAGCTTTCCACACTCAGACAAGCAGAAGCTGAGCCAGCATGATGAGCCACAGGCCTGTATCAATCAGCTGTGCTGTGTTTCATCTTATGCTAGTTTGTGGGTCTGAGTTTCCCTGCAGCAGCTTAATACTCACTACTTTATTTCATTAGGACAGAAAAATAGATTTTCTTCTCGTCTTGCAGTGGCCAACCACCTAGTCTGGGCATGTCACAGTGGGCTGTTAGCAAAGTGGTAAGCAAATAATAATAATAAAAGACCCTACTCGGCTCTCCCCCTCCGCACTCTCTTTCAGAAACTGATGTATTTATTGCACCTATTAGTGGAATTAGAAGCGATGAGACATTGACATAAGCCCTCATCCAGCCCCTGAGTTAATAGAATGGAACTGGAAACCCAGTGAAGCAGCAAGCCAATGTCATCTTGTTCCTTCTATTTATACTTGGTGATTACAGGAGCACCACGATTTTCAAGCATTTCCATTCACTGTGTCAAATGAATGCAAAAAGGGAATAATTATGTTCTTCTCAGGGTGGTGGTGGGGGTGTAAACAGCAGCTTCCTATTCACACTTGAAGAAGTTGATGCTTCAAGGTTATTAAAGTTTCTTGTTGTTGCTGGCCTTGGACGCAAGGGTGTCATTTATACAGGGAGAGAAGGGTTCAGCACGTGCCTCCCTCCCCAATGCTGTGTTTCATGGATTATTCCCCAGGAGCAGCTACATCACCTTCTACACACTGTGTGACTATCGTTAGAAAGAATGAAATGAGACTATGTACCAGATGTGCATGCCAAAGACACAAATCCTGCTGCATTGTTGTGAAGAATAGACAAGCAATTAATCACAGCGAATGGACCATTATGATAGGGAAAGCGGCCCGTGGGGGAATAGATTTAGCCCTCCCTTCCCGGCCGCTGCTCCTCCAGTCAGATTCAGAGCCCCTCCTCCCAGTGCTGGCATAAAGGGCAGGCCGGCGGGGGCATGGTCACATCGGCAGCAGGGGGCGGAGCTATTGGCACGGCCAATGTCAAGGGTAGGCATGATTGGGTATTTGCTAACTGCCCATAGCCCAGCAGGGGCCCACTGACAGAAGCCCCCTGGAGTTGCTCCCCCTCTTCACCACACTGCCACCTGCTTGTTCACCTGCCTCTCTCTCTGGCCCAGAATATGGTGGTGATGGTGGTGGGAAGGCTGGCGACTCCTATGTCAGTGGGGCTCCTCATCCATTGCAGCTTTTATTCTGAGCTGTATAAGAGCTAACCATGGTGCTGAACCCCATCGCCAAAATCAGTTCACCACCATGGAGCTCCCTGGCACTCTGCCTGTCAAGCCAGCAAGTGGTAGCAATGATGAGAAAGAGGATGAGGAGCAACAGCAGCTGGTGGCAATGGCAGTGAGAAGGTGGACTCCCTGAGGAAGGGGGGACCATTGAGGGTGTCTTGCCCAAGGGCCCTCAAAAAAATAGGAGCCGGCAGAGCCCCCTGTTCCTTTTAATCTTAAAATCACTTGATTGTTATGCACAGCTGCCGTGTCTTACAATGCAGTCCTATACATTTCTGCGCAGCCGTAACCTCACTGAGTTCAATGGAAGTAAGTGTGCACAGGATTGCAGTCTTAAACTGTAAAGTCCTACAGGCCATGACCTGACTGTTTTCTTTGTTACTCTGTAAATCACACTGATGCACACTGAGGATGTTACATAAATAATCATTAATAGGTTGGCCCCTAGTGATGTCTGTTGTGCCACTCCTCCTTGGAAGCTGAAAACCACATGCAGAGTTGTAGTCCACTGACATGCAGGAAGCGCACAAAGAGGGGAGGGTTAACCCTTCCCTGTCCAACTGCACCCACTCCACCCCCAAATTGCCCCCCTACAATTAGACTTTTAAAGCCAGTGTGGTGTAGTGGTGAGAGTGCTGGACTGGGAATCAGGAGATCCGGGTTCTAGCCCCGGCTCGGCCATGAAACTCCCTGGGTGACTTTGGGCCAGTCACTGACTCTCAGCTTAACCTACCTCACAGGGCTGTTGTGAGGATAAAATGGAGAGGAGGAGGACCATGTAAGCTGCCTTGGGTTCCTTACAAGGGGGTGGGAGGCAAGATATAAATGTAATAATAAAATAATAATAAAATAAAAAGCTTCCATTGGCATCAATGGTAAGGGGACAGATGGGTGAGGTTTCTCACCCCATCAGTTTTTAGCGTTGCAAATGTGCATTTTTCACACATCTTTCAGGGAAGTCCAGAAAGTTTCTCTGCCAATGCAGGCATATCCTTTTCCATGTGTGATGTTTTGAGTCTGGAAAAGTATGATTCTCCCACTGTCACCCAATAAGCTCACCGATTGCTATTGCGATTGTCCCACCTGCAATGTGATTGTGGCTGTACTTTTGGTAGGAAATAGGGCTGGCTCCAAGTATTAGGGGGCCCTGGGCAAAGTGCCCTCTCTGCCTCCCCCAACGGTTTGGATGTATGAATGACATTGCGTGGTGGGGGAACTAATATGGAGGCACCAGAAAGTCCCAGGTTGGCCACTTACAAATCACTAAAGAAAAGAGGACAAAGACTTGCATAAAAGTGGCATGTGCTCATTTATATGGATAGATGAACATTTAGAAAGAATTACAATAATTTAAATAGAAATCCAGTACATCCCACCATAGAATGTGACCAGGTGAGATTTGTACTCATTCAGTCTGCTGTCCAGGTGCTGTTGGTGGGCAAATTTAAGTCCTCTGCTCTCCCTGATGGAAATTGTAATATTGCCTGATTAAATCAACAAGGTAATGTAACCACTAGTTACAGTGGGAGGAAAGGGTTAATTGAACAATCCCCAGGGCGCATGTTTTGTAACCCCTCATCCCTACTGCGTCCAGTTCTGGGCACCACACTTTAAGAAGGATGTAGACAAACTGGAGAGGGTTCAGAGGAGGGCAACAAGGATGCTAAAGGGACTGGAAACAAGGCCCTATGAGGAGAGACTGAAAGAACTGGGCATGTTTAGCCTTCAGAAGAGGAGAATGAGGGGAGATATGATAGTACTCTTCCAGTACAGTAAAACCTTGGATTGCAAGTAACTTGGTCTGCAAGTGTTTTGCAAGACAAGCAAAATTTTAAAATAAATTTTAACTTGATAAACAACCGACGTCTTGCAATACAAGTACTGTAGTACAGTCAAGAAAAATGAAGACTGTACACTATCATTCTTTATTGCAGCTTAAATTAAAAATATGTGTACAAATTTCTTATGGGGAATTTTGCTTTGATATACAAGTGCTTTGGATTACAAGCACGTTTCCGTAACGAATTATGCTTGCAATCCAAGGTATTACTGTACTTAAAGGGTTGTCACACAGAGGAGGGCCAGGATCTCTTCTCGATCATCCCAGTTTGCACGACACGGAATAATGGGCTCAAGTTACAGGAACCCAGATTCCACCTAAACATCAGGAAAAAATTCCTGACTGTCAGAGCAATAAGACAATGGAACCAACTACCTAGGGAGGTGGTGGGCTCTCCCACTCTGGAGGCATTCAAGGTGCAGCTGGACTGGACAGCCATCTGTCAGGGATGCTTTGACCTGGATTCCTGCATTGAGCAGGGGGTTGGACTCGATGGCCTTGTAGGCCCCTTCCAACTCTACTTTTCTATGATTCTATGATTTTACTTCCTGTTTCTCTGTAGCCAGCTGTGAGCTCTCTCCCTCTCTCTCTCTCCCTCTTCCTCTCCAACATGATGGAAACACCCATATGAATAAATGGACTGTAAGTAAAACTAATAAATGTCTTTATTAGTTTTAAACCTTGTATGGACAATTTGTTCCTTTGAAGAGCCTTTTAGTAGGGTTTAACAACCCACGTGGTGATAACCAGTTTCAATAACCAGGCTGTGCATAAGGGGGAAAACTCTGCTTTGGCCTAACCAGTATAGGATCGACTCCTTCCCATATTCTCTAACACTCCCTTCTTAGGGTTCTTGATCTTTAAACCAGACTTGGACAACCTTTCAAATAGAGGACTGTCCTCTGTGAAGTAAGGCACCTGCCACCCCCGCCCAGTCCAGCTGCACAGGTCCAGTGCTTCCCTTAGTGCCAACCCCACTACCACCAAATTAAAGGGGGCCCAGACCAGCGTCAGCAGTGGTGGACTGGCATTTGCCTGAGGATGCCATGTGTGGTGTTGGCCCTGATAATAGTGATATTTCAGTGGCCATTTCTTACAGGTTTCCAAATCCTATGGAAATGGAATGGGGGGAAAACAAGTTCAAAATATAAAATGGGGCCAGTGGATGTATTTTTGAACAGCTTCTGGTGTAACTCATCATAGATTTCATAGATTACGATATTAAAAATAGGGTGGACAGATGCAAAGGATTTGTGGAGATGATGGCTTCTTTGTTGCTGACCAAAGACACAGTCCAGCAAGACGTTCCCAAAGTTTTCTGTGCCCAGAACTGGGCCAAATGGAGGTTTTAGAGGCACCACCTAAGGGTCAGCAGAATAAATAGAAGAATATACCAAACTGCTATTTGAAGCTACTAGACCTGGTCCCTATGGGTTTGCTTTAGGGCTGCCAGACCAGCATAGGATGGCCATGGGCCCCACTTTATAGAAGACAGTCTTTTATTTGAAGGTGCCCTCTATTTGAAGGGCTATCCAGTCCAAATCCAGCTTGAAGGTAAAGAACTGTGTAAGGAGGGAGAGCAGAGCCCCCGAAGTTGCCCATCAGCAGTTAGCACCTGAAGAGCAGACAGAGCAAGGCACACAGATCACCTGGTCACAGTCTTCCCCCCAGTATTGTATTTCTATTTAAATGATAGTGAGTATTTCTAAATTTGCATGTATACATAAAAGTTAATACATGCAAATATGCAAATGCTATGCAAAGTGGTACCTTTTTTGTTCTCTTTTTTGGCACCGCAAAAAAACACTGTACATTTGCATTTGGTGATACAACAGGAGACAAGGGGGCTGGGATCGCACCTGTCCCATCCCTTTTACCCAACTCCTCTTCCCTCCCAGCTCCGCAAACACATGCGTTGCATCAGCCAGGTAAGGAACAGGCAGAAGGTACGGCTGCCTCTTTCCTACTGCGTCAGCAAAATTAAAATGCCCGTGCAATTGTCCAGCCTTTTGATGCTTATTCTTCTTCATTTCAGTGTGAGTTTCTGATTGTCTTCTAGCTTGGAAGCTTCCCAATTCCTTCTCCTATCTCTGACCAAAGCATCTGCCTCTAGGAAGGAAGATTTGTTCTAAACGTAATAATAAAGGATGTGTCATGCCTTCTGTCTAAGGCAGGGCTGTCTGGACTCTTTCAGCCCCAGTTTCAATAACCCAGGGTCAAATTCAGTTTCAGAGAAGCTCTTGCACAGCACCTTCCAGTGGCGGGCAGGGCTGAAGGCAAAGAGGCAGAGCCAAAAAATACCATTATGTTTTAGCTTAAAGCTCTTACTGCCAATAACTAAGCCTTAGGAGAGACATTTTAGAAGGGGAGCGGGGGGGGGGGACTGCCCAAAAGCCAGCAAACCACCAAACCATTGGCAGTCGGGGAGGAGCAGGAACCAGCTGGTGATGTGGGGAAGGGGGCATGGCCATCTGACGGAATCCAAAGGGCCACGCCAGATTAGGATCCCATGCAAGCCAAATCTGCCCCCCCCAACCTGAGATTCAACACCCTGGCCTAGTGGGGAGAGGTCATAATGGAGTGACAGAGCACATGCCTCACATCTTCAAGATCAGACTTTCTCCAACCTGGCGCCCTCCAGATGTGTTTGACTACAACTCCCATCATCCCCAGGCACCAGGGCCCTACTGGTGGGAGCAGTGGTAGTAGGAGCTGTTCGGGATGATAGAGCATCACCTCCAGCTGAAAGCCGTCAGAGAGCAAGTCTGTGAAAACTCCATTACCTCTGAGCAGGGATGGGGACTCGGACTCGAGGACTCGACTCGTGAGTCGGACTGAGTCCCCCCTCTGACTCGACTCGGACTCGAGTCCCAATATTTTTAATGGGACTCGACTCGGGACTCGGGACAAAGAACTCGTCAACATCCTTGGGCTGTTGACGAGTCTTCTGGCTGTGCCAGAAGGAGCGCGATCACCGGTGAAGAGCGCATGGAAGCGAGGCGCGCCACTGCGCGGCCACTATGGACAGCTACCAGAAGCGCAGCCCCAACGATGTGTTGAGATTTATTTTGATTGATGTGTTGTTGTGGGGGGTTTGGGTTAGGGTCAGACATTTTGGGTTTGGCTGCCTCTGCCTGCCTGTTTGGGGTTCCCTGCCTCCTCTGCCTGCCTGGTTATTTTGGGTTTGTCTGCCTGGTCTGTTCTTGCCAAAATCAGTTGCAGAGTTTTGAAATAAAAAGGCACACTTGTGCCTAGAATTTATTTAAGCCACACATCTGAAGTAGCCTTATTTTGTTGGGGGGAAACCCCATTGATTTTAATAGGGACTCGTGGAGTCAGTTTTGGGAGTGACTCAGGACTCGTGACTCGTGAGTCACCATTTTGGACCAAGGACTCGGACTCGAGACTCGGGTCCAAAGACTCGTGACTCGACTCGTGACTCGAGACCAAGGACTCTTCAACATCCCTGCCTCTGAGCCCTTACCAATGCTCTGACTTCAACTGCCTGTATTGCCAGGCTAATGGCTTTTGCACAGGGAACATATGGCACTTGCCTTCCTTTAGAGAGTTGTTATTTAATTCCATGATTTCCCTGAGGCAACAGAATCTGCTGATAACCACACACTGCTATTTAGTTCTTCTTGCTAAGGTTGCTTGCAAACTGGTGGGTTGGGGGGACAACACAGTCTAGCCTTCTCCTTTGCCTTTAGTATCAGCTTGAGATGCAGGAATTAGCCAGAAAAGTTTTTAATGTATTTACGTATTATTGTGCATGTATGATTAATACCCTGCTTTTCAGTCAAGACCGGCTCGCAAAGAAGTGACTAACAATTAAAATCCACCGAAAGGTACAATATATTAAGGATACATGGGTGTGTGTGGCAGTTTTTTCCCCTGGCTTCTGTCCATAGATGAGGCCATTCAGATTCCACGCTCTTCCCTCCAGACAATGGGGAAGAAGTTGAAGGAGCACTTCCTTTTATCTGTCCTGAATCTCCCTCCAATCAGCTTCATGGGATGATCCCGGGTTCTAGTATTATGACAGGGAGAGGAAAATATCTCCCTATCCGCTTTCTCCACACCATGCATAATTTTGTCCGCCTCTATCATGTCTCCCCTTACTCACCTTTTTTCTAAGCTAAACCATCCCAGCTGCTTTAACCTTTCCTCATAGGGGAGTTGCTCCAGCCCCTTGATCATTTTCTGCACTTATTCTAACTCAACAATATCCTTTTTTAGATACGGTGACCAGGACTGTACACAGTATTCTAAGATGTGTGCTCACCATAGATCTGTATAAGGGGAGTATGATATTGGCAGTTTTATTTTCAATTCCTTTTCTAATTATGCATAACATGGAGTCTGCCTTTTTCACAGCAGCCGTACACTGGGTTGACCCATACATTGCATTGTTCAGTTCTCAACACCTATGGCTGTTTATTTGAGTTGTCCCCCGCCTATCAAAAATGGCATTCAAGGAAGCTACCTATAATCCACTGGTGTGTCTCAAACCATCAGCTGCCAACCTATACCCCACAACAAAGCTTGGATCCTTCTGCTGTGTGCAGCTTCTATAAACAGCTGCTCTGACATTATTTCCAAGTTATGCTCATGTGGGTGGTATCTCACCAATGGTTATTGTTCACTTAATTCCCGTTGTTATAGTTACTGTAGCATCTGTCCCATCCTCCCACAGAAAATATTTTTGTGTCCCAGAATGTTTACTGTTTTTTTTTTTCAAAAAGGAGATTGGCTTACCCTCAGGAAGAAGGAACCAGTCTAGTACAACGACCGATGGGGAGATTTGGTGTGGAAAGTTCTAGCATCTGCATGAGGATTACTGTGCTGGCCTTGGATCACTTGATATGATTTCAGGGAAGAGGGTCGTCTTAAAACAAACTGGGAATAATAGCAGCATATCATTGAAGCGTGCTGTAAAAATCATTGGTAATATAATGCTATAACTTCATGAACCGCTTTGGGATGTATTTATTTTCAGAATAATACAAGCAGTATACTGTATACATTTTCTTCAATAAACAACACCAAAAGTCCTATGAGCCTCCGCATTTGCTTTGTGTTAATCACATTTTACGAATGGGGAACTGAGGCTGAAAGAAGGTGATATGCCCAGCGCCAACCACATGAGCCCATGGATGAGCAAGGAATGGAACCCAGACCAGAGCCTACAACTTTTCTATATGTTTATTCTGTATTCTTACAGCCAAGATGAAGAATCAGGGACCTCAGAAGGGGTGGGGGCTCAAAGTGGTCCAATATTAAACATTTTCTAAGAATGCCCAGAGATTTTCTGAGGTAATATGGTGGGTGACTGGAGACCAGTGCTTTGCTTTAAAGTGATCCCGGTTGCCTGGTTTTTTTAAAAAAAATGTTTTTAAAAAATGAATAATAACAAGGGGCTTTGCGGGCATCAAGGGAGGTGTCCAAGGGTGCTGCAGTGCCCATGGGTGCTGCGTTGGGGACTGCGACATTAAGCTTCATAGAATCATAGAATCATAGAAAAGTAGAGTTGGAAGGGGCCTACTAGTTTATCTCTCTTCACAGCAAAGATCTGCTCCCACAGCACAGCAAACAACACAGTGCAGTCAGCTCAAGATTCTAGTAAAAAACAAGGGCACTCCCAGAAGGCTGAAGTCTGCCCATACCTGTCTTAGAAAACAGGCTTCACATATTCTCCCTTCTTTATCCATTAGCCTCGATCATAACAGCCATCTTCTTTATTTTTTGTCTAATCCATCTCTGGGGTGGGCGCTAAACTCTCCCTGGCCAATCTGGGGACTGGGCTCTAACCCACTCCGCGCGGTGTCGGATTGCAAATGGAGGATTCCATGACTAAAAAAATGAATAAAATAACAAATCCTTGTACACAGAAATCTCACATGTCAGATAGAAGGCCTTTCTGACTACAGTTGCCCCCTTGCAGCCTGATCCTAGGCATGTATACTCAGAAGAAGGTTCCACTGAGTTAAATGGGACTTGCCTCCAAGTAAGTCAGCCTTGTTAATGACAACCTCCTAAAGCCTTCATGGAATGTATTCCCATTTATGGGAATATCGCCACATGCAACATTTTTAGCAAGGATGTTTAGTTTGACCGTTAGTTCTGATATTAAATCTTCTGGTGAATGTACACTCAAGCAAAGACCGTGTCATTCTCTCAGGCCTCTTATATTTCTTCTGCTATGTTGTCTTTTTAAAGACATTTTATCATCATGGTATTTTTAGATGTTCTTATGGTGCTTGTTTTAGTCTTTGTAGCTTTTGATTGCTGTTTTGATTATTTTAAATTGTTTTATGATTTGACTTCTGTGGGTCGCATTTGTGTTTAATTGTATGTCACCCTGAAAGTGTTTCGCTATAGGCCGATTAATACATTTTAGAAATAAATGCATAGCCATCAGCATCAGGTTCTTCTTTAGGATAAGCCACATGCTTTGAAAGTCTCTGATACAGTGACATATTTATAAACAACACGAGGACAACACAGGGATGCCAGTAACCCAGTTGTGTTTAATAAATGAGGACTTAAGAGCTTATTTTATAGCCAAAATTTTCCTAAGTGGGTGGGGAGCAATGTCGGAATAAGATTTCAGCTGGAGGCTGTTTGTTTCGTGTCTTGGGCTGCCTGTATATCATCTGTACAACTGAGATTTCCAGTACTTTGCACTCATCACCAACAGCCATTAAATGAACCTTAGCTGCAGAGAAGTGATGAAATCAAGGAGACTCAATAACTCATGCGGCATTCGCTGTTTGTGTTTCCATTCTTGGTTTGAATAGTTGACCTTCCATTAAACTACTCCTACTTACTCTGAAGTCAAAAGAGCCCCAGCATTGAGGGTTCCTGCCATTTCAAAGTCTCTGTTATTCTTTTTGTGCAACAGCAACAAATGGAACACATCTGCTTGGTTATAACATGCTGGAATTATTCACATTTTCCCCACAAAACTACATTTTATTGCTTGCTTTCTTAAAGACTTCAGGCTGCTAACATGTGTGGTGGTCATAAGTATATGTTAATATATCAGTTCTGCCTGTGTGGTGTACCCATTCAGAATTTCTTGTGGCACACAATGTTCTTTGGTTACATGTGCCATAAATTTGATAGCAAATGTAGTCATTTGAGGGAATTAATGCCACCAATTGCTGTCAGACTCTGATTAGGTCTGGTCCCTTCATATTCAGTTATGGTCCCTTCATAATCAAAATTCAAGTTTTGTGTAGATTTTGTCAGGAATTGTAATGTTGCAAACATGCGGCTCAGAGAACCTGGTGTGTTTTAGCCCAATCAGAACACAACAGGCGAGAAACCGGATCTGGATCTTGGAAACAGCTTTATTTCATGAAATAGGGACAGCAGAAGTGTAAGCCTCTATTTGACTATGCTTTTTATGCAATTTTCGTTGACATGTGCAGATTTCGCAAGAAGTTTTACAGATTAAGTGAAAAAGTACTCCTGAGCATGCACAGATGCCCTGGGAAATAAAAGTGGAAATGTACTAAACTGGACCTCCCTGCTTTTGGCTGACAATTGCACTCTTGGACATTCCTGCCTGGAACATTTAGATAAGCAGTAGCTTCACCCTTGAATCTTTCCCTCACTTTTGTGGTTTTGATACTTAGATTCCTCCCTATTACTTATTGTTCTTCTTGGGGCTCTTTGCCAGCCAACAACTATGATTATCTTTGCAGCGCCCTTCAATTTTAAAGCAGCCTGTGATATTTTTTTTGCAAAACAGTTTCCTTCTGAAAAGGTGAATTTCAACCTTTCCCTAAGGTGGGGTTCATAATTTTTATAACAGTAATGCACCTTTAAACAAAATAAGACTT
This sequence comes from Shinisaurus crocodilurus, assembly GCA_021292165.1. Lineage (NCBI taxonomy): Eukaryota > Metazoa > Chordata > Lepidosauria > Squamata > Shinisauridae > Shinisaurus > Shinisaurus crocodilurus. Next base: position 238,925,713 of record CM037877.1, read on the forward strand.
TAGCCAAAGAAGATGCTGAGAACATGAACAAAGTGCCACTAAAATTAAATACTTTTTCTATGCTTTACCTCTACCGAGAAGCTATTAGTTCAGGGGTGAGGAACCTCAGCCCTGGGGACCAAATCTGGCTCTCCTGGGATCCCAGATTGCCACGCCCCCTTCCTCTGGCTCCACCCCCTCTCTCCCAACCGCCGATTCTTTGGTGGTTTCCTGGCTTTTGTGCAGTTTCCCCCATTCCAAAAGGCTGAAACGCCTCTCCTATGGCTTAGTTACTGGCAGTAAGAGCCTTAAGCTACAATATGCTGGTATTTTTTGGTCATGTATTTTGGCCCCACCCCCTCTGCCTTCAGCCCCGCCCACCATGGAATCTGGCCCCTGAGAGCTTCTCCAAAATTGAATTCATATCCTGCTTAAGGCTGGCCGGCAGCCAGCAGCTGTCTTTGCTTCTGGGAGCGTTGCCAAGTCCGACTGATAAGGAATCCACCGGGAGCAGAGAAAAGCGTAGTCAAACAGTCCGGGGATTTTAGCCAGTAAAGTCCTTACAAAAGTCCAAGGATCAAGCAAAGCCGTCGTCAGGGTCAGTCCGAGTAAAGTCCAAGAGTCCAGGGTTCAAGGCACGGTTCAGGAGCAGGGTCAGGGATCAGGAACAAGAGCCAAGGAAGACGTTGTTTCCCAATACCCAGGCTCCAGTGAGTGCGTGCTTTTCTACTGCCTGCTGCTTGGGCACGCCCGTCCCGCAGCTGGGGCTCCTCAGCAGCAGGCTGATTATAAAAGCCTCACAAGGCCGCTGCCCTGGTTTGCAGCCGGACGCTACGTCGAGGGGCCTGCATCTGTTCCTGCCGTCTCATCTTCCTCCTCTGTCTGGGGCTCGGGGCCTGCACCACCTCTACCTCTGATTCTGATTCCTCCTGGGCTGGGGAACTCCCACGGGTCATGCCAGAGGGGCCTGCCAGCTCTTCAGCTGCCTGGTCGGCCCTGTCTGGAGCAGCAGTGTCTGAACTCTGCTCCTGAGGAGTGTCCAGGGCCCTGGGTGAGTCACACTCATCCTCAGAGGAGGATTCCTGGAGGGGGGTCATGACAATTCAGCCCTTGGGCTGAAAGAGTTCCCACCACCACCACCTCTATACCTGGTACATACTGCTATCTATCCCACACCATTGCAGTAATGTCTGAGCTGCATTTGGCCCAAATCAATGTGGACAGAGAATCGGTACAAAATTATTTTCTTTAAAGCCTTAAAACAGGTGGAAATGCTAGAATGCATTTTAATCCCATTGCTTGCTCTTGCCTGATGCTCTGGTCTAAAAGAATTGCATCTTGTATCTGCTGGCAGCTTTCCCAGCCAACTCTCCTTAAGCATACGTAGCTAGGATTTGGCTGGCATTATTCCCCGATCCCATTCCTACCACTAAAAAACAAAACAAAACAAAGATCTAGCAGAATTGCTCAGTTGTGTAAAACCCAATAAAGAATTACAGGAAAAGCTATGCACAGCAACGTGTGATTAACGCCCACCCTGCAATTCGAGGTAAGCGACCATGACATCTATGTTCTGCATTTTTGTACATATCATCATGAAGCTGAATCTGCATGGAACACAATTATCAAGAAAAGGGTTATAAATAGTTGCAACTGCAAATGTTGCCACCTGAACCAAGAGAGGTAATGAAAACAACGTGTTGGTAGGGTTTCTTCTTTTTTTTTTAAACCCATATGCTATTTTGCCACACATGATATGCTGAAAACAATGCTCATCCTCAAACCGGAGCAGTTTTGCTGAGAGCTCTGCACTAGCACCAATTTCCAGATGTTTTCAGATTAGATGATGAGAGGTAAGATTCAATTTACAGATGCCTGAAATGAGAACTACCCATTGTATTATAATGAGAATTATCCATTTTTTTCCAACCATTCATTAGGGGCTTCTCTACACAAGGCATTTATTGTGCGTTCAGGATTCTTCACTCGCGGTAGTTTGCAGGTGCTTTACACAGCATCGGCATCCTCCAGGGCCGCTCTGCCCCTGCCAGGAAGGCCCATCGCTGGCTCCCTGCGGGTGTCCTGGAGAGCCCCACCAGCCATTCTCCCGCCGTGGCATTTGCCACAGCAAGAGAGCAACCGGGATGGCTCTCTAGAGCAACCTCCTGAGTGCACGACCAGCCACCACCGCCACAGCTGGGGCACGGCAGGAGCGAGTAGGCAGGCAGGCAGGAGCGAGCGGCCAGCTGGCCAAGCAAGTGAGGGAGTGGCCAGCCAGCCAGCCAGCCGGCCAGCCAAGAAGATAGTTCGGCTGGTCAGCTGAGCAAGCAGGGGGGCGGGAGTGAGTGGGTGGGCGGCGGCGGCGGCGGCAGCGGCATTGCCGCCTCGCTTGAGGCGGCAAAATACTGCCGAGTTGTTTCAATAAAAATGAATTTTAAAAATAATGGGTTGGATCCAGATTTAGAGCTTTTCTACATGAGGCTATCAATCCACTGCTTTCTGTTTCTGTTTTCTACTTTCTGTTTCGTCGCAGAATTGAGATCTGAGCACTACACGAAGAGAGTTTCCATTCCTGCTTTTCCACTGCATAATCTCTAGGTCAGGGCTCTCCAACCTTGGGTCCCCAGATGTTGCTGGACTATAGCTCCCAGAATCCCTTGCCAATAGACATGCTGGCTAGGTATGCTGGGAGCTGTAGGCCAGCAACATCTGGGGACCCAAGGTTGGAGAACCCTGCTCTAGGTGGTACTGTAGTATAGCGGAATAGCACAAATACACAAGGTGAAATAATGTTTTCTTTTGCTTTCTTTAAATAATACAGCATTTTCCTTGCTCTAAAAAAATCTCGCCGAAAGTGCTATTTAAAAACAGAGGTGAAACTGGAGGGTCACACAACGTCATCTAAAGAACCCATAAATAACTGTGAGTATGGAATGCCTTGTGTAGAAAAGCTGCCCATCATTATAGACCCATTGAAATCAATGGGGCTTGTTAGTCATGATTAACTGAAGTCCCAGTGATGTGAATGGGTCTACTCTAGATATGATCAAATCTGGATCCATCCCGTCATTTCCTGTTTCACTTGTAAGGACAAGAAACAAAGAATCTGCCTGTTTATTTCAGTACTGATTTGCCTCTTTCAGGAACTGCATTCATTCCTCCCCTCTCAAATCAATTGCCTCAATTAGCTGAGCGCATGTGCCACATAATTGTGTCTGGAGAATATTGTGGCCCTGGAGAATACAGAGACTGGCCATCTCTGCTGTAGGAGCTTTCCCCAACCATCTGCAATTGACTACTGTACATCCTCCACTAGAAAGATGTTGGGAATTATTATATTTTATTTATTAAGAAATATAGATGCTGTCCCTCAACCATAGGCTCTCAGAGCAGATTACAAAATAATAAAACAGAAACAACAAGATAAAACAAAATAAAATAAGGCAAATGGCATTTCAGATGGCAATCCGATAAAATACAGGAGGGCAATAGAAGAAAAAATCAATAAAACCAGATTTAAAATCCATGAACAGAATGAAACAATCTAGCTGACGCACTGGGACAATAAAAAGGTGTTCACCCAGATGTCAGTGCCAATATATATATTCTCCAATTATTCTTACTGAACAAACTTACCTGGGAGTATTTCCCGGTGAACTCAGTGGGGTTTACTTGAGTAGACATGCCTAGGATCAGGGCTGGCCTTCCATTGGGCAGAGCGAAGCAGTTGCCTCAGGCAGCAGATGCTGAGTTGCAGCAGCAAGGTTTCGGAGGAGAGACCTGTGTGTGATGTGGCCTGCTCTGCACTTCCTAAGCTACCCTGCTGCCTTCAGGTGCATTGGAGGATACTGTCCCATCATCAGTGTTGAGCTGATTCAGCCGCCAGTCCATTCAGCTTTCATTCCTGGAATGCAAGGGGTGCCATCTTGTCCTTCACCTCAGGCAGCAAAATGTCTTCAGCCACCCCTATCTAGTAATGTGCTGTTATTTACCAACGATAGTCTCTCTTTCCTAGTCCATGTTCCTAGTAACTCACTACTGCAATCCTATGCATGTTTAGACAGAAAAAAAGGCCTACAACTCCCAGCTAGCCTTGCTGGTTGGGGCATGCTGGGACTTGTAGGCCTTTTTCCTGTCTAAACATGCATAGGATTGTGCCCTAAGGTGACCTGTATATACAAATATAAACCTGGGATACTACAGATGAGGTGTTCTAATAGCCTAACGTTTTCGTTGTTGCTATTGTTAAACAACTGGGACTCAGAAAGAAAGCTTTGGTGATCAAATGCAAATCAACAGCAATCTACTAGGACAGTGATGGCGAACCTATGGCACGGGTGCCACAGCTGGCACGCAGGGACCTCTCTGTGGGCACTCGAGCCATTGGTCACCAGATCGCAAAAAGACCGTCCCCTTCTGCAAAACACTAATGATCTTGTTCTTTCTCACAGTGTGGAACAGAATGATTTTATTCTAGAATTCCTGTTACAGAATTCTTTTCTACACTGTTATCACATTTAAAAGATTTTGAAGAATGATGCACAGAGCATGGCTTGGATGTAAAGCCCTAACAGTTGACCCGAGTGCTGCATGTGCTGCTCTCAAACTAACGGAGTGTGAGCCAAGGTTTGACAAATTATCAGCATGCATGCAAGAGCAAAAATCACATTAATTGTGCAAAAGCATGCCCAATGCAAACTTTTACCTAATGCAGTGTTTGCAGTCCAAGACATAAAGTGTTTAAAATGTGTTAAGCACGTTTAGTTTTCTTGTTTATCTTGCTCATCCTAGTACAGGTTGACTTTTACTTTTACTAATCCGACACCTGTAGAAGCAGGGAAAGGACCCGGGGTAAAGCTTGCCCCATACAATTTCAGCTGGCATATAATCATATTACAAGTTGAGAATCCCTTATCCAAAAATACATGTGCCTAATTATTTAAAAAGTTTGTATAAATTCCCTTCAGGCTATGTGTACAATGTAGTACTATAATAATTTTTTGAGTTGATTTTTTCCCCAACAAAAAACTGTTTGTATCATTGAAAGCTCTGTTATTGTGTTTTTCTTTAAAGACAAAAGGTGTTAATTAGTTCGGACAACTGTATGAGTTGTTTTTCTAAAACTAAAACCTCGGTATTCAGGTTTAATTGCAGTGTTGGCAGCACTTTGAAATAAATAAGTTGGTTTTGTGTTGCAGTTTGGGCAATCGGGCTCAAAAATGTTCGCCATCACTGTACTAGGAGATCTAGCTTCTGCTCACCCCAGATAAAATTAGACCTCAGAGCACAAGTGGAATTCTGGTCAACTGCTCAGTGTTTTTCAGCAATAGCAGGCACATCCGTGCTGGCTCCAGGTTTTTGAGGGCCCTTGGGCAATGCACCCTCAATGGGACCCTCCTTCAGTGAGTCTCCCTTCTCACCTCCATTGTCACCAGCTGCTATTGCTCCTCCTCTTTCTCATCATTGCTACCACTTGTGTGTTTGACAGGCAGAGAGCCGGTGAGCAGTTAGGAAGTGGCACCTACTGCTGCTCCTTCCTACCACCACCATTGTCTAGGGCAGTGATGGCGAACCTATGGCACGGGTGCCACAGCTGGCACACAGGGACCTCTCTGTGGGCACTCGAGCCATTGGTCACCAGATTGCAAAAAGACTGTCCCCTTCTGCAAAACACTAATGATCTTGTTCTTTCTCACAGTGTGGAACAGAATGATTTTATTCTAGAATTCCTGTTACAGAACTCTTTTCTACATTGTTATCACATTTAAAAGATTTTGAAGAATGATGCACAGAGCATAGCTTGGTTGTAAACCCTAACAGTTGACCTGAGTGCTGCATGTGTTGCTCTCAAACTAACGGAGTATGAGCCAAGGTTTGACAAATTATCAGCATGCATGCAATAGCAAAAATCACATTAATTGTGCAAAAGCATGCCCAATGCAAACTTTTACCTAATGCAGTGTTTGCAGTCCAAGACATAAAGTGTTTAAAATGTGTTAAGCACATTTAGTTTTCTTGTTTATCTTGCTCATCCTAGTACAGGTTGACTTTTACTTTTACTAATCCGACACCTGTAGAAGCAGGGAAAGGACCCGGGGTAAAGCTTGCCCCATACAATTTCAGTCTGGCATATAATCATATTCCAAGTTGAGAATCCCTTATCCAAAAATACATGTGCCTAATTATTTAAAAAGTTTGTATAGATACCCTTCAGGCTATGTGTACAATGTAGTACTATAATAATTTTTTGAGTTGATTTTTTTTCAACAAAAAACTGTTTGTATCATTGAAAGCTCTGTTATTGTGTTTTTCTTTTAAGACAAAAGATGTTAATTAGTTCGGGCAACTGTATGAGTTGTTTTTCTAAAACTAAAACCTCGGTATTCAGGTTTAATTGCAGTGTTGGCACTTTGAAATAAATAAGTTGGTTTTGTGTTGCAGTTTGGGCACTCGGGCTCAAAACGGTTCGCCATCACTGGTCTAGGGCCTAGACTCTAGGCCAAAGTGAGAGGCAGGCGAACAAGCAGATTATTGCAATGACGAGGAGCAAGTCCAGGAGGTTCGTGTAGTGGGCCCCTGCTAGGTTGTGATCCCTTGGTGAATGCCCAATTATGCCTACCCTTGACACTGGTCCCGAGGCACATTATTATTACACGTGTATTCTCCAACTATCCCTGTTTACCAGCAATAGTCCCTATTTCCTGGTCTCCATCCCTAGTAAGACACTGCCCCATTTTCTTTCCTGCGTTTGCCTTTTGAGACTGCCTTATCAAGGCCAGCCCTACTGTTAGGCAAAGTAGGGCCTCAAGCAGCAGATTTTGAGCGCCACAAAAGGGGAACAATTTTTTAGTTATTTAATTTGTTATGCAGTGTTTGTTTTTAACAGGAGAGGCACTGTGATGTTATGTTATTTGGGGGTAAATTTAAAGTGTATAGGTGGTAAATATAATGTGTTTTTGTACTGAGTATATGATTGGAAGTACATGTTAGGTGAGTGAAAAATGATGGGCAGGTAGAATGGTATACAGTCATGCCTTGGATTGAGAGCATACAGTAATTCATTCCGGAAACGTGCTTGTAATCCAAAACACTCTTATATCAAAACGAAATCCCCCCAAAAATATTTGTACAGAGATTTTTAATTCAAGCCGTACTACAGTACTTGTATTGCAAGATGTTGCTTGTATATCAAGTAAAAAAATAAAAAAATAAAAATTTAAAAATTTGCTTGCCTTGCAAAATGCTCTCAAACCAAGTTACTTGCAATCCAAGGTATTACTGTATTTGCATATGTGACATGATTGGCTGAGAGAGTGAGGGGGGGGGTAGAGCCTGTGTTAGATAACTAGTGGGTGGTGCTGTTTAAGGGAGAGGGCTCGTGCTGGCTCAGCTTGTCTGAAAGCTAAGCAGGGCCAGGCCTGGTTGTTACTTGGATGGGAGACCCCTCCTCTAGTTTCCTGCATTGAGCAGGGGGTTGGACTCGATGGCCTTGTAGGCCCCTTCCAACTCTATGATCTATGAATCTATGCGTGGGGGGAAGAGAGAGAGAGTGCAGGAGTCTGTGAAGTGCTGCAGCGCTGTTTGGGAGTCTGTGAAGCTGGAGAGAGTTGAGAGATTATATTAGGATTTATTTATTTATTTATTTATTTTATTATATTTATACCCTGCCTTTTTTCCTGCAAGGAACCCAAGGCAGCTTACATAATCCTCCTCTCCATTTTATCCTCACAACAACCCTGTGAGGTAGGTTAGGCTGAGAGTCAGCGACTGGCCCAAAGTCACCCAGTGAGTTTCATGGCCGAGCAGGGGACTAGAACCCGGATCTCCCGAGTCCCAGTCCAACACTCTCACCACTACGCCACACTGGCTCTCTGAATTGTTAGGAGATTAGCTAGTGAGTACAGGGATTGATACTGGGAACAGTGGTTGAGGGAGGATTGGTACTAGGATAAGATAGTTCATTACTTAGGATTGACTGAAACTTATTTCCAGAACTTCTTGTATTTTAAAATAAACTTTTTTTTGGTATTTGAAACAGTCTGTGTGGGAAGCTGTGCTTACTGTACTGGTCAAAGAGGCATAAAGTAGGGATTAGACGTCCCAAAGTCAGTGTGAGAGGTGTACGGGTAAGGGTTAGAGGAAAAGAAACCCCCAACCTTACGTAAGCGCACCCAGAGATCCCAATAAGGAGGGCAAGCTTGAGGCCCTACTGAGGGGTGGGGTGCGACAGGCACTTGTGAGATTTGCCTCAGGTACTATGCACCTTGACTTGAGGGTTGCAATTTGCTGCTCCACTTCACTTCAGGCAGCAAATGGTCCTTGCCTTGGCCAGCCCTGGGTCCTATTTAAGTTCACACTTGTGTGAATTGCAAGCATCCTCCTCCTTCGGGGTTCAGCTGCCTCCTGCTTTCCCAGCAGCGAATTCTCTGAGGTGAAAAGGAGGCATCTTCCTTCTAGTGTACCTGTATCTAAATGCATGAGTGCGGACACTAAGGTTCACAACCTGGCATTGTACACCCTGCAGCAGCTGAGATGGTTTTTGAACAGTTGAGAACGTTCTGATGACATTTTTCCAAGTATATCTTTAGCCCAAAGAACAAACAGCCTCTTGGCTTTCAAAGCAATGGAGGATTGGCCATGGACCAGTAAATGAATGCAACAACATAATGCAGCTGGAGTAAAACCTTCAGCAATGCGCAGTAGCCTGCAGGGGCTCGGGCTGTGGTCCTTGGTCTGACATGTGGGGTGATACAAAGATGTCCCTCTTTTTCATTCGGGAAATTTGGTGGCTGAATGTATACAATCCATCTCGAATCCATAGCGTCGCACATGTACAGCCGCAATGCCTAAACTGTATGAATATCTGGTTCAATATGCTTTTAAACTGGGCCTGCACAATTTGTGTGAGTGGTGACCTTCCTAGTGCAACACATCCCACCAGCCAAGTACAACGCGTCTTTTAGGTGCTTGTCAGCCGCACTCTTTTTATAGTTCCAGGCAGGAAGCAAAACCAGGTCATGTATTGAGCTCCTGCTGCTGGGGCACCCATATGCAGCTGATGGGCTGCATTCTGTTCAGTAAGTCACAAGTTGTGCTGATCCTGCTTTAAATTAATATGTCTTTTATCGTATATGCTGGGATGTCCAATTATTAACAAAGGTTGTGGCTGAAGCCAGCTGACCAGTCATACATCAGTGTCCTCCCCACCACCCCCTGTCCATCCAGTCTGTACCTCTTTGTCAAGTCATGTCTCCATTACATCCTAAATGACCAGCTGTGCATTTTTGCTTGGGCTTTCTGCAGCAAGAAGATTGTGTTGTTTGTTTTTTAATGACATCTGACCAGCCTTCAACAGAATGAAAATCAAGCATTGCAGGGTCCCTAAAAGACTGAAAGGTGGGGAGAGTGGGGACTGGCTGTGCTGCATCTACTGCAGTGTTTCTCAACCTTGGGTCCCCAGATGTTTTTGGCCTACAACTCCCAGCATGCCCCATCTCATTTTTTGATCGGGTAACCTCCCTTGTGGACTGTGGGAATGCTGTGGACATTATATACCTGGACTTCAGCAAAGCTTTTGACAAAGTGCCTCATGATATCCTGATTAGTAAGCTAGCTAAGAGTGGGCTAGCTGGAACAACTATCAGGTGGATCCACAATTGGCTAAAGAATCGGACTCAAAGAGTGCTTATCAATGGTTCCTTCTCAAACTGGGGAGAGGTAACGAGCGGGGTACCACAGGGCTCGGTCCTGGGCCCGGTGCTCTTCAACATTTTTATTAATGACTTGGATGAGGAGGTACAGGGAATGCTTATCAAATTTGCAGATGACACAAAGTTGGGTGGAACAGCTAATACTCTGGAAGACAGAAACAAAATTCAAAGTGACCTCGATAGGCTGGAGCGCTGGGCCGAAAACAACAGAATGAAATTTAACAGGGATAAATGCCAAGTGCTGCACCTAGGGAGAGGAAACCAAATGCAGAGTTACAGAATGGGGGACATTTGGCTCAACAATACTACAAGTGAGAAGGATCTTGGAATTGTGGTAGATCACAAACTGAATATGAGCCAGCAATGCGACGTGGCTGCAAAGAAGGCAAATGCAATTTTGGGCTGTATTAATAGAAGTATAGCTTCCAAATCGCGGGAAGTGATAATTCCCCTTTACTCGGCACTGGTTAGGCCTCATCTTGAGTACTGCGTCCAGTTCTGGGCACCTCACTTTAACAAGGACATAGACAAACTGGAGAGGGTTCAGAGGAGGGCAACAAGGATGATAAAGGGACTGGAAACAAGGCCCTATGAGGAGAGACTGAAAGAACTGGGCATGTTTAGCCTTCAGAAGAGGAGGCTGAGGGGAGATATGATCGCACTCTTCCAGTATTTGAAGGGATGTCACACAGAGGAGGGCAAAGATCTCTTCTCGTTCATCCCAGTTTGCAGGACACGGAATAATGGGCTCAAGTTACAGGAACCTAGATTCCACCTAAACATCAGGAAAAATTTCCTGACTGTCAGAGCAATAAGACAATGGAATCAACTACCTAGGGAGGTGGTGGGCTCTCCCAGTCTGGAGGCATTCAAGGTGCGGCTGGACAGACATCTGTCAGAGATGCTTTGACCTGGATTCCTGCATTGAGCAGGGGGTTGGACTCGATGGCCTTGTAGGCCCCTTCCAACTCTACTTTTCTATGATTCTATGATTGTCTTGTCACCACTTCACATAATTAGCTGTCAGTTAGTAGGGGCAGAGATATGCACTGTGTGGTGGTGATTATGTATCATGCTGATTATACTACATTGGCCTGCCCCAACCCGGTGGTTTTCAGATGTGTTGGACTTCAACTCCCATAATTCCCAGCCAGCATAGTCATGCCATCTGTCCCTTTCCTGGTAGTCCACTGGGTGGGAAGGAACAGAGAGTGAAAAAGGGGGGTGGCAGAGAGAGAGAAAAGGGGTGACCCACCTACTTTTGGCTCAGTCCCTGCCCACCGCCAACATATGACCCCTGACAGATTCCCCAGGAGGTGGTGCAGTCCTTGGAAGAAAAAAGGTTCCACACCCCTGTTATAAGTGGAGGGTCAGTAGCTCTGTGGTAGAGCACATGCTTTGCATGTAGAGGGTCCATGTTCATCCCCTGACACCTCCCGTTAAAAGGATCCAGTAGCAGGTGATGTGAAAGACCTTTGCCTGAGACACTGCAGAGCCACTGCTAATCAAAGTGGACAATACTGGGCTAGATAAGGAGATTGTGACCAGGTTCACGTGATCATGGGGAAAAGAAGCCATGGTGGCTTCTTTTCCCCACCCCCGCACGTGCCAGTTGCGTGCTGTGCAATTTGCCTAATTCCCGTGTCGTTTGAACCTGGTGAGGTACGCAATGGGGGTGGCTTTGAAACCACCCTAGAACCCATGCCTTGTTGTAGGCCAGTCGCCCCTGTGTGACTGGCACACAAAGGGGTGGGGAAAAGAAGCCACTGTGGCTTCTTTCCTCTGGTGATTGTGCAAACCCAACCAGTGACTGGGTTCACACAACACGATAAGCCGTGGTGGCTTCTAAGCCATGTTTGTTTTAGAGTGGCTTGTCGCGTTGTCTGAACCTGGCCAGAGTGGCTTGTGCGTGGTTAACAAACCATGCTGCTGGGTTCAGACAACATGACAAGCTACTCTGAAACAAACATGGCTTATATAAGGCACCATGGCTTATCGTGTTGTGTGAACCCAGTCAGTGTCTGTCCGGGTATAAGGCACCTTCCTATGTCATGCCTAGTAGTTTCATCCTGAGTAAACACACCAAAAGTCACTCCTCTCTCCATGACTTTAGCCAACTGACAGGTGGTACCAGTAGAACGGAAGCTATTCCTGATGACAAATCTGATCATCTCTACTTTCTTCATTTAATCACTTGACCTGTTTTAGTCTCCAGGCCGGACCTCTAGCCCATCTCAAGATGGTCCTGATAGAAAGGGAAAGGCCAAAATCAATTGCAGTGAAATGTCTGAGAAAGGCCTTCCAGCCCACACTGAAGTCAACAGTTAACTTTAGGGTAGAATGCCTCAAAGGATACACATTTATTGTGTAACCAGGCAAATATCACAACACTCAACGTTCGCTTTCGCCTTTATTTGATTTCCCCCCATTTCAGATCACTCAAAGCGTACAAAAATGGTTTATTTCAACAGCCGAGTTGGACAGTCTGAAGTGGTTGTCAGCTGTACTTGTAACCCTTGCCAAATTCTTTTTTTTTTTTTAATGTTTGGAAATAGGATGAAAATTCATTCCATCAAGCAGGGGGTCTCTGTGCGGCAGACCCTCCTTTGACATGCGCGAAAGAAAACCAAGCCTTCTTTACATACCAAATAATGATAGAAAGAAACCAAATAAACATTTACAGCTTTTGCTGATGGGCTGTTTTGACTTATTTTATACCCTGGTGAACATGAGCCGGCTGGCCTGAGGTCTCACAGAAGAGCCTCGGGACTGTGGCTCAGCCAGCAAATGCAAGGAAGCTATCTGGCCAAACCACCAGCGGAGCAAAGTTAAGTACACAAGAGCCCTAGACAGTGGACTGGGCCAACGGTCTATCTAATCCAGGAGTGCAGAACAGGGATGTTGAAGAGTCCTTGGTCTCGAGTCACGAGTCGAGTCACGAGTCTTTGGACCCGAGTCTCGAGTCCGAGTCCTTGGTCCAAAATGGTGACTCACGTGTCCCGAGTCACGAGTCACTCCCAAAGCTGACTCCACGAGTCCCTATTAAAATCAATGGGTTTTTTCCCCAACAAAATAAGGCTACTTCAGATGTGTGGTTTAAATAAATTCTAGGCACAAGTGTGCCTTTTTATTTCAAAACTCTGCAACTGATTTTGGCAAGAACAGACGAGGCAGAAAAACCCAAAATAACCAGGCAGGCAGAAGAGGCAGGGAACCCCAGACAGGCAGGCAGAGGCAGCCAAACCCAAAATGTCTGAAAGGTTGCATTTTAGAAAAATGATTTTAAAAAATAAACTTGCTGTACTTCCTAAAACTTATCCATGTTGCATTTGAGGAACATGATTTTTTCTAAATGTTTGGCCCCCATTCTGGAACGGTCTCATCACAATTCCACCCTGAACACCCACTCCACTGGTGATGAACTTGCTGGAACCAGAAACACACTCAGAGCAGCCACACAGAGTAATCTCAGGTCCTTCTTCTGCCTCTCCCAAGTACGCAACACATCAATCAAAATAAATCTTGACACACTGTTGGGGCTGCACTCCTGGTAGCCGTCCATAGTGGCCGAGCAGCGGCACACCTCGCTTCCATGCGCTCTTCGCCAGCAATCACGCTCCTCTCCACTCCTTCTGGCACAGCCCAGGGATGTTGAAGAGTCCTTGGTCTCGAGTCCCGAGTCAAGTCTCGAGTCCCATTAAAAATATTGGGACTCGAGTCCGAGTCGAGTCAGAGGGGGGACTCAGTCCGACTCACGAGTCGAGTCCTCGAGTCCGAGTCCACATCCCTGGTGCAGAAGCTCAGGCCTAATCCCGCCAGCTGCAGTTCCCCAGTTGGCTACACCCCTTTCCCCATGACCACCAGTCATTTGCTGGTTTCCCTGCTTTCGTGCAGTTTTTTCTCCCCATTCTAAAAGGTTCAAATGCCTCTCCTAGGCCTTAGTTACAGGCCATAAGAACTTTAAATTAAAATATGCTGGGATTTTGGTCTTGCCCTCTTTTGCCTTTGGCTCCGCCCACCACCGGAATGTGGCCCCCGGAGAGATTCTCCAGAATGGAATTTGGCCCTTTAGGCTGAAAGAGATTCAAGCCCCCTGATCTAGTCTAGCATCCTGATTCCCACAGTGGCCAGCCAAGATGCCTCAGGGAAGCCCACTGCTAGGGCATGATGGCAACCGCACCTGGTATTCAGTGGCATTTAGCTATCATGAGAGGGTCATAGAGATGGATGGCCCCCTGTGGAGACAGTTTAACTGTTATATTGCTATGCCATTGCCAACTATAGGTGGCACGGTGTCCAAACTGACACAGTCAGCCATGCTGTTGTTCTAGACCCCTGTTCTTCACTGCAAGGCCCATGGGCCACTGGCAGCTCCCAGTCACCTCAAGTGCAGCTCTCCGTGAGGCGTAACCCCACAATTCAGTTCCCCGGAGTATGTCTGCATTAGTATGTTTGGTGAGAATAGAAGGTTGGACCGAGTGGGTGTGGTTTGTGATGTCAGGGTGGTTTACAGTCTTCTTACAGTGATTCTTACACTTATTCTTGTGTAGTCTGTCAGGAGTTTGGAGAGAAATTAGTGCTTGTCTGAAGAGTGAAAGAATTTAGAGTTATAGGGACTTAGGATATAGGACAACTACAGAGTGCTTGGTGTAGGCAGGTTTAAAGTTATCTTCTTGAACGAAGGTTCTGTGAACTAAAATAAACTTATTTTTATTTTGTTTGCTACCCAAATCCTACGTGTCAGCTTGGCATTATTAACCTGCATTACTGTTAAACCTACACACACACACACACACCTTTATACCCACAGTAGAATATATTCAAAATAGATCCTTAAGAGACTTTATTGATCTTTTTCCTCATAGGTAGGGGAAAGGTTTGAGAAGGGTTTATGCGTCTGGTCCTAGAGTGTAAGGATGGTGACGTCGCACTCTGGCCCCCCTCTCTTTGGAGTAGTGCAGGGGTCCCCAACCTCCTTGAACCCATGAGCACATGTGTGGATCTGAGAAACTGCTGTGGGCACCACCACAAAATGCCTAATCAGCGGATCACCACTTTGGCATCTACCTGTCATGTCTACGGATCATAGACTGAGTCTTATTCAGCAAAAACTGTTTTGTTTCATGTCTATTGGACACTACAACGCCTCCAAATGTTTTGGATATCAGTTCTCATCAGCCCCAGACAGCATAGCCAATGGTCTGGAATGCTGGCAGTTGTGGTCCAAAACGTCTGGAGGGACGGTTAGGGAAGGCTGCTCTAGAGAGCCCCTGCCCACTTCCCCCTCCCAGGTCCCTACATACCCCCCAACCAGAGGAGGCTGGTGACTCCTATTTCAGTGGGGCTCCTTTTCCATTACAGGTTTTGCATCTTTTATTTGGAATGTCAAAGGAGCTATCCGGGTGCTCCATGGTGGTGTACCTATTTTGGGGATGGAGTTCAGCACCATGGATAGCTGCTATGGAACTCCAAATAAAACCTGAAAAACCTGCAGTGGAAAAGGAGCCCCACCGAAATAGGAGTCCCCGGCCTCCCCTGCCTCCAACCACCCCTCCCTCTCCCCCGCCTTCTCTAAAAGTAAATGTGAGCCTAAAGGTATCACTGTCCGCCCCCGCCCCCCTGCCCAGAAGAGGCAGGGCAGGCACAGTGTCTAACTCTTACAGCTGTGTGGGTTTGCTTGAAGCCTTCACTGTGTCAAACTGCGGGCTATTCCAACCCAGGCACAGCTGGGTCCATTCGCTAGTTCATTATAAATGGAACTAGCATGGCGTTGGCACCCACTTACATGACCTTACAAGGCAGGCCAGAGAGATGTCCTCCACAAAGAAGTATTCTGGGACATACCCGTTATCAAACAGCTTGCATTTTTGAGATCAGGCATTCTGTGCTAATTTCTGTAGCTTCGTCACCTAATCAGATTTAATTAGAAACACAGGATATACTCGGGCGTTGTTGTGAGATTAACTAGAGCAGTATCATACCCGCTTTTGTTTTCGGGCATCAAAAATAATGTTTACTTTTGTCTCTAAGACAGCTAGGGGCGTTTTGCTCCAAGAATATAAATACCTAAAAGAAATAAAAGTACATATTGTGGTCGGGGGGGGGGACGGGACCTGGAGGACGGGAGGGGAGGAGAAGAGACAATATGGTGCATATGAAGGCTTGTTGGGTTTGGATAGGAGAGACTCGTGTATGTGAGACCAGGTCCCTGCTAGCCATGAGACTTACTGGGTGGCCCTGGGCACATCTCTATTTTACAAATTAGATGTATGTTGAAAGAAGCCAAAGGCCATAGCAACAGATTAAACATATATGACATGGCAAAAAGCAGGGACAGTGCTAGGTACTGAAAAGATCCAGGGCTGAGGCCCACAGGACCAAAAAACAACAACAAACAAACAAATTTGCATGTGCTAATTTACATATGCTCTAAACTCTGTGAGTGTGTGTGTCTTTAAAGGACCCTGGGCTTCTCTACATGAGGCATATAACTGGGTGCTTTACCAAGGCTGCTTCTTCCATTTTCTTTGTGGAAGGATTAGAGCGTCCTTCGCACAAGGCTTTTTTTCGGGGGTTTCCTCTCTGCCTTCTTATATGTTATATTATACAACCACAAGGTGGCACTGCAGTATAGTGCAATTCTGGAAATACCCGAGGCTTTATTCCAGTTTGTTGCACCTTTAAATTTTAATACCTCATTATCCTTGCTCTTAAAAAACGTGAAAATGGCTGGAAAACATGGGAAAGGCCCTAGGGGAGGATGACGACATCATGAAAAGGCTCTGCAAACTTCTGTGAGTGAGGGATCAGGAGCGCACTATAAATGCCTAGTGTAGAAAAGCCCCCTGTCACCTAAGAGCACCCCTATTTGTAAAAAGGGATATATGGACAGGGGAGAGGAGGGCATTTGATTTCAGACAAAAAACTCAGGCAGAAAGATTCAAGGGGCGGGGGTGCAGCAGGAGGTGAAGCACATGTGGGCAAGAAGCCAGCCTACCCAGGGGGATCAAATGCAACAGAGATCATCAGGCCCCCTGTACCTTCATTTCAGCAAGTGCCCATGGACAGCAGGGTGGTGGGGCAGATGGTCCCCCAGAGATTCGGGGCTCCAAATGAAAGATTTGGGACACCAGCCCTAGTGGGCCGCTCTCTAACACCACCTCCGGCAATGAGACTTACTGGGTGGCCCTGGGCACATTTCTCTTTTACAAGTTAGATGTATATTGCAAGAAGCCAATGACCATAGCAACATATTAAATGTACATGACATAGCAACAAGAGTGTATAAGTAAAACATATGTGTATACGTATTAAACCCTGATGCAAGTGAGAGTCATACATGAGCTATTCTCAGTTTTGATATCCTCATGGTAAACATACACACACACACACACACACACACACACGGAAAATCTTAATAAAATGCAGTACACTTTGAAGCCACAGAGTTATGCATAATTCTATGTAGCCTTTGAGGGAAGGAAGAAGCACTCTTAGTGCATTCAAGGCAGCCTGGCTGCCTGAGAACATCGGAAGCTGCCTTATGCCAGGTGAGACTAGCCCAATATTGCCCATTCTGACTGGCAGCAGCTCCCTCCAGTCTCAGACAGAGGTTTTCCCTTTCACCTGACCTGTCCCTTTTAACTGGAGATGCCAGGGGTTGAACCTGGGAACGTCTGCATGCCAAGCATGTCCTCTGCCCCCAAGCTATGGTCTCTCAGGAGAGCTCTAGTGGTATGTTGGGAGGGATTACAGAAGAGTCCTTTCAAGGTTAGGTTTACAGAAGAGTCCTTGAAAGAGTCCTTTCAAGGTTAGGTTGTTAGCACTCCGGAGGAGTGAGCAGCTAGTTTAAATGCAAGATGCCATGCATGCTTACTCTGTGTTCAATGGGGCTTACTAGTGAGGTTTTTTTTTTTTTTTTTTTTTTTTAAGGATTGCAGCCTAAGAGCTACCTTTGTATTACAAAGCTGTCTTTGAGATGGTTGGAATGCAGGGCTCTGCCTGAGAAAGGCCCAAAGTACCTCCTCATAAACTAGCCATGCTGGCTGGGAATTATGGGAGTTGCAGTCCAACATATCTGAAGGGCACCAGGTTGTGGAAGACTGAACTAAACTATGCCTGATGGAAGTTATAAAGAGGTGGAAGGAAGGAGCCCTCCCCATGCTGGCTGAAAACGTAGAACTACTGAAAAAGGAAGGCTCGAAGAATCATTAGGGCAAAGAGTGGCCAACTTGTGTCCCTCCAGATTTTTGGACTACAACTCCCATCATCCCTCACCATTGGCTATGCTGCTTTGGGCGGATGATTGTCCAACAACATCAGGAGGACCACAAGTTGGCCGCCTCTGCATCACGGTGAGAAATGGATCACTCTTTAGGGAAGGCTGAGTGCGTGTTAACCCGGTGAGGGCTAGCAGCAGAAGCTGGACAAGCTACAAGTGGAGAGAAGGGACAAGATCACCGAAGTGGAACAGTCTCTGCTAAACTACGGGTGAGCAAGCTGAAATCCTGATTGTACAGTAGTTCTGAGGCTTAGGACTGTGCCTCCAAGAATACTCCACACTGGGTGACCTTCGTGGAGGGTAAGAGCACCCAGCAGTGGAGGCTGATGGTGTCAATGTCAGTAGGGCTGTATATCCCTTCCATATTTCACTCTGAACTTTTAAGGAGCTATCCATGGTGCCGGACCTATTTTGGGGGTAGGGGTGAGCACCATGGATAGCTCCTCTAAAGTTCATCCTGAAATACGGAGTGGATACACAGCCCCGCTGACACTGGAGCCACTGGCACCCAGGCTGCTGTGCACCACATGGATCGGTGCAGCTGCTTACTTGCAAGAAATAAAAGAGTCTCTGGGGCACTGGGGGGCGGGGGGTAAAGTATGGTTCCTCGCTGCTCATCAAATCATAGAGCTGGCCATCTAATCCAGCTGCCTGGTCCAAGTAGGAATTCCAGAGCTAGAGCATCCGCAACAGGTGGCTGTCCAAGCGCTGCCTGAAGACCTATCGTGAGGGAGAGCCCACCAACCCTTTAGGTAATTGGTTCCAGTCTCAAACTGCTCTTATCATTAAGAGGTTTCTCCGAATGTTCAGTCAAAATCTTTGTTCTCTCTCTCTCTCTCTCTTTTTTTTTTGCTTATTATGTTGAAGTAAATATGCAATTGTTGTGATAGACTCCTGCTGTGTGAGTTGTGTGGCAAGCCACCAGTCATAAGAACATAAGAAGAGCGATGCTGGATCAGACCAAGGGTCCATCCAGTCCAGCATTCTGTTCACACAGTGGCCAACCAGCTGCCCATGAGATCCCACAAGCAGGACATGAGTGCAACAGCACCCTCCCGCCCATGTTCCCCAGCAACTGGTGTATATTGCATACTGCCTCTGATACTGGAAGTAGTATATAGCCATCAGGACTAGTAGCCATTGGTAGCCTTCTCCTCCATGAATGTGTCCAATTCCATAGTTTAACTATGCACTGTGTGAAGAAGGACTTCCTTTTATTTGTCCTGAATCTGAAATAGACTCTGTCCAACTTTGGGGTGGGGACTGAGGCAAGTAAAAAAAACACCAAAAACCTGTTGCAGTTTATAAACTTGACCTCTGGGTGGCCGAGGAGTTACAAATGTAAAGCTTTGGAGAACCCCTCTGATATGGACCAACAACACCATCTACAGCGTCTGGAACTCGGGGACTCCTGCTAGGAATGAATATCCTTGGGTTTTTTAGACCCACTCCACTTGCCTAGTTTAGTAGTTTAATCCCTTGTTCACAATAGCTAACTGGCATTAACTGGCTGGCTTTCTACAGGCCTGTGGCTCACGCTGGCTCAGCTTGTCTGAGTGAGGAAAGCTAAGCAGGGTCAGGCCTGGTTATTACTTGGATGGGAGACCCCTCCTCTAGTTTCCTGCATTGAGCAGGGGTTGGGCTCGATGGCCTTATAGGCCCCTTCCTAACTCTATGATCTATGAATCTATGAATCATGTTAGTTCAGTTCATTAGGAAGGTGGAAACAACTTTCTAAGTGATTTCTGTTTGGCTATTTGAACACTACATCAGAGGTGGAGTTTATTTCATGATTGGTTCAAACAATGCTATCTCAGAAAGGATGCTGGCTTGCACCGGTCTCAAATTCCAATAAACATGGAATATTATTATATATTTTATTATTATTATTATTATTATTATTATTATTATTATTATTATATTTATTTGTATCCCACCTTTCTCCCAACACTGGGAATGCAGCTACAGTGCTTGGTCTCCTTTGGGAACCACGTGCTTTGAAATCCAAGGCTCTTCACCAGCCTTCTCCAACCTGGTGACCTCCAGATGTTTTGGACTACCAGTCCCAACATCACTGGCAATGCTGTCTAGGGCTGATGGGAGTTATAGTCCAAAACATCTGGATTGGGCTGGGTTGGGGAAGCCTGCTGTGCACACCGCAGGCAGGAAGGGCGGCTTGGAGCCGTTCTACTAGCAGCTGGGTTCCTGTTTTTGCCATTCCTGCTGGCAGGATCAGGTATTGCAAAATTCTAAATTTGGGGAGGAATGATCAGGGCCTTCTGCTCCACCTGCTGGACCAGTATATATTGCAACGTTCATCATTTTTCCCAATTTCAGCACTCACGACTTTTGGGATCCCAAATCACTGGCTGCCTCCTCGGATTAACTGTAAGGCCAAAGGATATAGGCTTTCACTGGCGAATCTAGTCCCTGGGAGGAAGGGGGAAGTTTTGTACTTGGGGATATCTTTTGTGATTTTTCTGGGACCTTGCTCTAGCACGGAGGGAGCTTCAGTGTCAGGCACCGATTCTGACGGGGGGGGGGAGGTGGTAGTCGAGCCCAGCTGTGGGGAATCAGAGACATAGCAGTTCAGTTCTGCCAGGCCTCCCACCGTCCAGTGAACAGGGGAAGGCACTGGAGGCTGATACGGCTAACTCCCCTCAGCTGGAAGACTCAGCCTTGGAGGAGGCTTCTCCTTATCCGTCAGGGACATAGTCCCTGGCAACCGGGCAGCAGCAGGAGGACTCTCCAGGAGAGGGTGTTTCTGGGCTGGCCCCTGTGGTACAGCACCAGCAGAAGAGGGCAGGACAGAAACACCCAGTCAGGCGGAGTCATTGGTTGAGGGGCCCTGCCAGGACCCAATCTCTGACCGTGATGCCTAGTAGTACCCACTCCCTGTATATAAACCCTGGTAGCTCCCCATGTCCCTCGTAGGAGACAACGCACCAGCATTCTGAACAGCTTCCCACCTACTTGGGAGTTCTTGCACCATTTATGTTTTGGTGAGCAGAATTTGTAAGCCTGGGACTTACTGGCTTTCTGTATTGTTGGCCGTTTATTGCCTCTGAAGGAGCGGTTCCCTCCTTAGGGGAATTGCAGCAATAAAAGACTGTTCACTGAGACTATTGCCTTGTCCGTGGGAGGCCAGGCCAGGACAGTTCTGTCTATATTTCTATTTTCTTGTTGCTGCTGCTACTGTTCGTTAATTTGAACAAATGCTGACATTTAGCCATATCTTTTTTAGACAGCCAGTGTGGCATAGTGGTTAAGAGTGATGAAGTGGGACTCGGGAGATCTGGGTTCTAATCCCCACTCAGCCATGAAGCTCACTGGGTGACTTTAGGCCAGTCACTGACTCAGCCTAACCTACCTCACAGGGTTGTTGTGAGGATAAAAAGGAGAGGACGAAAATTATGTAATTTCCTTGCATGAAATTTTTTCCTTGCATGAAAAAAGATGGGATATAAATATAATAAGTAGATAAATATCTCAAAGATGGGGGACAGTTGGGTCCAGACATCCAAGTTGGGTTCCAGGTTTTCCTGGGTGGGGGCTTGAGCCAGAACCAAATATAAAAGAAGTAAATAACCCCCAGACTCTGAACCCAGCCCCAGGTTCCGACCCAAGGGTTACACATATATGACGTCACAGGAGATAAACAAGATCAATGTCTACTTTTGCTTTGGATGAACTTTGTTTTGATTGTTGCTGCTACAGCAATAAATTAAGCCACTTCCAAGTAATTCATTTCCCTTTGTCTTCTGATAGGCAGGTGATATTTTGAAGTATGGAAAAAGCTTTGAGAAAGCAAGACAGGCTAACCTCTGCATACAGTGGTAAAACAATGAATAATGAGAGAGGCTTTTCTATCTCATACCAGAAACACAGGCCTGAATAAGAGAGTGTGTCAAAAAATTCTGGTTGACATGGTTTGAAACCTTTAAAAAGAAAAGGCTTTTATTTAGGGTGGCCAGGTACCCTACTTTACAGAGGACCATCCTCTATTTGAAGAGCTGTCCTCTATTTGAAGGGCTGTCCCATCCAGGTCTGGTTTAAAGACAAAGGCTTGTAAGAAGGGAGCCCAGGAGCCTTGATGTTGCCCACCTGGAAATTCGCACCTGGACAGCAAACTGAGCAGGCACACACAGGTCACCTGCTCGGTCTTCCCCACTACGGTGAGATGTATTGTATTTCTATTTAATTTATAGTAGTCATTTCCAAATGTTCATCAATACATATAAATGAGCCTATGCACAAATTTTTGCAAATCAGTGTCCTCTTTTGTCTTCTCCTTTGGCGATGCGTAAGGGGCCATCCTATTTTCTTAGGATAATAGCTTAGAGATATTATTACATATGGGCAGCAGTATATAAATCTATTAAGGGCACAATCCAATCCGGATGCCTGTAACCCTCTGAACTCGTCGGAGGATTACGGGCATCTTATGCAAGGCGGGAGGAGCGCGGAGGCAAAGGTCGCCTCCAAGCTCCTCCCGCCATGCAAAACACTTCGCTGCTTTTGGCCGTCTAAGTGTGGCGCCTCAGAGTGCAAGGGAAGGAGGGTAAGGCACAACCAGGATACTTTGTATTGCGGCAGCGCCTGTCTCCTCCCCTCCCCGCCCCCTGGAACGCCCACAAAACCCCATCTATGAGGTTGCATTTGCGACCTCGGAGAAGCAGGCAGTGCCGTTCTTTCCATGCCAGCTGCAAGGGGGGTCGCAGGCACTCCGAGGTTGGAGTCCCAGCTCCAACTTCGGAGCAAGTTTCTGAAGTCGGAGCTGGGACTCTGAATAATCCTATGGCCATCTAGATGCTGTCTGGTAGCCATAGGATTGTGCTGCCCATAAAAAAATATATATAAACAAACAAAATAGACAAATAGGCCCAGTTAAGATGTCATTATTTTGGTCCAATAAACACAGAAGGAGTTTTGTATCTGCATGCTCCTTCCTTCTTTCCCCTCTTCTTTATTTATTTGTGTACTTTCTTAACTTACTTATTACATTTCTCTTCACTTCTCTCACGGGCTGTAATACAAAACTTCTATGGTTTGCTGAACCACAGTTTCCCGTTGCATCCAAACTGGGAAATTGTGGTGTAATCTCCAGTTAACGATCAGGATTCATCCTCTGCCCACTTTAGATTGGGCCTTGATCTGACACTGGATCCCGACCCATCAGTTGAAGATCAACAACCCAACATTTAAAAGATGTCCAGGCAGGGATAGGAACAGCCTCGTACTTTGCTTTCCTGGCAACTGCCCTTCAAACAAGCAAAACAAACAAAAAACTACTACTACATCAATTAGGTAGAAGAGCTGGGGTGTCATTTGTTTGACTTAGGCAGGCACTTGGATTTGATTCGGAATTGCATAAGGGAGAGGCCTTTTCCAGTAATAAATTCCTAACAGTTATGCCTTTCTCACCATGGAGTGATTATACTATACATGGGATTGAAGAGAGAGCAGTTGGCACACTCACTACACACTCATGCACACCCGGTTTGTTCACCTTCACAGAGGAATAAACAGCAACCGGAGAAGCCTGCAACAGAATCCACAACTAAAAGAACAAGACAGAATCATCCTGCAAGGAGTACAGTTCCAGACACAGTCTGGGAAAGATAATAGCAGCAGGCAACGGTTGGCAGCTGCAAGCATCATTATCCAGCCGGTTCCACCACCGGGAATACTTGGGCAGCTGCCAGAGCCCCAGTATAAGCTGGCACCTGCCATGCCACCCCCCCCAGCTATTAACCCCCCCTCAATGCTCTGAGCAGCACCAGGCAGCCGCATCTGGCTGCCATTTTATTATCCCACAATGCCCCTGACACACTGTTGCCCTGGGGCACTGTGGGAGCTTTAATGGTGGTCCTAAGCCACCCAGTGCTGCTGCCGCCGAATAATCCCACCTGGGCTCACCAATGGAGGAGGGGTCCCACCAGGGTGCACTTTCTCTGGGGTCCCATCAGCCTGAGTCGGCCCTAAGCTCTGCTCCCTAACCTACCCCACAAGGTTCTAACCTACCTCACATGGTTATTGTGAGGATACAATGGAGAGGAGGAGGGCTGTGTAAGCCACCTCGGGCTCCTTGCAAGAGGAAAAAAAAGGTGGGATACAACTGTAATAAATAAGTAAATGGAATGCACTTTCTAAAGAGACTCACCTGGCACCAACTTTGATCTTTCTCTCATACCCTCCGACATTTCTCAGATGAACATAGAGCTACGCTCGCTCGCGGCAACCCAGTTCTTACACCAATAATCACTGCCTGAACCCTTGCATGAGATTATCCACTGCTGGAGGCTTTATTGAGCTACAGATGGTGGCCCAGCAGGAGTTCAATAAACAACCCATTTTGGCTTCCTGCTGGAACTGTAATAACAGTGGGCCTGCCTGACAAGCAGCCAAAGGCAATCGTATTTGGCTGGTGGGATGGGTTGTGCTAGGTGAGTCAAACAAATTGTGCAGGCCCAGTTTAAAGGTGCATCAGGTCTAACATTGATAGCTTAGTCAGTCAGTCAGTCAGTCAGGCGATCACTCGTGACCGAGTAAGATTGTCTTCCAGGATAAAAATTACAAAAAGGAGATTTTAAAAGGAGGAACATTCTAAAGAAAATTGTGTAGACTCTAGCGATGGGTCCGTAAGTGACTGTGGAGGCCAATTCTAGATCCACACAGCTTCCCACAGTGAGGACACAGGTTACCAGATGGAAGATGGTCCTGTAAAGGATTCATTTGACGTGCTTTTTGCTTAGCACGTTTCTCCCTTTCACCTTGCACTCGGGCTTCTTCAAAGTCCATAGAACCTTTGTGAAAGGCCAACCTCCAGTTAGATCGTTCATGGGCCAGAGCTTCCCAGTTTTTGATGTTTATATTGCATTTTTTTTTAGATTAGCCTTAAGAACATCTTTAAACCTCTTATACTGACCACCGATATTCCGCTTTCCATCCTTGAGTTGGGAATAAAGTAACTGCTTTGGGAGACAGCAGTCAGGCATTCAAACAACATGACCGGTCCACTGAAGTTGGCGTTGAAGGATCATTTTTTCAATGCTAGTAGTCTTTGCTTCTTCCAGTACACTGACATTTGTTCGCCTATCTTCCCAAGTAATTTGCAGGATTTTCCGGAGGCAATGTTGATGAAATCTTTCAAGGAGTTGGAGGTGACGTTTATAGATAGTCCATGTTTCGCAGGCATACAATAAAGTTGGTAATACAATGGCTTTTTGTCTTCTTACAAATATCCCGATCCTCGAACACTCTATGTTTCATTCAAGAAAACGCGGCACTTGCAGAGCTCAGACGATGCTGGATTTCACTGTCGATGTTAGCTGTAACAGAAAGATAGCTGCCAAGATAGAGAAAATGATCGACATTTTCCAGTATTGTCCCGCCAAGCTGGATAGATGGCATCACCAAAGGGTTAGCTTGCACTTGCTGATGAAGCACTTTGGATAGCTTAGGCATTGTGACTGTATATGTATGTTGCTGACTGTTGCTTCTACGGTGTGTGTGTGTGTGTGTGTGTGTGTTTATACTTACCTACCAACATTTTGCACATGAAAATAGGGACATCCTTGTGTGACATCCCACGTTTCAGGCCAAAGATTGCAGCCTGAGCCCCTGCAGATGATTACATATTGCTGAAGGCGTTACCCCATTGTGGCAGCTGCAGGCATCACTGAGCCTGCCAGGGTGTGGTGCATACCAAGTTATTTCCCCCCTCTGCAAATGAATGGAGTGAGTTCTCCATCCACTTGCATAAGGGAGGGGAGATGGGGAAAGGTGTCCTGTAAAAAAAAAAAAAAAAAGGCTGGAGGTGAGATGAAGCCCACCCCCCACCAAGTCCTTGGGGCACCTAGTCCTTGGCAGAGGTGGGTTTCTCCCTTCCTCCAGCCAAGTTTTAGCATGAGGGCTTTCCCCCTTCCTAGTCAAGTGAATTGAGTGATTCCTCCATTCACTCATATAGAGCGGGGGAGACCTTCTTACCAAAAAATGGCTGAGGGGGGGAAGCCCTCCCCCCCACACACCAAAGGCCCTTGGGGCAACAAGGTGGGCTTCACCACCCCTCCAGCCGATTTTCAGCAGGCGGCCTTTCCCCCTCCCTATTCAAATGAATGCAGCAATTCCTCCCTTCAGTTGTCAGTAGGGATGGGGGAGTCTTCCTTGTCAAAAAAAATGGCTTGCCATTTTTCCTTGCCATCTCAAAACAATGGAAAATGGGCCATGGGCCAGTAAATGAATGCAGCATAAAGCAGGTGGAGTAAACTTTGCTTTTAAATTCTCCATTGCTTTGAAAGCCAAGGGGCTGTTTGTTCTTTGGTTTAAAGATATACTTGGAAAAAAACGTAATTGCCCTGCAGTTATCAGCATATGAAAACTATCTGAATTCCCACTCATTGTAATTTTAACAAAGGATGTGCATATTATAAAATTTGTATCCAGTTTTACAGGAGCTAGGGTTATGATCTGCTACACCCAGAAAGAAAATGCCTACTCCAATTAACAAGTCAAACTGCAAGTTATAAAGCAGATCTCTGGATCTGTAATTGCTCCCTCCCCCACCCCCATCCAGAGCAAACAGCAGCCGGGGAGGGAGAACTTTGGCCAGAAAAATGACATGGTAGGAGAAAACATTAAACACCTGCAACTTTATTTCATTAAAAATAACAACACACGGTTGGATCCAGACCAAATTTGTTGAACTTAGGTTCCATTAAAATAAATCAGACAAGTTATCCCTGGCTTACATTCCCATGATTTCAATGGGAACTAAGCTCAACTAACTTATTCTGGATCTAACCCAATATGTTGGGAAATCCATTCACGAATCTCCCCTGTAACATGTAGTTTAGGCTTTAAGTTAATTGGAGTATTGTTGTTTTTCATTGTAGTGTAGATCATGCTCACAGCTCCTCTAAAACAGGATACAAATTTTACAGCCTGGCAGGAGGTCCAGTCATGGTCATTCCAAGAGATGAATAATAACCAAAAATCCTTTCCCCATTTTTACAAGCAGAGTACAGTTCATATCTGTATGTTCCCAAATGACATAACAGCACATGCAAGATGCTCATCATGGTTGTCATTGATTACACATTCAGCGTCATGCACATTTTGCATGCCTACTTCTATCTTCTGCACCTGTTGAAAATAAATGCTTAGCCAAAGAAACTGCAATTGATCTGGTTACCAAAATCAAACAAAAACAAGATACTTCTCTGTGCCAATTACAGCATAGAGCAGCCTTGCCAACTTGGTGCCGTCCAGATGTATTGGACTGTGACTTCTATTGGGGAAGGTTAGCATAGAGCGTGCCAGAAACCCTGCTAATGTTTACTTCCATGAAAACACCCTGAAAATGTTGTATGAACTTGTACAGGGAAAAATAATATATTGGTCAGACAATCATTTCTCCGAAGACAACCGATCTGACTTCTTCTGAGTCTCAGCTGTTGTAACCAGGAGCCTCTATAGTACTTTTAAATCATGTTGTAACTAGAAATAAAATGCTTAACTTCGTTGGATACCAAATAAAATGTGTTAGTTAAAAATATTGGCTTCTTGAACATTACATAATTTCCTCCTGATTAATGTGTATGAAGCGCTGAATGTTTTGTGATTAGTCCATTGGCTACCTGTAGTGACTAATTACGTTAGCAATTAGTATGCTATCTCACTCTCCCAAAATAGCTGAAAAATAGAGTGAGCAGCTTTCCCTTCTGCCCAGTGGAGAGTTGGCTACAATTCAAATGCCTGTACTTTCTTCTAGCCACATCAACACAAGTTATTACTGTATCTGTTTGGAAATGGCTGTTCACAAGAAGGGTGTACTCATTGGTTGACCTTGAGCCAGTCGCTCGCTCGCTCGCTCTCTTTCAGCCTAACCTACCTCACAGGATTGTTGTCAAGATAAAACGGAATAATCCCATGTGGGGCCCTCACCAAACTCCTTGCAGAAAAGGCAGGATTTAAATATGATAGAGTGACAGACAAAACAACAACAACAGGTGGGTATTGGTATTATTATTATTATTATTATTATAAACTGATTCTGGAAGACATAGAACAAGGAGGCAGAAATACTTGTCATTAAAGAAAATAAAATCAACCAGACCACTGGGTTAAGCTGCCAGTTTTACCGGATAACATACAAGTGGATTTTACTCGCTTTATCTAACTGATAAATTGCTCTTGTTCCTGTATATAACATAAGCAGGTGGCTTGTTCTGGATCGTGACTGTCACTCACACTTGCTCTGCACAGTAGAGGCTAATGGCACCTCAGGCTAATGGTGATGATTTGGCTTTAGAGCTCAAGCTCTTGATTTCAGCCCTGGAGGTTCCTGGTTCCCATGATAGATAAACAGCACATCTTCCAGCCGCCCAAAGGCTACCTTAAAATCAAAACAAACGGCAGTCTCTTTAATGTGTCTGTAATATGTTTAAAAAATATTTAATATAAATATTTAATTCCCCATTTAAAAATCTTCTCATAAGAAACAAACAATTTGTATGAATAAGTCAATAACCCGTGAGTCAATAACCCCAGTACAGTTATCTGTTGCTAGAGTTTTCATCATCATGGTAATATTGTCATTTACGTTAGCATGCATTAAACAATGTTGACAGTGCAATCCTATATATGTCTATTCAAACGTAAGTCCCATTGAGTTTAATGGGATTTACTCCCAGGTGTGTATAGGATTGCAGCCTAAGTGATGTATATATATTCAGGATATATTTCAAAGTATGCTATGTGCACATTTTGATTCAGTGTAACACCATAACATAACCTTTCAAAAACAAGTCCACAAGTTTCTAGCCCTCAAACATTTTTACATAGCCCACTTCCCGCCCGCCCCCATAGCTATATTAGTCCTTCATAGCCTAAAAGGGGGTGGGATGAGGAAGTGCTAACAAACTGTTGCAAATTCTGAACCTATACCAATTGCCATTTTGAATTATTTTGGCATGCTATCTCCAGCAAGGAAAAATAGAAATTTTCACAAATAATGTAAAGGTGCATATACTAAAGGTATCTGGACATATCACTTGCTGTGATTCTTGTATCCCCCCCCCCAAAAAAGAAGTGGTGCTAGACATATAGGTAGGCATACATAGTATTTGCAGTCCTGCACAAGTTAGGCTGCTTAAAAATCCCATTGGCTTCAAATGCACAGAACTCCAGCCACAGAGAAAACACATATCATGAGTAAACAAGTGCAGGGCTATCAAAATGAGTAAGGGTGCAATTGTATGCAGGTTTGGACAGAAAAAAGTCTTACAACTCCCAGCATTCCCCAGCCAGCCGTGTAGGACTTTTTTTCTGTCCCAACCTGCATAGGATTATGCCCTGAATGAATAATACAGGTGAATACTAAAGGTGTAAGGCTATCAAACGTGGCTGTGCATTGTAGACCTTTTTTTGATAACCCTTTCCCTTCCAGCAATGTACTAGTACCACATTTATCCCACCGTTGTCTCTGTTCACAGCTTTCACTAGTTTGCATAGTGCTTCAAAGATTTGCTTCAAACCCACACAGGCGACGCCTCCATCGTGCCACTTTCAACTCTCTTAAAAACTAATATCTTCTCCTCCCAGAGAGAAAGGGATATTGCAAAGGAGGAAAGTGTTTAGGATATACCAGTTTTATTTATTTTTAAAAATCAACTCAGAGATCATTCGACACCTCCTCACATTCTTCATCGAGCATAATGCTTAATTTATTTTGGTGCAGGTGCCGCCGGGCTTGTCTGTGCCAAAGAAACCCCAGGGCCTGTCTGATCCTTTGACGGAAAGCCCTTAATCGTATTGCAAGATCCTCGCTGGCCATCAGATACAGCAGGGGGTTCAGGGCACTGTTGAGGCTGGCCAAGCCTCGGGTCACTTGGTAGGAGGCATAGATGTTCCTCAGAGTCTGAGTGCAGGATCCCTGGAGTTGCCACTTACGGGACAGCAAGTTCAGGTTCCTAAAGATGTGATAGGGAAGGAAACAGACAGAGAAAAGCACCATCACCAGAACCACCAGTTTGATGCTCCTACGCTTGAGGTTGGGATCGACGTTTTGGTTCTTCCACAAGACCACGACCACATGGCAGTAACACCCAATGATGATGAGAAAAGGGATGACAAAGCCAGTCATCGTTATGACCAGACTGAACGGCAGGTAGGTGTCCAGGTTCTTGTGCTCGGTCGTGTCGTGACACTTGGTGCCCGTGAGGTCCATTTTGCTGAAGATGAAGTCGGGAGAGAGCTGAGCGATCACCCAGCCCCAGACCAAGACACTGAGACAGACCGAAGGGCCCAGCGTCTGGCACCTACCCAGCATCCTCAGCGGGTGCACGATGCCCAGGTAACGATGCACACTTATGCAGGTGAGGAAGCCAATGCTGGCATAAAGGTTGAGGTGGAAGAGAAGCCGGGTGAGCCTGCACCAGCCTCTGCCAAAGAGCCACACCCGGCCCTGGAGGTAATAGGACACCAAGAAGGGCAGGGTGACCACGTAGAGCAAGTCTGCCACCCCTAAGTTGCACATCAGCACGCCGAGGGCGCTCCAGCTGCTCTTCCGGGAGCTCACGCACAAGTTCCACAAGCCCAGCCCGTTCCCCGAAAGCCCCAGCAGAGACACGACCAGGTAAAAAGAGGGCAGGAACCACTGGGTGAAATCCGTGTTCACCGGGCACATGATCTCGATGTTCGAGGTGGCCTCATCCAGACTGGTGTTGACCAGGCTGTCGGCGCCATCCTTCACCTCCATGACAAAGCTGCGGCAGCAGGGCGGCCAAGGGAAGGGGAACTGCCCCCCCCCCCCGGGGAGGGCGGTCTAATAGGGAAGGAGATCCTTCTGGGTTGAAACTGGGGAAAGGAGGAGCTGCATCAGAGGGGACTGTCCCTGCAGGATGGATCTCTGCAATCCCAAGGGAAGGTGCGGGAAAGGAGACTGCATTGGTGGAGACCCTAATGGACACTTTGGAGGGACCTCGGAGCTTCGGCCTGGGATCGGGACCGGGCTGGCGTGGGCGGTGGATGCAGGTGGGAATTCACAGAGGGGGGAAAGAGCAACACGGCTTCGGCGTAGGAGAGAACTCGCGGCGTGAGAGGCGTGGGACCGCTGAGGAGGGAAGGAAAGCGGACGATGTCGAGGGAGAATGAAACGCGTGCAGGCGAGTTCCCTCGACAGGCCGTCTGAAGGCGGCGGAGTGGGAGGCAAGAGGATGCAGCACGATCGATGCCGCTGCCGCCGCTTTTGGGTTCCTGCTTGGTCCGCGGTTAACACTCCCGATCCCTGCCCTCCGACTCCTCGGAGACCTGACACGGAATGCCAAAGCGTCGCCTTCCGACGTGCTGGGGTCGCGCTTGCGGAGGCGTCTCTGCGCGCCGAGTTTGCAGCGCGGCAAGACCTCGGCGGGTTGGAGCTGCTCCCGGAGCGCTGCGAGGCTGCCGAGCGCGGGGACTTGAGCGGCGGGCGGGCGAGGCGAGACGGGGCGGGAGGGGAGAGGAGAGGGGAAGGGGGCGGGATCCGGGAGAACTATAGGGGCAGAGAGAACGATGGGCTGGGGGCAGGCGCGGGTGGAACTATCGCCTCCTCCGGTGTCCCTGCTTTGACCCCCCCCCTTTTAAAAGCTCTTTGGATTTCATTGGCCCTGAAAGTTGCTGCTTCTCACCATATATATACTCTTGTGTTTACTTGCTCGCCGCTTACTTGTTCTACATCTGTTGGAGGATACGAATAAGAAAAGGAGTTGATCGGAGACCTCCTCCTCCTCCTTCGCTTTTGATTTTGATGGGCCAGAAGTAGCCACTAGAGCAGGGTTCTCCAACGCCACCCTCCCCAGCCTGGTGCCTTCCAGATATGTTGGGCTACGGCGCCGAGGTGGTGTTAGGGGGCAGCCCACTAGGTCTGGAGCCCCGAATCTTTCATTTAGAGCCCCAAATCTCTGGGAGGTCATCTGCCCCACCACCTTGCTGCCCATGGGCACTTGCTGAAATGAAGGGACAGGGGCCCTGATGATCTCTATTGCATCCGATCCGATCTACTGAGGGGTGGGGTACGACAAGGACGTCCTTTGAAAATTGTCCCTGTCATTTGTCAGCATCAGCTTTTGCTTGCGATGTTTTTGATAACATTATCGGGGTAATAAATGCCTGGTATGAGCCTATTTCTGGCATGAATACTTTTCTTGGCAGTAACGAGGAGCCACGGAGGCTGATAAACAAGGATTTTATATTAGAACTTTAGGTTTGCCTTGCTAGCTGAGACTGAGGGCTCATCCAGTTCAGCAGTCTGTTGCCAAACTGGCCAGCCAGATGCCGATGGGATTAGAAGCTGACCAGCGAGGCATTAAGATGAAGGCCATCCCCTACTCTTTGCTTCCAGCATCTCTGGTAGTCAGATATTTTCTGTCTCTAAAGATGGATGTCTCATTTCTCTGTCTAATAAGCACCAAAGACCTATCTATCATCACATAGTTTAACAAAGTCCATAAATGTATGATGTGTTGTGTGAAGACGTGCTTATTTTTATCTGACCGTTGGCTGTGGCACCCTCCCATATCACGTCACCTACACATACCACTGAGATCATCTTTGGAGACCCTCCTCCAGGTGGCTCTGGGAAGTCTGAGGTGAGATGGGTGGCCTGGCCACTGAAGAGGGCCTTCTCAGTTGTGGTTCCTCACTTATGGATTAGTTTCCCTGGAGAGACTTACGGCATTTATATTGATGGCTTCCTGGTAACAGGCAAAGGCCTTTCCCCACCCCCACTCCCAGGTCTTTTAATTTGAAGAGATCTGTGATGCTGCTGTTTTTATGCTGAGAATTGTAGTCCAACAAGTCTGGAGGGCACCAGGTTAGGGAAGGCTGGGCAGGTCTACGGTCCCTCGCCTTTAACAAGGCAGGAATTCAACAGGTTAAGCTTTTCCCCGGCTAGAGATCCCAGGAATTCAATTCACCTGTTACATTTCTGATTATCAGGCAACTTTTAAATGAATGGAAATCCTGTTCTCCCTACCCCACCCCCTGCCCCAAAGGTGGCAGCTTCTAATTGTTTCTTACAGAGCAGCATCTTGCAGAAAGGAGACGGGGATGTACTGCACCCCACTCGTGAATGAAGTCTCTGTCTCTCTGACTGGGTTCAGACAGCACGATAACCCACACTCAAGGGCTGAGTATGGGTTGAGCGTGGGTTGTTGTTGAACCGTGGGTGGTGGTTGAAACATGGGTTATTGTGTTGTCTGAACCCAGCCGAGATAACAAGCCATGGTGAACAACCCGCAGTTCACAACCCAGCAACAAAGCATGGATTCTCTTCATGGGTTGTTTATGGCTAATAAGCCATGGCTTGTTAGCACAGCTGGGTTCAAACAACATGATAACCCACATTTCAGCAACAACCCATGGTTCAACAACAACCCACACTCAACCCATACTCAACCCTTGAGTGTGGGTTATTGTGTTGTCTGAATTCAGTCTCTATCTCCACCAGAGAGTTGGATCCAGAAATGGGCTGCCGCACGCGGAAGGCTATTGCTTGTAGAATGGGATTTCCCTGCATCCTCTCCTCCCCACTCTGGAGGAGATCTGGAGGGCACATGGGGGGTTGCAGTGGGGAGAAAAGGAAACAGGAAGTCCTGTTCTGCAAGTGGTTTCCTTCTGCATGCAGTAGCTCGTTTCTGGTCTGGATCCTAAGCCAAGTCTGTTGCACATGGAGTGTGCCAAAGGTAGATCTGCTAGATCGCTAGTTTATTTACAGTAGATCAGTAAGGGTTTCTGACTCCCTATGATGATGATGATGATGATGATGATGATGATTCAAATATAATAATAAAAAAGAGAGGAGTCACAAAAGAAAAAAAGGAAAAACATTTCATAAAACATATCCATGCACAATAATCATTTACATCACCCTTAAAAAAAGAAAAAGAGGGGGGAAAGAAGGATTTGACACTTCTATTTCAAATATATACATTAATATAAGTAATTCATATATCTAAATAAGCATCCAAGATTGACGGCTGTTGGAGATATGTTCAAATGTAGCAAGAGCAGTAAGATCTTCAGTCCATTGAGCGATAGGTGGCAGGTGCTTATCCTTCCAAGCTTGAAGTATAAGTCTCTTTGCAACTGTAAGGGCTCTCAGCATCCACTTTTGCTGTCATCTGTTCCCTACAGCACAGGGATGTAATTTAAACGCGCACCGACATCTGCCGTTATCACAGATTTTTCAAGAACAAAATTTATACGAGCAATGACTTCCAACCAAAAATGAACAAACTACGGGACATGCCCACGTCATATGCCGTAACGAGGCATTGTCCTCATTGCGTCGCCAGCATCAGGCAGAGCTCGCCAACTTCTTCTTGGCAGGCCTCTGTGGTGTCCAATGTACACGAAAGATCTTTTTTTTTTGTTGAATCAGCCTCCGCTTTAAATCTGCAGAAATAGTACATATGGAAGCTAGGGCAGCTTTCCATTGATCAGACTGTATAGAGGATTTTCCAACTCCCTATTCCATTCCTCTCCGACCTTCTGAACATCTACTTTACTATATTCCAAAATACTTTTCTAAACAGCCATTGTAGGCTTAGCTTTCTGTAAAGAAGCGATGGATTCCTCCAGCAGTGTGGGAATTGACTCCCTATTATTTAATAGTCACAGCAACAAATTGGCTTCCCCCACTCCTCCCCTTAATGTAGGCTGTTAGAATCGGGGCTGGCCCAAGACACGTTGCAGCCTAAGGCAAAAGTCAAGATGGTGCCCCCCCCCCCACCCGCGTTCATTCCATATACAGAAGCTCATTGGCTTGGCAGTTGAACCTTACTTCAATACTGCCGGCCGGCCGCGGGATAGCATCTGTGGGCAGCAGGCTAACTTAGGGATGCAGGACAGGCCATGTGCCACACACAGCTCTGTCCTCCAAGAGAGAGGACTGGCCGGGGTAAGTGGGGGAAGTTCAGGAAGAACGGCTGAGGGCGTCTGCCACTGCTGCCCACAAGCATCTGCCCTCTGAGGTAGTTGCCTCACTCTGCCGAATGGTACGTCCTGCACTGGCTAGAATCCTTGACCTGTAGTAACGCAGATATAGATTTGCACTTGTATATGCAGGTCATGCCAGTGTATCATCAGTGAGTGATACACCAGTAGGGAGAAGGTAATAGGCTCCACCTCCAGTGCCACCATTTTGCATCTAGCTCTGCCCCTGGGCACTTTTTTGGACCTGGCTCTAATTTGGTAGATCTGTGAATTCTAGTCAAAAACAACAACTCCCCACAAGTCTGAAGTCTGCCCTATGTCTGCTTCACACTGGCTTCTTCTTCATCTTGTCTTGGCCCTGTAGCCACAAGTGATAGCAGTCATATTTTGAATTTATGCAGGTGTGGAGGCTGGGATATTGGATCTGTGCCAATGTAATTGTGCAAGCCCTGGGGATCCAAGAGGCTTTTCAGAAGCAGCAGCAGAAGCAGAGTGTTTCCCCAACATATAATTATTTATTATTTTATTTGTATTATTATGTATTTCATTTCTATACCACCCAATAGCCAAAGCTCTCGGGGAGGTTAACAAAAGTAAACTCGCCTTCTTCTGCTGATGCTCTGTGCCAGCCTGGCTAGACATTTTCCTGAAGATCAAGGAGCCCGAGAAAGAGCCACAAGCACCATTAAACAGTGTAAGAGCACAGCACAAGCTTCCTTTTATACCTAATCAGATACTTTGTTCATCTAGCCCAGCAATGTATGCACTGATCAGCAACAGTTCTCTAGGATTTTGGGCAGAGGTCTTTTGCATCACCTATTACCAGATCTTGTTAACTGGAGATGTCAGGGATTGAACCTGGAACCTTCAGCATTCCATGTTATGAGACCTACCACCGGGCAACAGTACCTCCCCAAAAGGCCAAAACAAAGAGGGTGAATTTCCCTCAGTATCTTATTTATTTAGATGTTTACTCTGCTCTGCCTTTCTTCTCGCATTCAAACATGCTCAGCATGTGAGCTGGAGATACGGCCAGCTTCCTCAGTCCTGTTTACATGTACATCAGAAGCATCTCTTCTCCACTCCATTCCTTGTAGGATACTGGAATGCAGCATGATGGATGAGGTGTGTGTGTGTGCGCACGCAGGGAGGTCAGGCCACCCACTACCAGGGCTGGAGGACACATTCTTCCCTCAGTGTAAGAGTGTCCTCAAATACAGCACTTTACTGCATAGGAGGGACTGGGAACTATTCACTTACATGGGAGAAAGAGCTGTACTAAAGAACACCATTAGAGTTTGGGTTAAGAACATAAGAAGGGCCACACTGGCTTAGACTAAAGGCTTATCTAGTCCAGCATTGATAGGATTCAGACAACACGATAACCCACACTCAAAGGTTGAGTATGGGTTGAGAGTGGGTTGTCGTCGAACTGTGGGTTGTTGTTAAAACGTGGGTTATATCATGTTGTCTGAATCCAGCTGTGCTAACAAGCCATGGCTTGTTAACTGCAAACAACCACATAGAGAACCCATGGTTTGTTGCTGGGTTGTTCACCATAG
This sequence comes from Shinisaurus crocodilurus, assembly GCA_021292165.1. Taxonomy (NCBI): domain Eukaryota; kingdom Metazoa; phylum Chordata; class Lepidosauria; order Squamata; family Shinisauridae; genus Shinisaurus; species Shinisaurus crocodilurus. The sequence goes on from CM037877.1 coordinate 238,962,219, forward strand.
TTTGTTATCTCGTCTGTGTTCAGACAACACTATAACCCATGTTTCAACATCAACTCATGGTTCAACGACCACACACCCTTAACCCATACTCAACCCTTGATTGTGGGTTATTGTGTTGTCTGAACCCAGTCATTCTTTCCACACAGTGGCCAATCGGATACCCATGGAAAACCCACAAGCAGGACATGAGTGCAATAGCCACCTCCCACTTGTGATCCCCAATGACCGGTACAGCCTCTGATACTGGAAGTACTGTATAGCCATCATAACTAGGGCCTGCCTCCTGCCTTTGGTGACCCTAGCTTTTGTATAGACGTTCCTTTTAGAGTATTATTTTATAAATACCTTGTTTGTTTATGCCCTTCCCTTCAACAGGTTCCCACGGTGGGTTACAAAAAGGTAAAATTAAAATAAAACAAATTCATACACAAGCTAATTTGCAATCCTCCTGCCATATATGGCTTAGCTTTAGAGGATACACCAGTCAGGAAGCTAGACAAGAAATCTATTGTCTCTCTACAAGAAGAAGAGAACAGCAGGAGGGCACTCCTGACCCCACCCAGATACAACTAAGTCCAGTTCCCCCCCCCCCCATCAATAAACTATAGAACGGCACTATCCACACCCTCCTCCAGTTCCATGCATTGGTAGACTTTGGACAGGGCCTAATTGCTGTAGTATTAACTCCCAGCAAACATTTGAAGCAGGTCCTCCATACATGGAACAGCAGTATTTATCAGGCTTGGAGATGTGGCATATTATGTAGTCCCCACAGATGTACATGGTTCTGCCTGGCTGGTTCTATGGATGTTGCCCACTCTTAACAAATACATGGGGGAAATTATTCCTTCTTCCTCCAGACATGTAAGCCTTCTTGGAACACTGCAAGATGAGCATCAACCCAGGGCTTCATCTATTGCTGCCATTTTCTTCAAGTCCAGTGTTCCCATTTTCCCAACTCACTGAATTGTTTTAGCTGGTTTAGACCCAACAAGCCTGACCTTATTCCTTTTATCATTAGGGCATTTTATATTTGACAGGGATGCACACTGATCTCCAGCATAAGTCCCCAGCTTCACGATCCACTTTACACTGCTTATAGGCCTCTTCATTAACTATTGTAGCAGAACCACCACCACCCATATCTATCTCCTCTCTATCTCCATTATTAAACTATAATTACCTCATAAGGTTCCACTTTTCCTGTTGCACAGTATGGACTACCTCCTCTATTCCCCCTGTAATTAGCCATTTTTCTACTTCCTTCCTTGTCCGTTCTGGGATGGTGGAATGCACTACGCTTCCATGGCCTTGTTGGGCTTCCTGATAGGCCCCTCTATGGGGGGGGGGACATTTATGGGTTGCCGAAAAAGAGGCTATGCATCACCAAAAAAGAGGAGAAAAGAGGTCAGCAATTTGCATCAAAATCGAGCACTAATTTATATGTATAGATGCAAATCTAGAAATAAATATTACACTTTAAATAGAAATACAGTTCATCTCACCATAGTGTGGAAGACTGTGAGGAGGTGTGCCTGCCTGTTCAGTCTGCTGTTCAGGTGCTAAGTGTTGATGGGCAACAGTTCTTATGGTTCCTTATCTTTAAAGCAGAATTGGACAGGACAGCCATTCAAGTAGTAGAGGATGCTTTCAAATAGCAGATGGCCCTCTGGCAGCCCATCAAATAGAGGACTGTCCTTTTTTTTAAAAGACACATAGCGGAGCCATTGACTGGGTTGAGACAACACGATAACCCACACTCAAGGGTTGAGCGTGGGTTCTCGTTGAATCGTGGGTTGTTGTTGAAATGTGGGTTATCGTGTTGTCTGAACCCAGCCGAGACGACAAACCATGGTGAACAATCCACAGTTCACAGCCCAACAACAAACCATGGGTTCTCTTCATGGGTTGTTTGTGGTTAACAAGCCATGGCTTGTTAGCGCAGCTGGGTTCAGACAACACCATAGCCCACGTTTCAGCAACAAGCCACGGTTCAACGACAACCCACAATCAACCCATACTCAACAAGAGTGTGGGCTCTTGTGTTGTCTGAACCCAGTCTATGTATCTTTTCTAAATAAGGCTGCAATCCTATTCATACTTGCCCGGGAGTAAGACTTAGTGAATACAGTGGGACTTACATCTAAGTAAACATAGATAGGTGTGCTCTGAACATGTCCAATCTTTAGGCACTAGGACATTTTGTTCTTTCAAACTGAACTTCTCAAGACACCATTAAATGGCCTAAAGCTTCTGTGGTGGGCTTTGTATTTTGTTTATGGAGGCAATCTGGGTGTTGTTGTTGTTGTTTTTAGATACAAATCTTTTTAAGTTTCTCTCTGCAGGCTCCGGAGCTAGTGCCAGCTCCACAGTTCTTGGCCCCGGGTCGGTTTTTCTATTGCCAGCAGCTGCCTTTGAATTTTCTCATAATTCACGCCACAAACCGCAAGCAAACCTATCTCAACATTTCCTCCAGGACATGTTGCCAAATGAACAGTACTCACTAGCATTTTGAGCTCAGATTCTCCCTTTCTCTTCTCATATTCTTATGGAATTTAAAACACTCCACCACCATGCTTGTCTTCAGAGTATAATGTTCTGTTAAGATATTTTGCAGGTCTGCTAAACTTTTGTCTTCTGGCTTCTCTGTGGCTGCAACACATTTCTTAAGAGGGAATAATATGTTTTACTGCCTCAGACATTGAGAAATTATTGCTTTCTGTTTGTCCTAATCTCTGGTTCCATTTGCTAGATAACAGTGGTCCAGTCTGGCAATATATTGTTGCCAATTCTCTTTTTCAGCGCTGAGCTCAATTTCCCCATCAGATGCCTTTGTAAGGTTTCCCCACCACTACTTGGAAGCAGTGGCCTAGCTAGAGCTGGACTTTGGGCTGAAGGCCCAAGGCCCTGTTGGAGTATGCAACGAGAAGATGCCAGCTCTGCAGGGAGGGTTTTTTAAAAGTTGACTGTCCAGTAAAGGGTTAAGATAGACTGTTATAGTCTAGTTAAAAGGCAGAGGCAGAAACCAAGCTTCTCTGAGAAGTCAGGGAGCAGGGTTCAGTGGAGCAAACCACCTAGAGGTATCAGGGGAGGGAATGCTGGACATTGCCTAGCAACAAGTTAGAAATTCCATTCTCTCAATTACAGTTAGACTAGTCCTACAGTTAACTGACTTAACTGACACTTGCTAGGGTTTAGCAAGGATACGTGTTTTCCTTACCTTACAGTATGAGGAACGTGTGAGAAACTGCACTTACAAAGTCTGTAACCATCAAGCTTATAGTAATAGTACCTAAGAAATCTTATGTTATTGCTATTTTCTTTTAAAGCATCTACTTAGAAACAAGTCCTGTGTGTGTGTGAATTTGTTGAGTGAAGTCTGCTGCTGCTATTGTGCTCTGCCATCAGCCCCCCTCCCCTAATGACCATCCAGGGAGTGGCAGGTTATGCGGGCATCAGTGCAGCAGAAGGAAGCTCCATTTTTTCCTGTAGTCATGATGGAGATATGATTTAAGTGAGTTTAAAATGCAAAACTGTGTGTATACGTGTGTGTGTGTATTTAAATCACAGTTGGCAAACAATTGTGTTATCGTCATCCTAACGTATCAGGAATGTAGAAATAGTTTCAAAGCATGGAATGGTGGGGGAGGGGAGAAGAGAAGTGTGTGCTTCACTGCTGAAATAATACACATGGCCATCTAATGGGGTTCTCCATAAGATCATTAAGTCCACACCCACATGTAGCGTATGAAGGCAACACCTCTCTCTCTCTCTCTCTCTCTCTCTCTCTCTCTCTCTCTCTCATTGTTGCTTCCCAGCTGGGCTGGAACAAAAGTGCCTGAAGTGCCTGAGGGCTTTTCTACATGAGGCATTTATCGTGCACTCTTCATTCTCTACTCATGGTTGTTTACGGGTTGTTTAGACAAGATGACCCTCCAGTTTGGCATTTTATTGTGAAAGTGAAAGAAAGTGTGATTTCCTCTTGTGTATTTGCGCTATTCCGCTATACCACTGCGCCACCAAGAGGTTATGTAGTGGAAAAGCAGGGAAGGAAATACTCCCTGTGTAGTACTCGGATCTCAATTCTGCGAAGAAACCAAAAGTAGATACAGCCAATTAACAGCCTTGTGTGGAAAAGCTCCGGGTGTGGGTAGATAATATCGGGGAGGCCTCTGTATCATTCATCCACACATCCCTTTTGATGTTAAAATTAGCCCCTAACCGATGATCAGAGCAGACACACATTAATAAACAAATGTGGCTGCCTCCTCACATTTAGTCTGGCCCTGAGGTGAAACCAAAACATTACAAGAAACAAAAGCCTGAGGGCAGAGTTTGAATCCAGTTTATGATAATAGGAGTTCCTAAATTTAATCTAGAGCTCACTTGACCACACCAGTCCCTGGCAATGCAGTCCGGCTCTTCTGTTGCCAGCCTCACCATTCTGTTTCTTGTTGATACTAGAGTGGGATACAATTTTGAGAATTGGTTTTTATATAGAAAGGAAATACACTGAAAGGAAACATAATTTTGCTTTCAGATGCACAAATAATGATGTCTAGCCTTTGCTGCTGTTCAAATGTCCAGTCCAGTCACAATTTTCCAGTTTTCTGCCTGCAGATCTACAGTGAGGCCATTAGGGGGCATTTAAACTTCATTCTTCAGCCCAGTTTAAAGAAAGTTTCAATCACTTCAATAAAACTTCTGAATGACCTCTGTAGCCTGCTTTCTTTTTTTCATGTGGCTCCCTATCTATTTGAGCCTGGATATTATGTACTGTGCCCAGTACTTTGGAGGAGGGGATGTATGTATTTCTGAGAATCCCACAGCATCTCCATTAAGAACATGAAGACACTGAGATATGCGTGTTTGTGTGTGTACTATTTGGAGAAAGTTGCCTTTTCAAAGAAAGATATGTCAATGGCACCGGGAGACAAAGAGCCCACTCATTTCGGTGACAGCTTGAACATGTTCCATTTATTTTTTGTATCGGCTGGATATAGCAGGATAATTGTTGTCTTATTCTCTGAGGCCAGCACAAAAATAATTGACTTTTCCATAGAAACAAAGACCATGAAACCTTTAGTACTAAGCCTGGGAAGAAGAGCAAAAATGTTCCTGATAGTTTGAGTTCAATTTGTCAACATTTATTTGCAAGGTACAGTGGTGCTGCCATGAGTAATAAGCCGTCACTCCCAAGCCAGGGCCAAGTAGCCAGTAGGAGAGGTAGGATGCTTATCTTGAAGTTCTGGCCCAGAAGGGGACATCATCCAGCAGCCAAGCAGGAAGCAGCTAAGAAATCCGAGCTGATTGAAGGGAAAGGACCAGCACAGGCTGATAGATGATATAGTTGGTGTTGGGAGAAAGGGGAAACACGAGTGCAGATCCACGTGGGTGTAGTAGTGGCAGGATAGAAAACTACACTGCATACAGACCTGTTTGGGACCTTTTCAAACATTGCACAAACCCGCATATGTGCAACAAGAAGCCACAGCTCATCTGACTGGGGAGGTGGGGGACTTGTTCTTGATGGGATTGCAGACAGTCTCCACAGGGGGTGCAGAATTCCCCCACTACCACCAGGCACTCTGTGGGATGAACAATGTCAGTGAGCATAGTCACATCCACTGAGACCATCTCTCTCTCTCTCTCTCTCTCTTACACACACACACACACACACACATTTTGCCTTTCTTTGTACTAAGAGAGGCACAGAGTTCACAAGGAGGCTTCATCCCCCAGATACGGAACCTCTGCAGGCTGGATTAGGTCCACTGGCCAGAGGTTCCATATCCCTGCCCTGGATCACAATTTGGGGAGTGCTGATGGATCCTGATTTGTTACTGGAGGCCCGTGGGTTATTAACCCACATGAGTTATTAACCTACCTATACATGTTATTAACCCACATGAGTTATTAACCTACCTATAATAACCTATACATGAGGTTATTAACCTACCACTTTACTGAGGCTCCTGCTTCCAGATTCTCTGTGGGATTAAGTTCGGCTCCTTCACATGGTTTTTCCCTCCCTGCGGGGTGTGTCTTTCTCTGCCTTTCCATTACACAACCACTAGGTGGTGCTGTGGTATAGTGGAATTGAGTAAATACACAAGGTTTTCTTGGCACCATTTCTAAATAATACCACACTTTCCTCGATCTAAAAAAATGCCATGGAAATGGTTGCAAAGCACGGGAGAGGCCCTGGAGGATAACGACGTTGTGTAAAGCACCCACAAACTACCGTGGGTGAGGAATCACAAGTGCACAATAAATGCCTCATGTAGAAAAGCACCATGTGACCGCCATGGCACCTAACACCTTTCACCAGCTCAGGATAGTGTGCCAGGCACCAGCTGTGAGACCTCTTAGACAGAGAGAGCCTGGCCAGTCATAAACATGATTGCTACAATGTGCTATGCATGGGGCACCTTTGAAGGATTCTCAGAAACTGCACTTAGTCCTGAATACAGCAGCTAGATGCTACCTGCTGGCCTCTATCCCAGCCTAGATCAGCTATGGATTTTCTGTGTAGCTTTGGGCAAGTTACTTGTTCTAAGTGTTCCAGTTTCCCATCCACAAAATGGGAATAATCAAGATGAAAGGATATTTTATAGATGGAATATTATATGTACAGAATATTTAAGGTGTTACAGAAAATAATAATAATAATAATAATAATAATAATAATAATAGGTTCCATTATGTAAATTATGCAAAACCTCCATGTAAACAGCAGACCCTAGATTGTTATGCCAAAATGGATCTATTGTTTAGCTTTTATGCCGTGTCCTTTAAAATTTATGTCTTCCATTTCAGTCCTCACATATAACTCTTCACACAGGCCAAAAGGTACATGGAAGAGCTTTTTATGAACATTTTCAGCAGTGTTGAAAACAGCCCATACCTTTGGAAATTTGATTATAATTGCAATGAAAGGGAGCAAGAATTTTCACCTATCCAGAGTGAGGCAAATCTCCCCAGATTGGTTTCTCCTGATTGGCTTTGTAGTGACTTGTGACATTATCCTATTCACTACCTACCTGTTCCCTAATTGGCTGGGATTGCCCATGTGACTCCGTGATGTCATATAGCCCAAATCTGCTTGCCTGCCTAGACAATCAAACACCATCCTGTTTACAACATGATCCCTGACTGGGTGGGATATTCTATGTGATTGAGGAAGATCACACAATAATGGCTCCAAAGCAGCAGCAGAAAGGGAGAACTATGGCAGTAATTGGGATGGGGGGGGGGGGAGACATTCACATAACTTCTTTTCCCCCCAGGAAATATTTCTATCTCCTTGGAAGTATTATTTTGGAAATCAAAATGGATAATCATTCAGCACAGCCCTACTTGTAATATTTGCATGCTGGCTCATTGCTTGTGCTTAATCATGGGTGACAGCCTCCATGCCACAATCCTGGTAGATGTTGGCAGGCAGTGGCATAGAGCCTATCCTTTGATCAGGGGTGTTGAACCTCAAACCCGCCTGGGTTCTCCAGATGGCCACGCCGCTTCCCCTGGTCTCACCCGCTTTCCCTCCATCACCGAACCTTTGGTGGTTTCCCAGCTTTTGCACGCCACGCCACGCCCCCCCCCCCATTCTACAAGGTTGGAATGCCTCTCCTAAGGCTTCGTTACTGGCAGTAAGACCTTTAAGCTCAAATATGCTAGTATTTTGGCCCCGTCTCCTTGCCTTTGGCCCTGCTCGCCAAGAGCTTATCTGAAATTGAATTTGGCCCTCAAGCTGAAAGAGCTTTGACACCCCTGCTTTCCACGGCCGGACTGGTACACTTGAATTTTCAGCAGCCTCCATCGCAAGGCTTGTGACTTCTGCAGCAAGCATAAAAATAAGAGATGTGGGGCTGTGTAGCTTGCCGTGTGTTTGCAGGTGCCTGGAAGTCGGCCAGTGAATACATGGTGAACTTCCCAATATGTAACTTTATTTCCGGGCAAACATAAATCACTTCTGGCCCTCTATCGATTAAGTCCTGAATAATTTAGAACAGATTAGTGTAAATAAAAGTCGGGGAGCTATTCCATATGGGTTAAAAAGAAAACGGTTTGTCGGGAAGGGCTGTGCTCAGTGGTAGAGCAGTCTTTGCAAGCAGAAGGTCCCAGGTTCAATCCCAGCGTCTCCAGATAGGTTGGAGACTACCAGTCAGTGTAGCCAAGACAGAGCTGGCTGGACCAATGGTCTCACTCAGTATAAGGCAGCTTCCTATGTTCCAGGAGGATTGCATGATAGTGCTCTGTTGCATTCTGTCACATGTGTACGTCTTCATTCTGTGACAGGGTATTCTTGCACAGAAGTGCCTCTAAGAGCAAGGGTGAGGAACATTTTCTGCCCAAGGGCCAAACTGACTCCATACAAAAACATTGGGGGGGGGGCACATGCTAGCAGTGTCGGGGGCCACAGCTCAAAATGGGTGGGGCTATCCCCCACTGCTGGCATGTGGCCCCAGCGTGTTGTCTGGAGACAACCACTTACCCACACATAAAACCCGTTCACACACCATTTGCGCACACACACACAGACACACACGGAGGAGGGGGCTTTGCTCACTCCTTGCCTTTCATAATCAGGGCAGGTGGAAGGTGAGGGGCGCCTCCTCGAGGAGGGGCGAGAGGGGAGCCAAGCCAACTGAGCCATGGTCTTGAGGAGCGTTAAGGCTGCAGCTCAGCTGGGAGCTGCTCCCCATTTTTTGAGGGGTGGGGCTTTTGGGGAGCCCCAGCAAGCTGAATTCAGCCTGTGCGCTGGAGGTTCCCCATCCATGTTCTCGAGGCTCTTCAACTTCTCAACTGCTGATCACTTCCTCCCAGCAAACAGAATCCGAGGATTGAACACCACCAAGAAACTGAGAAACAAGACCCAAAAGGATACCTCAAATGTTGCGACAGACTAATAAGTGATTATAGACGCACCTCCTCACTTTGTCAGGTTACATATGATCCATGGACAGTTTTTTTTTTAATGAAGAGACTACTTTCTTATATTTTTGAATGGAAAATCGTGTCTGCTTTCTGTTGTATTGTATGTCACTGGGGTGTGCCTGTGAACTTTGCTCTGTCTGAGCCCCTTAAACCAACCCTGGTCAATCCATCCTCAGGCAGTTCATCGTTGCATTTATTTATTTCTAACAACCACAACCACAACCGCAACCTACTTCGAACAATGTGTGACTGCCACATCTGCCAAGTCCCCAGAACTAATTCTTCAGTGAAGAGATAATGCAGGAAGAATAGCGGGACGGGACGTGGTTCCCTGATTTACTGTAGCTGCAAAGCATCATTTCCCCAATGGATGGATTTATAATAGTGGCCACAAGCTGGCAATAAACACATCAGTATTGTACAGTATGAAAACATATGGTCTGTTTTTTCTCACTGAACAATAACATTGTCTAACGTAATTGCAGTGGAATCAAGGAGGAAGACAGACGTCAGCTGCGATGAGGAGTTGCTCTTTCGTTTTTCTTACTGCCTCCCAGTCCCAGCTAAGGCTGGTCAGTTCTTCTCCATTCTCTCATCACTCATCACTGCAGAGACAGGAGCAGCTGGGGCTTGTCGTGATCCAGTTGCTGGGTTAGGGCCAGTAGATCAACTTCTGAATGGAGTGGTCTGGTTTACAAGCGGCTTCCTCTTCCTCTCTGTAGAGATAGAAAAGTGTAACTTGTTTCCAACATCCTCTTTTAAAAAAGCACAGCTGAATGAGAGACATAGGGGGCGAACTAGACATTACCGTGGGAGGATTCACATCTCCTGATTTCTTTTTAACTGAAAAGCCGTTAAAAGGAAGGAGGCTGCCGGTATGAGCAGAGCTCCACCCTTATCCCTCCTGTCATTTTGTGTTCTCAATATTGCCCTTCCAACCCTGCTTTTCTCCCAACAGGCTAAAGAATAACAAGGTCCTATATCTTTTCGCCTAAAAGGGAAAGGTGGGCAATTTTGACCAAACAAATGGCAGGACAGGAAAGGGTTAAGCAGGCATGTGTCACTGCCATCCCTCTGTTCAAAATGGAAGCTTCTCATTTAAAAAAGCAGTGGGTGGGGGGAAGGGAAATGGTTTGGCCATGATCTTTCCAATACAGTCATGCCTTGGATTGAGAGCATAATTCGTTCCGGGAACATGCTTGTAATCCAAAACACTCTTATATCAAAATGAAATCCCCAAAAAAGAATTTGTACAGAGATCTTTAATTTAAGCCATACTACAGTACTTGTATTGCAAGACGTCACTTGTATATCAAGTCAAAAAAAATTAAATAAATATTTAAAAATTTGCTTGTCTTGCAAAACGCTCTCAAACCAAGTTACTTGCAATCCAAGGTATTACTGTATTTCTTCCACATAACTGATGCTGATATACTGAGGGAGCAGGCTTCCCGAATCAGGTGACCTCCAAATGTTTTGGACTCCAGTTCCCATCAGTCCTAGTCAACATAGCCAATGTTCAGGAATGCTGGGAGTTGTAGTCCAAAGCACCTGGAGGAGGGCACCAGGTTGAGAAGGCTGACTTAGAGTGTGTTTGCAGCACCCCTCCCAGGTTCACCTTGTTACTCCTCCTATCTCTGTGCCCTGTATTTTATCATCAATCTTTGTTTGTACAGTATTATAATGTACCCGCGTTTTGTACCATGTTACTTTCCCCCCAGGTTATTATTTATTTTATTTGAAATATTTTTATGCCGTTCCTCAGCCAAAAAGGCTCCCAGAGCGGCTTACATATTATTACCTACCCTCCTCAACATTTGAATAAATGAATCTTGGGGCCAAAGTGTCTGGGTGAAATTAAGTCGTAAGGGGCCTCTAGCGCAATGCCAAGAGAGGCATTTCAACCTTTAAGAATGGGGGGTGGGGGAGGTGAAACTGTGCAAAAGCCAGGAAACCACCCAATGATTGGCAGTTGGGGGGAAAGGGTGGGGCCAAGGGAAAGGACGGGACCCTCTAGTCTAGGGAACCCCAGTGCGCCAAATCTGGCCCCCTGGTGGACTGGATTTGGCCTGTGGGACCTGAGGTTCATCACTCCTGCTTTACAGGCACAAAAAAGGCCGAAAGAAACCAACTTACAAGTAAGCAGGGCTTCTGAAAATTATCTGTGTTCCATCACTTCCTTGTGACATCACTTCAGGAGACAATTATGGTCTGTGTCCCTGAGCTTTCCTTGCTGATACATCCTGTAGCTCCCTTTCTGTCCAGATCTATTCAACCCGCCTACATTTCATACACCTTTACTGTAAGTGATTCATTTTCATTTCTGTAAGAAAATTGTATTTTTTTCCCCTTCTTTTTAATTTTTTTTAATACGGTTTTTGTTTTGGTGTAATTCACATCTGAAAAATTAATTTAATAAAAGATTTTTAAAAAAACACCACCTGCTTACCACGCCAATTTGGTAACATGAACTAGAACTCCTTCATCTGTTATTACTTTCTCCTGCATTCTCCATTTGAGGAAAAGCAAGCACACACTTTGATGCTTGAAGAGCAGCTGTGAGTGCTTTGTTTCACAGCAAGTACAATATCAAGTGCCACATCCAGCGTGTGCAAAGTCATCTTAGTTACACAGCCCTTCATACTTTACATGTTTTTCTACAGGGAAACGGTGCAGCATGCAGGATTCCAGGTGAAGCCAGAGAGACCCTCGAGGGGTCAAAAAGCAAAGAAGCCCACCACCACCACCACCGCAAAAAAAACCCACAAGGCATTTTAAATCCAGGTGTCCCATTTAGTTCAAGCTGTGCTGATAAATCACACTGCTGTATTTTGCGTCATGTAGGGTCCTTTGCTATTTTGGGATTCAGCTCCTTACAGATCTTGGCAGTCGAATTGCAAGTATTGATTTTGCTGCGAAAAATTTATACCCGACTTAAGGGGAACAGGTCTCTCAAGATGCTCAGCCACACGGTGAGGTGTGTGGAGAATCTAGGTAGAAAAGCATCTGAGGCAGGTCACAGCACAAGGCCAGTCATAAGCATTTGGAGAGCCATGAAAGAAAAAAATAAAATGCTCCCCTCCCTGCACTGGAAAACTGTGATGCTGCCAGCAAAAAGGCAGCACTATGTTGAAAGAGCCTGAGGTGGGGCACCTCAGGCTGGGGGTGGGGTCAAATCCAGCTCTGCTCCCTTTCCCTGACCCCGCCCCCTTTCTTGACCCCACCCTTTCCCCCAACCACCAATAGTTTGGTGGTTTCCCAGCATTTGTGCATCTCTGCCCCCCCCCCCCCGCATTTTAAAAGGATGAAATGCCTCTCCTAAGGCTTCGTTACTGGCCGTAAGAGCTTTAAGACACAATATGCCGGTATTTGGGAGTGTTTTTGACTTCAACCCTGCCCAGCTACTCTGAAACTGAATCTGACTCTTGGGCCGAAAGAGGTTCCCCAATAAACTGGAAATTAAAATAAGGCTGCAATCCTAGGAACGCTTCCCTGAATGATAACTCCCTCAAAATCAGTAAGACTTTCTTCAGAGAAAATATGTTTAGGATGCGAGCATCAATGTTGAAATACACCACTGTTGCTCTTTCAGAAATCCAACATGTGGGTCAAAGCTTACCCTCATTTAGAAATACACTTTGCCCCCATTGTGCCCCCATTATTTTTTCTGGCACTGCCCCTCACATCATAATGACACAGGGTGAACAGCATTAGGCCATTATGGTGGCAGGGAGGAAGAAAACTGGCACAGGGCTGCCCTAAGGCTATCAGCTCCTTAGAGCTTTTCTACATAAGGCATTTACCGTGTGTTCGTCATTCCCTACTCACAGTTTACAGGTTCTTTAGATGACGTCATGACCTTTTAGAGCAGGGAAAATGCAGTATTTATTTGCAAACATGAAAGAAAATGCCTTTTCCACTTGTGCATTTGTGCTAGTCTGCTATACCACAGTGCCACCTAGAGGTTATGTAGCAGAAAAGGAAACACGCTTCATGCAGTGCAGATCTCAATTGTGTGACGAAACCGAAAGTAGATACAGCAGATTAACAGCCTCGGGCAGAAAAACTCTTAGTGGCTTATCGACACCCATCGGGGCCTGCTTTACAAACATGTATTTCCCACAAAAAGGTGGCCTGCTAGAATTGGTCACACACATTCAACCCCCTCTCCATTCTGTCCCTCATTGAGCTTCTGCCATCCAGCTAGGGTGACCATGTGTCCTGCCTTACAGAGGTCAGACCCTCTATCCGGTCCAAGTGCAGTTGAAGTTCGGGATCCACAGTTAGCACCTGGGCAGCAGACCGAGCTGAAACGGCGGTTCCCTGGTCAGTCTTCCCCATGTTGATAAGATGTATTGTATTTCGATTTAAATGATAGTAATTATTTCTTCATTTGAATTTATACACATGAATTAATGTATGCAAATTATATGCAAATTTGCATCCTCTTTTGTCCTCTTTTTTGGCAATGCATTTCCTCTTTTTTGGCGATGGCTAAGTGGCCACCCTACAATTATTCTACCTACCCCACACATGTTCTTCACGTCATCTTGGGGCCTCCTCGTCTGTCCTTACCAACTCCTGCTTACAATCCCTTGCCTGTTGCCCCAGACCCTTCATCGTGCTGCATCCGCGTTGTCCTTCATCCGCATTACTACTTTTCCTACTCAGGCAGATGTCTCTTCTCTGCTGCAGCTGCCAAGTTAGTCACCTCACCTGGGGCTGCCAAGTTGTGAGGCAAGCCAGCCAGCTGGGCTTCCCTTCTTCTTTACATATCAACTTCAAACCTGATGGTGGAGGTTTCTTTCTTTCTCACTTACCATCCTCGCTCTTCCCGTGAGACCCTGGCAAGGTCCGAGGATGCAGAAACGCCTCTGAGTTTCAAGCCTGCAGTACGGATTCTGGTTAGACACTCGTGTGGAAATCCCGACACCACAGCTGGTGGAACAGGCAGACCACTTGGTGCTCCACTCTTCACATGGATAGGGGAAAGCCATCGATGCTATCCCAGGCAGCCTTTGCGCTGAGCAAGGACAGAAGTGAGGAAGGGGGAAGCTTTTAAAACACACACACACACACACACACACACACACACACACATGTTAAGATAACTTCCAGACGGGTAGCTATGCTAGGGAAGGTTGCAATGGTGCACTACTGCTAACACGGCGGCGGTTGACATTGTGCTAGCACAACGGGGTTTCCCCAGGAAATTTGTTGATCTAGCAAGTGCTACTGACATTGTGCAAGCACTGATTTCTGCTGCTAGTGCAACGTCAGTAAAGCTAGCGGCGGTGCACCACTGGATCCTTTCCTAGTCTTGCAGCAAAAAGACAACAACGAGTTTTGTAAAAAACAAGAAAAAGTATTTGGCCCAGTGGTGTAGTAGCAAATTTTGAATGGCAGGTTGCAGTTTGAGTGGAGTAGCAGCCAGGAGGTGGGGGCTTCTTAACCCTTTTCCTGTCACCCATTTTCCATTCAAAATCATGCCCTTTCAAGCTTCTTTTCCCTCCTACGGGTTTACAAACCCTGTTGTAATGCAAACCTTCCTAGGGCTTGTCCTCATAGCTTGAGGCAAGGAGGTGGGGTGGTAGTGGAGACAATTTTGAGCAGAAGAATGGCCAGCAGGGAGTGAGTGGAACAGACCTTCCCCCCTCCCCCAACTCCTCGTCTCAAAATTGTAACATGTAATGCACCTTTTATTCCTGCAGTTTTGATGGCTGGGTGGGATTGAGTTTTGGCTTCTTCTGGGTGGGGGAGTCATTAAATTCCTATCCCATTCCACTTCATTGGGCATGCTGCCTACACAAGCTCATGTTGGCATGGGACTACATGCACAGATTCTCTACAACTGATGGTCTGTGCACGTATTTTGTACTGATATATCTATACCCAGTTATAAAATAATATGTGAGAAGTCATATTCTATATACACAGCTATATAGCATGTATACCTGTGCATATAGCTTATGTTGCTGCAATGCTATATGCACTTTCCTGGGCATATGCCCCATTGAACACAGTGGGACTTATTTCTAAATAAACATGCATTAGATTGCACTGTCAATGTTGCAGATAACTAAAGTCACAGCTATAACAAATGGGGAGGGGGATTATTCTCAGGCAAATCCTCCAAATATATTTTTTTCAACATTCCCCAGTCATGACTAACTTAACTTAAATCCTATTAATTTTGGTGGGTCTAATCTAAATACTGTATGACTACGTGTGGATCCAACCATTGCATTTGGCAACTTCATTATACTTAAAAATGTGACCATTACATTGATCAATAAGATGTAGATGTAAGACTTTGCTTTTACCAAAGAATCTCGCACATTTCAGAAGCATAGTTGAATTAGACTTCTGGAAATGCTGCCATATTTTAAGTGTGCATGACGACAGCCCATCCCCATGAATGTTCAATCATTTTGTGTTTCGCCTGTATTTAGGCCAGCTTTGTCAATAAACCCACAAAAGTGACCTGCCTGCTTGGGGGCTTGCAGAAGAGGGATGGGGAGCTCTGTCCCTCCTGCAGCAGGCCCCTGCATTTCTGTGTTGGGTGCAGAGGAGGACCAGAATGTTCTGTCCCTCCTCCACCAGCCCGTTCACTTCCCTGCATGGAATTCCATGCGCTCACCTATATGCAATTCCTTCTCGCCTATGGCTACCAGACTAGTACTTCAATACAAGGCTGGTTTAGTAGTACAAAACGTTGACTGTAAATGTGGGCCGGACCTGTGAATATTATTACCTGCCTTGGCATCCTGCAAGATCTCTCTCTCTTGACTTTCACAAATCCATTCTTGACAACACTTTCCTGAGATCTCCACACGCTTTGGATGGGGGCAATCTGGAGTGGGCAGGCGAACGTCCTCACTACAGAGGGGGACACATGTAAAACCACCTCCTGAGCAGCGGCACTGAAGCTTACAGCTGGGCTGGAACACTTCCCCATCCCGATAGATTTTCCCGTTCACTTCGCAGTTGTCATCGTCTCCTTCCTCATCTGCAGCCAACAGTCAGAGTAACCAAAGACAATGGGATAAATCAAATGTAAGCATTGGATCTGTGACAGCGAGACCACATATAATATTAACAGGGGAATACAGCAGCCCCATATTCTGAAACTGAAATCGAACTTTGGTCTGAATTATTAGGAAAAGGAATTTCTCCAGTGAAAAAAAAATCCCCAAAGTTGGGCTGAAAAACCCAGTCACTTTGGGGCTGAAACCTGAAAACCAAAATAGGTATTTTATAACACAATGTTTTGTTCCAAAAGCAAAGCTGATTATAACACTGTGTGCATTCTGCCATTGTAACAGCAAGTGGGAAATGCATTGCTCCGCAACTGAAGAGAAATGATGCTATGGAAGAGATTCCTACACAGACACAACTCCCCAAAGAAGCAGTCAGTAGATGGTAGCTTCTACACCAGGGGTGGGGAACCATTTTTCTGTTGAGGTCTGCATTCCCTCAGGGGTAATCTGTTGGGGGCCACCTTCAGTCAGGGAAAGCTCAGGAGAAGGGAGAGTGATGGGGCAGAGGAGGAGGTGGGCAGAACAGCAGAGCTGCAGAGAGTACGCTGGCAATGTTGACCACTGTGGCACAAGAGGAAACTGCAGTGGGTCACAGGAGGAGGGGTGGGGCTGAGAGGAAAGGCTGCAGGCCGGATGGAAATGCACTGTGGGTTGGGGCTGGCCCGCAGGCAGGTGGTTCCTCATCCTTATTCTACCCCATCAAAACAGAGATGGTGTCTGGGCTTCCCTCTAAGTCCTCCATTGTGGCACAGGGTGCTTCCAGACAAGGCTTTTATTGTGCAATCGCCCTGCCTCATTCACAGAATTTTATGGGGGAATCCAGACATCATCATCATCCATTTGTAACCCTCCTGTGTTAGCCCACTGCTGGTCCCATCTTTTTTTCTTGCCGCAGAAAGTCTGTTAAAAAAGGAAAGATGGAATGGGTGCACAATGTCTTTTGATTGGTAGTGCTAGGAGCCATCTGTCTGGAAACACTCCCGACACAGGCTGGAGTTGACAATACTAGGCTAGAGGGTCTTTCACCTGGTGTAATGCAACTTTCCGTGTTCCTATTTTATTCGTCTGCCTAATGGATTAATACCTGAGCAAAGCCTAAGACTCCTCAGATTGCAGAATCGTAAATTTCTAAGAGTTGACCACAGTTCTGCCACTCTTTTTCAAGAGCCTTCTAAGCAGGGAAAAAGTGATTTGCTTCCTAGTTAAGTCTTGTTATTTTGTGAGGAGCTGATGTTTGTTTAGCTCACATCCCTGTCAGCTGACCTGAACTCTCCAAGTAGGACAGGAAATCAGGGCATATTTGCAGAGTTTTGTTTGCATTCCTTCCAGCTGCCATGGGAGCTCCAGAGAAAGAATAGAGAAGACACAATTGTGACGTCAAACCAAGCCCACACTGTGTGTACCTAGTTCCTGGACAACCTTTGATTGATGTGGCTGTGATAGCATTATCCCTTTCTAGTGAGATGCTCACTGAATGGTGGGAATGTTTGAAATAAGCAGCATGGCTGCACTGCACTGGGCCATCTGAAGCTCAAGCATGCCAACAGTGGAGAGGACAAAGGTAGAAGATTGGTCTGTATTAAGTAGCACTGTGCCAATTTTTTTTGATCTATTTATTTTCAACCATTCATTGGGAGCGAGGGGCGAAAAGAAATTGCACCTGAAAACTGTGGGAAGGGGTGAGAATTTTGGAGAAATTTCTCACAGCACATAGTTATACTATGGAATTCTCTTCCACCAGGTGTACCGATGGCTGCCAATTTGGAGGGCTTTAAAAGGGGATTAGACAAATTCGGGGAGGAGAAGACTTTTAATGGCAACTAGTCCTGATGCTTGCAGGCACTCAGCAGGCAGTAGCACAGGGAAACCCCAAGTGAGGAAGTCCTGGCTAAATCCTCTAGAGAGCTCTCCAAGAAGCTCAAACAGCAGCAGAGGTTGCAAGGACAGAACCGGGGGGGGGGGGGGGTGGTGGTAAAAGAAAGAGCACGCACGCACACACTCTCCAGCTACCCGCTTACAGTAAGGTAAGCACTGAAGCCCTGCACCCTGAGAAAGGGACGCCTCTTTCTCAGGGAATCAAAGAGGTTGGGACAGGGCAGGTTGGGTTTCAGCACAGCACTAGCATCAAGTGCCGATGTCACAATGGCCCTTAACTCTTCTGGGTCAGAAACCTTTTCCTTACTGATAGGCCTAGGGGAATGGAGCATTTGTGGGACTCATTCTCAATTATCAATTACAGCCTTCGCTGGCATGGCACCCTCCAGATATTTTGGAATTAGGATGGCCATTTACGCATCCCCCCAAAAGAGGAAGTTCATCATCAAAAAAGATTACACAAATATGCATAATAGTTGCATGTGCAGATATATATGTACAGGTGCAAATTTAGAAATAATATTTATAATTTAGATAGAAATACAATACATCTCACTACCGTGGGAAAGACTGACCAGTTGACATGTGTGTCTGCTCAGTTTGCTGACCAAGTGCTAACTATTGATGGACATTCAAGGCCACCGCTCTCCTTCTTTATGGTTCTTTTACTTTAAACCAGACTTGGCCTGGACAGCCCATCAAATAGAGGACACCTTAAAATAGACTGTCTTCTGCCAGCTTTCCAAAATTGAGGACTGTCCTTTGTAAGCTGGGATACCTGGCCACCCTCTTTGGACTACACCCATTGTTCCTGACCATTGACCTTATTTGCTGGGGCTGGTACGCAGAGGCGGTGTTAGGGGGCGGCTGACTAGAGCTGGAGCTCCAAATCTTTCATTTGGAGGCAATCTGCCCACCACCCTGCTGTCCATGAGCACTTGCTGAAATAAAGGTGCAGGGGCCCTGATGATCTCTGTTGCATCTGATCCCCCTGGATGAGCTGGCTTTTTGCCCACATGGGCTTCACCTCCTGCTGACCCCCCTTCCGAATCCTTCTGTCTGAGGTTTTTTTCTGAAATCAACTGCCCTCCTCTCCCGTCTGCATATCCCTTTTAACAAATAGGGGTGTCCTTAGGAGACAGGGTCCTTTACAGACACGCACGCATGCACACACGCGCGCGCGCGCACACACACACAGACTTTAGAGCATATGAAAATTAGTGCTTTTTTTGTCCTGTGGGCCTGAGCCCCGGATATTTTCAGTACCTAACACCGCCACCGCCCCTTGCTGATAGGACTTGCAGTTAAAACCACTGGAGAGCATCACGTTGGGGAAGGCTGATCTATTACCTTCCCCTCCCTCTTAGCTTTTGGACAGTCCCGCTGCAGCCTGAAATAGGAAAAGCAGTTCAGGAGTAGGAGGTGGACACACTTTCTTCCTTGCAGACATCTGTAACATTATGACAGGGATGTTTCTTGTAAAAATACAAGTGAAATGCACATGAGGATAAACATTCCACTTCATCATAGCATATCCTCCTTGTAGAGGCCAGACTCACCTCATGCTATGGAAGGGGCAGGTTTCATCCCCACCACAAGAAGGCGTCCGTAAGGGCCGTGCTTTACTTTTTGCCATACACATGAATGGTAGCTGACAGGTTTTGCCCTTGCCCCAAGAGTTTGCTGTTCTCAGCAAGAACCTAATTACATATAATTTAATGGGAACCACTATGGATCAAGCCCCGTCCTACATAGTTTATTTATTTATTATATTTATATCCCGCCTTTTTTCCTGCAAGGAACTAAGGTGGCTTACATAATCCTCCTCCTCCTCTCCATTTAATCCTCACAATAACCCTGTGAGGTAGGTTAGGCTGAGAGTCAGTGACTGGCCCAAAGTCACCCAGTGAGCTTTGTGACCAAGCGGGGACTAGAACCCGGATCTCCCAAGTCCCAGGCCAACACTCTAACCACTACGCCACACTGGCTCTCCAGTTTCACACAAACACACACATACACACTCATGCCAGGGTTGGCCTACCGTTAGGTAGAGTGAGGCAGTCAACTCAGGCAGATTATTTGGGGTGTCATAAAAGGGCAGCAAATTGTTAGTTCATTTATTCTTATATTAGGCAAAGATGTTTATTATTCAGACAGGCATTTGGCATGTAAAGTGGTTTGTTGCTGAAGAGGTTTTTAATTGGTTGGTGCTGTTATTTCTTTTATTGTGGTGTTTCTAATGTATTTTTATGTTATATTTTAATTAAGTGTTTGTTTTCAAGCTGGATTTTATTGTTAGCCACCTTGAGCGCCTTTTTTTTTTTTTTTTGGCAGTATAAAATAAATAGGAGAAACAGCACAGGGAGGAAAGGGTTAAAAGGACCCCCGCCCAGTGCTGCAGTCCCAATCCAAATGTGTCCCCCCACCCAGCCCCTCCTCTGGTTGCTATTAACACTCTTAAAATTCAGCAGATTCATGTATAATAACCATGTCTAGTTTGGCCCTGATCCACAGATCAAACTGAGATTTTGTAGTAAAATAGGATTTGAACCCTTGGGTCTCAACCAAGCAAGTTTCCTAACTGTTAGCCATTCTTTCTGCATGTATTTTACTCCTATAGCTTTATCCAGTTTAAGGAAGCCAGTTTTCCCCCCACATGCTTGAGGGATTCCTGAAAACAGTGACAAGGGTTTGCTCACAATTGCAGATTCCTCCTCTCCCCATAGAGGCGGTGCTGTAGTCACAGGTAAGCCCCTGGCTCTGATCACACACGTGAAGGTAGTTGCAGGGCTCTCCTAGCCTGCGGGCACATATGCTGCAGCAGCCACATCCGTCCAGAACTAAGGAGGAGCCAGGAGGGCAACGCGGAGGGAGCCAAGGGCAATAGCATGGAGTTTGGCAACGCTGAGCATACACCTGCAGAGAGAGAGAGAGAGAGAGAGAGAGAGGGGTGGCATGTTAAAATGCTCAGCTGAATCCCTGTCTTTTTAGGGGCCTTGTAAAGAAGAAAAAAAACATACAGTTGCAGTATAAAGTGCTTCTGTTCCTGGTTCTAGCCACTCCATTCCATTCCCCCTCCCCTGACTTTCCTTTTCTTTCCCCCAGCAGTGACTCTGTGCCCATTGAGCATGTTCAGTCCTCATTGGACTTTAGATTTTTCTCTCCCTCCACTTGGATTTTCCTCTTCCAGTTTGGGTTTTGACAGGTGGACACACTTGTGCCCATACCCACGCAAATTAAATTATTTAATTTCTCCATTGATGTTTATGGGCAGCTTTCTCTTCCATCTCTGGGGACATTTAAAAATAGCTTCTCAGTGTGAATCAGGAACTGACCTATTCAGACAACGCTTTTTTTCTACATTTTTATATTTATATCTATGTGTCTCTGGCCTCCTGTTCCAGCCATTCCATTGTATTCCTACTTCCACCCAGTTGTCAGTTTTTTTCCTCTCACTCACTCAACATTCCATGTCACTGAATTAGGGGAAAGTGTAAACCCAAATGTAGCTTATTCCATATGATTTATGATTGCACACACACACTGGGCCATATGTTTTCCATGTGTGTACCTCATACATAGATTGAAGTTTGATCATCACACATGATGATATGCATGTGAATTTCACATGTTGTTGTTTTTCTGCACAGAAGTGCTTTCTGCATAGGAAATGTCATTGTTAGAGTGCTGGACTAGGTCCAGGAACACCAGGGTTCACATACCCACTTGAGTATGAGCTCACTGGGTAACCTTGGGCCAGTCACTTTCTCTCAGCTTAAGCTAACTTACAGGGTTATTGTGAGAATAGTGGGGGAATGCTGTACACTGTCCTGAGTAGAGATGTGAAGGCCCAGAAAAAAACCGGGAAAATTTGGGGAAAACCCCCCATTTTTTCCCATTTCCGCCCAGGAAAAAAACAGTTTTTACCCTTTTTTGGAGGTTTTTTCTGGGCCTTCACATCTCTAGTCCTGAGCTTTTTGGAAGAAGGGTGGGACAAACATAGAATAAATGAATGTTTTGACAGTGGCTAAGGCTACCTTGCAGTAAGACCAAGTCCTGTCACTGTATACAAAAGAGAGACCGTGAACCCATTAAAGCCAGTGGAGGCTGGTGGTAGAGCTGAGTAGTGAGCATTCACAAGGGTTAATTTCCCTCGCTCAAAAAGCTCCTGGTTTTGAGCAATCCCCTCCTGCTCCGCAAAAAAAAAGTCCTTCCAACTCTAGCTGGTGGCTCCAATGTCACCAGGGGCTGTGTATCCACTCCAGATGTTACTCTGAACTTTTAAGGAGCTATCCATGGTGCCGAACCTAATTTTTGGGGGGGTGGTTATGGTTCAGCACCGTGGATAGCTCCTTTAAAGTTCAGAGTAAAGTCTGGAGTGGATACACAGCCCCTGGTGACATTGGAGCCACCAGCCTCCACTGATTAAAGCTAAAAGAAAAGTAGATAATAAAGAATTTTAAAAAGCAATGCACGGGGATACCTCCAGACATATTTCTTGGGTTTTGAAGAAGTAAAAGAGGGCTTTCATTTCCAAGGTAACTCACACTTGGGTTACTCAGGTGACAAGTGACAAGGATCAAGAGAATCTGCCTGCTTGAGAATCTGCACAAGACGAGCTACACACAGATGTGTTGTTCCTTCCCTATTGTAATCCATTTGCATCCTAAGGTGTATGTGTATGTGTATCTATGATGCTACTGCTTTCTGCAGTTCTAGCAAAATAACTCCTAGAATGGTGACCTTTTATCTCTCCCTTAGAATCTGGAAGCAAAACATATCAAGGGTCATTCATAAGAGCTCTGTTTGAATACTCAAATAAATATGACTTGTACTCTTCCTGACATCAAGCCTTTAAAAAAAGTGTGCAGTAAGGACAAGGTATGCAGTAAAGAAAATGTAAACACTTTTATACAATCTAGGATAAAACAACCAGGGCTAGCAACTATAATTTTGTCAGGGAATAAAGTGTTTCAGTCATTAAGGGAGAATTGTCCTCTATGCGCAGCTTGTTATAACTCTTGAGGTGGATTATTTATAATGGGTTTGCTTCTAGCCAGGTATGATTGGATTAAGTGTATCCCTCTCTCTCTCTGGTTTATTGTAGGCTGCTGTGTCCTTAGATAACACCTAAACTTATGATCACAGGCCTCAAGTCTGTGTGTTACAAATTTAAACAGGCATGTAACTGCAACCAGCACTTGCATTGTGTCCAACATTTGGAATTCAAGCAGTGATCCAAAACCACTGGGAAAACTCTCAAGTGTTTATTTTCTGGGTTGTGTGTGTGTTTGTTTTAAATGAACTTTGTTGTTCATCCTGCACAATCCTGCAGGAGGCATCAGCTGTACATGTGCTTTTCTGTATTTTTTAGAGCAAAAGTTGGACAACAATTGAGCAATCTTGAAAAGTCATGCCAGCTGCCTGGCTTTCTGCCCATGTAGGTTGTAACACAGAGAACTGAGCGTGAAGAAGAAACTATTTAATTGATTACTACACAGGATCCTCAGCTAACCTAAGTGCATGCCTGTGATACTGGCGCAATTAATGAGTAAGATCCAGATATGTGACTCCAAAACATGGGACCACTGATGCTAAAGGAGTTACACTGGGTGTATATTTTGGCCAAGACATTTAAAACGTTGGCCTTTTAAAATGTATTCAAAACAGCACGTTCTCCTTGGTTTGCACACATGTGACATTTAAGCATGCACATTAAAGAACATTAGTGTTTTAAGACATCCTTGAACTATTGCATCTGCCAAACTGGAATCGCTTGGTTATAAATTATTTTGTAAGTGGGGGAGGCAAAAAAATGAGAGCTCCTTACTGTCTAAACTAACATTTCCCAGCTTCCTTACCTTGGAAAGGAGACAGAAGAAGGAGATCAAGAGAAGCTGGAGTTTCATTCCGACACTTCAGCACATCCCTCCCCAGGCAGTTTGGAGGCAGCAGTGTGTCTGCTGTTTTTAAAGTCTGCGAGTAAAGTCCTGCAAGTGTTTATACTCTTCCCTGCTCTGATGTCACTCCTAGGCTCCAGTATAAACACGAGTAGGTTTGGACAAGCATCAAGTTGTTTCTTTTTCTCCCCCCCCCCCTCACATTCCAGTTAACATTTCCATTCACCTCAAGGTGAGAACATGCAGCCCATTGACAAAGCATAGAAGGGAGACTTTGCTGAGGGCTGATTGCAGAAGCAGGACAGACAGAGGGGGAAACAGCAAAGATATCAAACAGATAAGGTGCATCGTTTAATGGGCAAGCTTCTCTTGGTGTAATAGTATGCTTTCAAGATACATACTACATAGAGCTCTTTGACAAGCTGAGGTTCTGTGTATCATGGAGCTTGTACCCTTGGAGCATATTTATACCCAGCAGCAGCTCGTAAGGTGGGGCCAATAGTAGTAAGTGGCCACTGCAAATGACTGGAGACCCAGAAGTGGGAGGGTACATATCCTTATCATGTGGTGGCAGCAGGGGCAACTGAGGCAGCACCATCTACATTGGGGTGGGCAACTTCCAGGAGGCAGGGGGCACAATGCCCCCGTTCCCCACCGAATAATTTGCTACTGAAATTCGGTGGTGCAGCAGCAGCAGTCTGGGGGCAGACTGCAAAAAATGCCAAGGGGACCACAAGCAGCCCGCGGGCCTTGTGTTGCCCACCCCTGATCTACTTGCATGGCTGTTGAATAGCCCGCAGTGTGCCCAGCATGAGCACTGGGCAACTACATCAATGTCCAGCTGTATTGGGAGCTACTGGCCATGCACCAGTGCTTACACCCACTGCTAAAGCCATGAAGCCTGTCTCACATTCAGTCCCTGTGCAGGGACTGTCTACATACACACACACACACACACACCATCTTATGAGCTGCCATTGTTTGCATCTCACTTGATTACTTGAACACTTGAATCCCCTTCACAAGGTCACCTATATGTGCCAGCTAAATGCGGGGAGGGGGGTGGCCGTTGATGGACTTGCTGCGTTGCCTTGGGGGTAATCTGCCCCCCTTCACACAAACTACCCCCACTCACATGCACTTCCACTCACTTCTTCCTCCCATTTTTTCATACACACACATACTCACTCACAGCTTCAACTCTTCCCTTTCCTGGGTTGACCTCCCCCCCCCCCAACACTGGCCCCACAGTCCCAAAGCTGTGGTTCCTGCCACAGAAGCCTCATTCCTAGAGGGTCCCCAGAGCATCCTAGGAAGCAGGCAGGAACCTTTGAGCAAACAGTCTAGGAATGAGGCTTCTATGGC
This sequence comes from Shinisaurus crocodilurus, assembly GCA_021292165.1. Taxonomy (NCBI): domain Eukaryota; kingdom Metazoa; phylum Chordata; class Lepidosauria; order Squamata; family Shinisauridae; genus Shinisaurus; species Shinisaurus crocodilurus. Next base: position 238,987,339 of record CM037877.1, read on the forward strand.
AGGAACCATAGAGTCTGTTCCTAGAGCAATTTTCTCCCCTTTTTTGGCAGCAGATGCTGGGGGTCTTGGGGGCCGGCAGACAAGGCTCAGGGGTGGTGGTGCACTTTTTACACCCCTGGTTTAAATAAATCTGTGGGGCCCATTTGCCACATTTCTCTAGCAATTCTATTGAAAAGCATTGTGTCTGGGGTGATTCAGATTTTTGCTCTGCAGTGTTTGATCTGCAGTGGCTCCGTACAAGGCCCCACTTCCTGCTGTAGTCATCTTGTAATGAACATTTATGGGTGAACTAGCCCTTGCGCTGTCCTGTGACTGTACCTGCTTTATTTCTATTGCATTCCAATCCAAACGCATGGTTTGAATGAGTCCCCATTGATTTCAGCGGCCTTATGTGTATATAATGCATTCAAATCAGGTGTTGCTTTCTGGAAGATCCAGGCCACCTCATAAGAAAGTTGGGGGATCATGGAGGGGTATTTTTCATTGCAAAATAGATATTGACAACTTTCTGGGTTTTTGTGTCGGGGGGGGGGTTGTGAGAGCTTATACAAGAAGTTTAAATGACCATTTTGAATTGACGCAGCTGGTTTTCCCAGTAAATATCTCGGGACCTTGTAAAGTCTGGGCTCTCTGCATGTGTGATTTGCTACTGACATTTGCATGAGGAGGGGGGATCAACCACACTGGGGGCTGTCACAGTTTGCACTCCCCTTCCTAGCATCTTTCATGAAAAACTGCTTCGTTAGAGCAAAGATTGACATAACATTTTAACTTATTGTTGTACGTTCCTCGCCTGCAGTAGGATCCTGGCTTTACCATATGCTTTACACCCATATATACCCCAAACTATTCAGCGGTCAGCCTCTTCCATGCATACACTTCCAGCTGGGCTATCCACCTTTTAAAAATACGTATTTTAAAGCAGCATATAAAGGATTAGACTTTCATTTTCACCTTATTAAAAATTACAAACATTTTAAAAATGGCTCCAGGCATTGGGGCAGGCTGGGAGGTATATTGCTGAAGTCACGGGTGGAAGCTAATAGATGACCTCCCTTGCCCCCAGTTCAAACTGAACCATGCTGAAAAATTGTTAGAACTGGTGTTTCAAAGCTCAACCCGGGACAGAAAAAGATGCCTATTGAATACAGTGAGGGCACTTTCAAGCTCATCCCCAACTCTTTAGGGGTGAAGACAGACATAACTTTTAAAGAGTACTTAATCTATATTTTTCTGTCTTGGGGCATCTTTACCTAAAGAGGTAATGTTGTATAACTGAACAACTACACATTGCCTCCCCTTCCTCTGTTGTTTCTCCTTTGTTGAATTTTAGATTGTAAGCTCCTTGGGGCAGGGACTTGTCTTCTTGTACTCTGTAAAGCAGGGGGTGCCGAACTCGTTGAGGGCCAGGTGCTGGATTGCCTCCAGGGGGCTGGATGATATCAGGGGGTGGGGCTCTGCCCCAAAGCCCCTCCTTACATAATCTGGTGTTGCCCCACGCACACACACACTTTGCTTTTCTTCATGCAGAGAGTGACACGGAACTGTGTATCTGCTTGGAGAAACTGACTTAGCTGGCACTTGGGAGGGGCAGCTCCTCCAAGCACTGGGCGAGTCCACAGCTTTATGCGCTGCTCACTATCTCAATTGGGATGACAAGTGGCACACAAAACTGAATCCCCTTTGTTATCTCCAGTCTGTGATCAGAGGGAGAGAACACTGGGGATGCCCCTTAGCGCACCACTCACCCTCCTAATTAGGAGGAGCAGCAGCAGTGCACAGGGGAATCCCAGCTGTTATCTCTGATCACCTAATGGAGATAACAGCATGGGGAGGGGCCTCACCTGAGGCCCTGCAGGCAAGATGGGCCGGCCTGGCAGGAGGTTCCCCATTCCTGCTGTAAAGTATATGATTATGATGATGATGCAGTTTTTGTAGCATGATTGGCCTGGACAGAAGACTTAGACCAAACTAAAAGTCTTTGCATTTAACACAAGGTTCTTTCCCCCACCCCCATTTTATTGTCACAACAATCTTGTGAGGTATATTAGGCTGCGGGTGGTGGCTGGCCCAAGGTCACTCAGTGAGCTTCATGGTTGCATGGGAATTTGAACTACTCCATGTGGAAGCTACTATTGTGCATGTCCTTACTTGTGGGCCCCATAGCTACCTGGTTGGCTAGATTGGCCTTTGGTTTGATCCAGCAGGGCTGTTCTTATACTGTATTCTTTTCCAAGTTTTCCCTGCTCCTAATCTTGCATTCTACACCTGCTTCTGTTCTGTTCACTTTTCTATTGAGCTAAGAAGAATGGAGCGGGTATCTCCTGTTCTCTTGCAATAAACAAGGAAGGGAATGTGGAAGATACTGCCTTAGAAAATGGTACTCTGCCTGACTAATTCTGTGTCTTAAGAGGACAGAAATACTTATGGTCTGCTCTAGAATGCTCTGCATGTTCTCATTCCTTTATTGCTGTTTCCCATGAGATCCTTGAAACCAATCTGGATGTCTGAGTGATAATTTAACAACAAACTATCTGCCACAAGTCAAGTGTGAACTGTGGTAGGGACACATCCCTTGGTAGTTCTGGCAGTAAAATATTCCCAACAGATGGGCCTAAAGTCCTAATATTGCTCTACAGTTGTCTGTGTGCCGAGCACAGACATGCTGTACACACAGTGATACAGCCAAGATCCCCACTGGATATGGACTCTCTCTCTCCACCATCATTCACCCATCATGGTGACAAGCATTTAACTACAGTAGTTGGAAAAGGAGTAGGAGATGGTTGACTATAGCCATAACTGATCGAACAGGAAAGACCACGGGGACTTTAAAAGGATATGATTAAATATTTGAAGATCTCTTTTATTCTGTATGACAATCTTGGTTTATTTATTTATTTATTTATTTATTTATTATATTTATCAATCACCCATCTGGCCGGTCACCCGGCCACCCTGGGCGATGTACAATTAAAATACAACAAGACTGATCACGAGCACAGTGCAGTACTACACAAGACTGATCACGATTCCATATTAGATGTATTATCGATCAAACTGCTAACCCCATTCCCCCTTGAGTTAGGGTTCCCCCAAATATATTCAAGGGTGGATGGTGTTAAAGTTGCTAGCTGACTATTCATTTGCTAGGCTAATAGCTCAGGGTTAGGAGATAGTCTCCTGATAGCTGGAAATCTCTCACTTGAGTGTTTTCCAGGAGAGAGCCACCCCTGCAGCTGAGAGAAGGGTGTGGGTGTATGTGTGTGTGTGTGTGTGTGTGTGTGTGTGTGTGTGAGAGAGAGAGAGAGAGAGAGAGAGAGCGCTAAGGGTTTCTAACTGGAGTTAGTTGAAACAGGTGGTTCATTCTTGGAATGGGCTACCCAAATCACTCTCTGGGGCTTGCATATATTTCTCCACTTGCATATAATTCTACACAAAACAAATATTACAAAGACCCCATAAGCCTCCAGTGTTCTCTTATCCAAAGGAAATTAAATCCCAAGAACATCTCACCATCCCAGGAACCGGGGGACTGTGTAACAAAAATGGAGAAATGATATTGCATGTGCCTTGCAGAGCTGAGTGCCAAGGAAGCCTAGTCAGAAATCAATGCAAATCCTGGAGCCCTTTATGCCATCAGACACCCTGCTGAGCTCAGGAAGTCAAAGGAAGCTGCTGCAATTTTCTGAAAATACCAAGACAGAAAGGAGGCCAAAACCAAAACCACAAATGAGAGAACAGCCAATGGCCCATACTTAAGATTTTATCAAGACTGTTCACTGACTAAGTGCCCCCCCCCCCCCGGAGGGATTTGCTCCCGCCTCATTAGATTTCTAGCAGCTCCGGGGAAAGCAGCATGGGAACCAGGCAGCGTCTCCACCGCAAAGAGCTCTCTCCAGGCAGAACCATGGCTGCTGGATTAGTTCAGGTTTTTTTCCTTCACCAGGTGTCATTTAATGAGGTGCCAGAAAGGAGGAAGGGACAGATTGATTGATTCCATGTGCAGATGCAAATCAATGCACTTCTAGGAGGGATCCAACAAGGGCACATCCACATGAGAGCCACCCCACCCCCGTTCCTGGTTGGGCACGGGCACCAAAGCATGTGCCCCTGGTCATGTCAGATACTCTCTTCCATCACTGAACAACCCTGCCTGGAGAGCAAAGGCCAGTCCACACAACTGTAGGCACAATCCAGCCAAACCTAAGCACTTTTCGGTCCCCCTTATTTCAGTGGGAGAGTTAAATACATGTGTAGGTCTCTCCCACTGAAATCACTGGGATGACGAACATTTATTTATGCCACATCATCAATGTGCATGGTGCCTTACAGAGTTACACAGGCAACATATAAAGGTCTGTGCTCCCAAGAAGTTTACAGTCTAAAATAGATTGTGGGAAAGTGACAGAGGGAGGGTTAGATAAGGGTAAAGAGAGGAAAAGGTAGGCAAATACTGTTACACATATAGAGTCATAGAATTGTAGAGTTGGAAGGGAGCTTGGAGGTCATCTAGGCCAACCCCCTGCTCAATGCAAGACTCTTAAAGCTTGGTTACAGTTGGGAATGAGGATTAAGAGACCATTAAGAGTTTTAGATTAAGAGATTAAAGGGACAATACTATGCATGTTTAGAAGGAAAAAAGTCCTACGACTCCCAGCATTCCCCAGCCAGCAGGGACTGGCTGGGGAATGCTGGGAGCTGTAGGACTTTTTTTCCATAAACATGCATAGGATTGTGCCCTAAGAGACCAAAGACCTTAAAGAGAAGATTTGAAGGGAGAGACGTGACACCATGAACATATTCTAGTGCTTCCAAAGTGAGTGGGCTGAATGGATTAGTTTCAATCTCGTCTCTCTCTCTCTCTCTCTCTCTCTCTCTCTCTCACACACACACACACACACACCAAAATAAGAACTGTATATAAAAGTGTTGAAATATTTAAGTATCATCCTCCAGGGCTCCCAACACTGAGGAATTAGACTGCTTCTTTGTAGAGAGTTACTATCTCCTGTTCCTGCTCAGAGCACTAGCTAAGGGGCCAGTACCAAAGGCAGGAGGGGCTGGCCTCCCTGTAATGCAAGCATTGCACCCTGCTGGTCTAGCATTCAGGCATGGCCCCAGCCTGGCCTTGACACAAGACTGATCACGAGCACCGTGCAGTACTACACAAGACTGATCACGATTCACGACTGAGCATGCAGTACTACACAAGGCTACACAAGACTGATTCTGTTGTAGTACCACACAAGTACTACACAAGATTGATCAGTACTGATCAGTACTACACAAGTATTACACAAGACTGTAGTACTACACAAGACTGATCAGTACTACAAAAGTATTACAAAAGACTGCAGTACTACACAAGCACACACAAGACTGCACCATGCAGTACTCCTGGGCACAAACATCTTCATACACTAACAGTGCAATTCTAAACATGGTTACTCAGAAGTACGTCCCCTTGTGTTCAACATTGCTTACTCCCAAGTAACAGATGTGTTGAATTAAGACTCCCATCTTCCCAGCTAGCATGCCCATTGGCTGTGCTGGCTGGAGATTATGGGAGTTGTAGTCCAACACACCTGGAGGTCACCAGATTGGCAAAGGCGAGTCTGTACCTTTCCCTTATCTAGGGCCTTTTCTAACAATGGCTTATTTTAGCTCTCTTCCATTACACCATATGCCACAAATGTGTTCTATATCTTGCATATAGTTTCATTACTCACTTAATTAAATCACGATGTTAGCTTCAACTTTTTCCATGGTGTTTAACAGTTGGACTCTCTTCTTCTGGCCAGTTGTGTAAGAGAAGAGTTGACACAAGGACGAGAACAAAATTCCTTTGCATTTGGAATTGGCCGGTTGTCCTGTGTTACTATAGAAATTGGGAAACCAATGCAACTAGTAATTCAGATTTTGTGTCGCTAGGCTTGCAAGCCCATGCCATTGGACTGTAATGCTGATTACATCTCAAATAAGGCTTTCAACGTACCTCCAATATTTGCCAGATGAAAAGCGATATACTTGCTTTAGATTCAGCAAGAGTATTTATTGAATTTATTCAAGCGGTATGAAAAACTGCTCTGTGAATGCCACATCCCTACAAATAATTTGGGAAACCTTGACTTCAAAACCTACATTCCCCTATCACTTGGAAAATGCAAATATCTTTTCCAAGTACACTAAACATCCAGAGTTTCAAATACTCTTTATGCATTAAAAAGTAGTTACTTCTGACACCAAAAGCAAAAATCCTAATCATGCTTCATATATACACTTAAAGGTTTTCAGATAACTTCACACACATGATCTCATGCAACAGAATGAGACAGTAAAACCCAATATGGACTGTACCACCACATACTGCAGGTGCGGGATGACATTTTTGAGTGCTCCTACGGTAAAAAATAAAAATCCCACAAGTAAACAAAAACCAAAAACAATAACACATCTGGGGAGAAGCACATCTGCTTCTTGCTATGCTAGTTTTCTACTTGCAGAGAATTCTTTACACAAGGGAACATTAAAAAAATGTGACACCAGGAGCCTGAGTTGGTATATTCCATTCTGTCACAAACTCTACCATCTCATTCTGTTGTGTGTGTGGATCAGGCCTCAGTTATTGTTTCTCACCTGGTAACAGTGTGTGAAGGTCAGTATTTTTATTATAATCCCTGATACAGGACTGAGCCCAAGAGATCGTGGCTTGCCTAAGGCCATCTAATGTCTTCATTCATGACTAAAAAGAGATTTGAGGTAGGGATATCCCTGCTCACATGCTTTAGGGTGCAATCCTATGCATGTTTAGACAGAAAAAAGTCCCACAATTCCCAGCATTCCCCAGCCAGCCATGCCCTTACAGTGCAATCCTGTGTAAGCTTATTCAGAAGTAAGTCCCACTGAGTTAATTGGGATTATAAGTAACTTCCCAAGTAAGTAGGATTGCAGCCTTAACCCCATAGCACACCATCTGTCATTATGCCGCCTACTACCCAGACAGGTATATTTGAATATGGGAGATATACTCTGGTATTAGTGACGCATTTGGAACATCATTCTGTGCTACTGTGTTTTAGAGTTTGATGCATTGGTGTGTGTGTGTGTGTGTGTGTGTGATCTATACACACCCGGGTGGCCGGGTGACTGGCCAGATGGGCGATTAACAAAAGTAATAAAATAAATAAATAAATAAATACACATTAATAGAGTTCTTCAGCTGGTCCCCATCCATACTCACATTCATATGACTGATAGGGAATGACTACTTCAGAACAAACATGCCCCTATTTAAGCCTCATTTTCACCTCCTTTAAATTATATTTTCTGCCCCGGTGCTCCAAGCTGTGCTGGGTGGCTGAGTCCAACCACTATTTTAATTTCCCACAATGCACTAAAAGGAAGCTACCATACATCAGGAGCACTCTGGGAAATTAAAATGGTGGGTAAAGCTAGCCACCAAGAACTGCTCAGAGCACCGCAGCTTCCACTGCTGTCCACTACCACCTCTGCCAGGTAAACCCAACAAGTCCCATTGATGGAGATGAGGGCACTTTGCCCAAGGCCTCCTCCAACCTGGAGCCAGCGGAGGCTGTAGTCTTCATGCTTTGAACGTTATTGATTTGTAATATTTGTATCTTGGAGCTCAATGTGTCCTTTGAGTCTTTCAATAATTCTTGAGAGGTGTATAGGATGAGAGATAGTGTGGCTGACCCAGGATAACCCTGTGAGCTGCTTCACAGGGCTATCCTGGGCCAGCTACTGGAGTGAGGATTTTTGAACATGGACTTGGGTTTAGTTTCCATAGGGGATGAAGATTAAGGGATTGTGCCAAAGGCTTCACAGAAAAAGAAGTGATCATTTTGAGACAGATTTGAAAGGCTAGAGAAAGAGAAACACACAGGTGTAGTAGGGTGGCCATGTGTCCTACTTTACAGAGGACAGTCCTCTCTTTGAAGGTGTTCTCTATTTGAAGGGCTGTCCAGTCCAAGTCTGGCTTAGAGATAAAGAACCCCAAGAAGGGAGAGCCAGCAAGGACCTTAAATGTGCACATCAATAGGTTAGCACCTGGACAGCAGACAGCAGGCACACAAGTCACCTGGTCAGTCTCCGCCACTATAGCAATATGTATCATATTCCTATTTGAATTAAAATTATTATTTCTAAATATTAATCTATACATATAAATTAGCACATGCAAATTTTATGCAAACCTGGGTCCTCTTTCATCCTCTTTTTTGGTGATGCATTTCCTCTTTTTCTGGCAATGCAGAAATGGCCACCCTGGTTATATGGGATGGAGTTCCAGGCATAAGGGGCAGAAACAGGAAAGGCGAACTTATTTAAGGGAGCAAAAGACCTTTGGATACATGGGCAGTGTTAGGAGATGGCCCACTAGGGCTGGAGCCCCGAGTCTTTCATTTGAAGCCCTGAATCTCAGGGAGGCCATCTGCCCCACCACCCTGCTGTCCATGGGCACTTGCTGAAATGAAGTTACAGGGGCCCTGGTGATCTCTGTTGCATCTGATTCTCTCTGGATTAGATGACTTTGCCCACATGTGCTTCACCTCCTGCTGCACCCCCGCCCCTGAATCTTTCTGCCTGAGGTTTTTTTTCTGAAACCAACTGCCCTCCTCTCCCCTGTCCATACATCCCTTTTTACATATAGGGGTGTGCTTAGGAGAAAGGGTCCTTTAAAGACACACACAGAGAGAGACTTTAGAGCATATATAAATTAGCATATGCAAATTTGTGCTTTTTTTTTTTGTCCTGCAGATCTGAGCCCCAGATCTTTTTGGTGCCTAGCACCGCCCCTGTTTGGATAGCTGAGTGTGGTGGAGTGCCCAGGCAGAGATGTATAAATGTCCCATTTTCAGAATTTAAAAGGAATCAGGATGTCTAAAGCCAAACTAGGCATGACATCAGGAATGCATAAATTTGGGAGGGATGAATCTGTCCATTTTGGATTCTCTCAGCTTCTCATTTTTCTGATCTTAAATTCATTTCATCTCAAACTTTGAGAATGTCTCCAATTATAAATTTGGCTCTTCCCAAACTTTGGGAATGTTTTTTTTTAAGTTCGTATAAAACTCATACATAGTACATTTTTGTATGCAATTTTGACTAATATACACATTTTTGCAAGCATATTTGTATGCATTTTCCCCTAATATATACATTTAGTACATTTGAGTCTGTTTTTGTATATTTACTGGAGAACTCCATTGCAAAATTCAGAGAAGTCCGAATTTCGAAGGATAACTGAGTTTCGCTTTGCGTCTTGGTCTGAAAATACAAAATTAGATAAGATAGGATTAAAACATGAACCAAATTAATTTCTCCCCCATCCCTAGAATTGTGGTGTAGGTTTCTGAAGGGGTTATTTGTGTGTTAGATTTAGGGGAAGGAGTTGCTAACAGCAGCCATAAGAGGATGATTTGAATCAGGCCATGGGTAGCACCAATGGAGACTTACACTGCGTTATTGCTTTTTAGCCCCCACACACCAGGTGTGTGTGTGTGTGTGTGTGTGTGTGTGTGTATAGAATTTAGGAAAACAAGCAGCTGAGAAGGAAAGGTTTAAACTTCCCCTACCAATGCATTGTGATCCCTGGATTAGGGGCCCCACATGCTTAGTTGTAAGTTAAAAAAATTAAGAGAGGCTAAGCGGCCTACTACATATTTAACATATCATGTAGTTTAGCCCTGGCTCTGGGCATGGATCTTATTCTGAGTCCAATGTGCAAAGAGATCTCTAGGAAGAACGGAATAGCAAACCTTTGGACAGCAAGCAAGCAGATGCCTTCAACATCTTGAGGGCCAGTGTGGCCGTGGCGTAGTGGTTAGAGTGTTGGCCTGGGACTCAGTAGAACCGCGTTCTAGTCCCCACTTGTCCATTAAGCTCACTGGGTGACTTTGGGCCAGTCACTGACTCTCAGCCTAACCAACCTCACAGGGTTGTTGTGAGGATAAAATGGAGAGGAGGAGGACAAGGATTATGTATGCCACCTTGGGCTCCTTGCAGGAAAAAAGGCGGGATATAAATATAATAAATAAATAAACCCCCAGGGGGAGGTTTATCACACAGCTCCTGCCATATGGCCTGAATGCATCTTCCTTGCTGCCTGCGGTGTGGGAAGGCAGGACATATACTGTGGGGAATGGACAAGCTCTGGATTCCCTGTAGCGGTCTGTTCCCAGACAACCAGGAAGAAGCAAGGAATTAAAAAGAGGAGGTTAAATTCAATATTGCCAGCAGGAAAGCCAACAGTAAATAATAAGTCGGCCAAAGACAAGAAAGAATTCATAATAATCCAAGCCCAGAGGGATAATTATTTCAATATCAGTGTATCCATCTGCTCATCATTCATTGTGAGATGTGCTTTCTAGCGGCTGTCTCAAATCCTGGGCAGTAATTGTCAGTTATGCTTTGCTACAGTATGCAGTCATCGGAAATCCGGACAAGAATGAATTCCTGAACCTTGCCGTCGATTAAACATCTCCCTTTGATAAGCACTGTCCAATATCATTAAGCATCAACCACCACCATCCTAAAGGGTTCTTTTATTTCTGCTGCAAAATATTAAAACACATTATACTTGTTCTATGTTTTGTCTTTTCTCATGATTGTAAAAAACAACAACCAGGAGACTGATAGCTGAGATCCCTCAGAGCTTTGTAGAGTACTTGAATTGTTAAACACGCTCTGATCAGAAGAGCGCAGTTCTTGTCTGTCTTTTCCCCTTGTCAAACCTTGTTTCTTCTAAATCCTTCATAGCAGAGTTGTATAGTGAATATGGTGTGGTGGTACAGACCTCCTTTGCACCGTCATGGTGGATGCTTGCCAGCTATGGCTGAATGGCAATACTTGCAATCGCAGCATTTGTTAGTATCTAGGTTTGACCCAGGTGCTTTTACAGCATCAGAGTCTTTCCCATTACTGGAAGCACTTATTGAGGCTGGTCAGGCAAAACGGCCCACGATCCATGTCTATAAATACTTTTCATCGGTGAATAAATGTGATATACAGGGTTTTAAGCAGGAATGGGATAGAGAATTGGATTGTCCTATTCTGCCTAATCATTGGATCACTGTTTTGGCGTCTATACCAGTCGCATCTATGGATCTTAGGCTGTGTCTTATTCAGCAAAAACATTTGTTTCGTGTCTATTGGACACTGCAACGTCTCTTTAATAAGGGATTGTCTAATCCAGCTAATTGCTGGTGGTGCAATGCAGCTCATGCTTCTTTTAAACATATGTTTTGACAATGTCCAGTAGTGGCTTCATTTTGGGAGGAGGTTATTATATGGATACATTTTGTACTAGAACAGTCTTTAATATTCGCTGATGTACACGCTTTTTAAAATTATTTACCTGCTTCGTGGAAATTAATGGATAGTCAGCATAAATGGATTTTCCATGCCCTGTTGATAGCAAAAATACTGATATTACAACACTGGAAGGATAAACACTCACCTTCTATAATGCAATGGATTGAGTACCTTATAAGTATAACACTTTCAACATTTGAATGGGTGGCATATAGATGCCACTTTCAAATGGATACTTATTTGGATCTCTGGTCTGCTTTTGTTAAAGCCTGTGTATAATTGCTAGTAAGTTGTATTTCCATATGCATGCATTTCATATGTATTCATTGCTATGGATATATACAAATGTATGTGTGAATATTCATATGCATTCATATAGTCAACTGCTTAGGGATTTTGTTATATCTAGCAGTATAGGAGTATCACAAATAAATAAATAAATAAATAAATAAATAATACATTTTTAAAAATTCAAAATATTTAATTTAAAAAATGATGGATGCTTTTCCAGATGTCCTGTGTATCTGCCAAACCTTTAAACATGAGGACCTTCCTTATTGATAATTACTGTGGATTGATCTCCTGCTGCTGTTGGTTATTGAGTTCTTTTAAATGTCATTGTTTTTGTTACTTTTAACAGATTGTGCTTTTGTGGGGGGGGGGTTTAATGTTGTAAACCATTTTGTAAATTAGGGAATTGAAAAATGGTATTAAAACCAAGGTAAATAAATAAATGAAACAAAAACAAACACCCTATAAGGGTAGGTCAGTATTACTGCCTGCATATTGCAGGCAGGAACTGAGGCTGACAGCAAGAGTGGGTTGCTCACACCTAGAGTCACCCAACAAGATCAACAAATTTAGGTCAGGGTACCTAAAGTATCCTTTGCTTCCACATGAACCTGCCCAGTTATTAAGCCTTCCAGGCCCTGCTCCTTATTTCCCACCCCTACCCAAACTAAGACCATGTTCCCAAAATGCACTTTGGTGATGCATATGTGCAAAGTTTCAAAGATAGTTCAAAATCTCATAATAGTAGAGCAATTTCATCCAGGTTTATACCTTTGGATATACGTAACTTGGCGATGATGGGAGACAGACCTTTCCGTTGTGGCACCCCATCTCTGGAACTCCTTTCCCAGAGGGGTTTGCATGGTGCCATCTTTCTTTCTTTTTCGGGGTCAGGTAAAAACCTTTGTATTTGCCGAAGTCGATTCAGAAGTAAGTCCCATTGGTTTTATTTAGTGATGAGTGAACTGAACTGACCCAGTCGTAATTTGTAATTTGCTCACTAACTTACGTATCCAAAGGTATAAACCTGGATGAAAATTCTCTCCTATTATGGCATTTTGAAGTATCTTTGAAACTTTGCACATGCACATCACCAAAGTGCATCTTGGGGACATGGCATGCATAATACAGTGGTCCTTTCCTCCCCGTGCATCACAGTGCCCTGTATCATGGCACATACTTCTCTGATTGGCTGTTATCACATTCCTTTGTTTAGTAGATCCGACATGGTAAAGCCATTCCATATGCATCTGCATTGCAAATGGGACTTTTTCATTTCCTTCAGAAAGTAACAGGCTATATAGCAACAAACAATTGAGCATGTACAAAGATGGTGGCATTTGGCTGCTTAGTCATGCCAGCAATGCAGACTGTTCAGTCACAGGAAATATAATTTATTTATTTCATTTATTTATTTCATTTATATATCGCCCAATAGCCGAAGCACTCTGGGCAGTTTACAACAATTCACATAAACACTGGCTTCCATGTGGCCCTGCTTCCCCTCTCATCTCCTGGGGGGCAGGGCGGACAGTCCAACTGGAGCAGGCCCTGATGTTCCCTCTCCCTGCACCTGCCTCCCTCCCTTGATCCTTCTTCTTTCCTACAGGGCCATTGATGTCAGTTGGCCCTGGGGGGTGCACGGTCCAACTGGAACAGGGCAGGCCCTGATGTTCCCTATATATATATATATATATATATATTCTTCGTTCCTCCTCATACCCTTTTCCTTTTATATTGTGTCTTTTTAAATTGTAAGCTTATAGCAGAGACTGTCTTGTTTTTATTGATGGTATGTAAGCGGCTCTGGAAGCCTTTTTGGCTGAGAAGAGGGATAAAAAGATACCCCCAATAAATAAATAAATAAATAAATAAAAAACATTAATCAATCTCACTTTGAATTATGAAAATAATAAAATCCATTGGATAGAAGTCAGGGTATGTTATACATTTGAGAATTACAAACATACTAGAAACCGACTTACGAAACAAGTAACTTTGAATTTTGGAAACAAAAATAAAACAAAAATGTAGCTGATAAGCTATCCTGCACAGGGAGTGTCACAGGAAAGGCGCCACACCTGAGAAAGGAATTCCCTGTAGCTCTCATCTGTGAAAATGAGGAGATACTCTGGATGCCAGTCGCTGGGGAACACAAGCAGGAGGGTGCTATTGTGTTCATGTCCTGCTTGTGGGCTTCCCATGGGCATCTGTTTGGCCACTGTAGGAACAGAATGCGAGACTAGATAGGCCTTTGGTGGTCTGATCCAGCAGGGCTCTTCTTGTCTTCTTATGATAAGAAGCTGGGCTGCCCCTTCTGATCTTAATTGGCAAGGGCATGCATATATATATATATATATATATACCGTATATTTGTTCTATCCTTATCCTGCTTTTCCTCCCAGGAGCTCAGGGAAGTGTACATGATTCCCTGCTCCCATTTTATGCTTACAACAACCCTATGAGCAGAGGCAGTGTTAGGGAGAGGCCCGCTAGGGCTGGAGCTCCAAATCTTTCATTTGGAGGCCATCTGCCCCACCACCCTGCTGTCCATGGGCACTTGCTGAAATAAAGGTACAGGGATGATCTCTGTTGCATCTGATCCCCCTGGATTAGCTGGTTTTTTGCCCACATGTGCTTCACCTCCTGCTGCCCCCCCCCCCAAATCGTTCTGCCTGAGTTTTTTTCTGAAATCAAATGCCCTCTTCCCCCATCGATATATCCCTTTTTACAAATAGGATGTCCTTACGAGACAGGGTCCATTAAAGGCATAGAGAGGGAGAGAGAGTTTAGAGCATATGTAAATTAGCATATGCAATTTTTTGCATTTGGTTTGTCCTGTGGGCCTGAGCCCCAGATCTTTTTGGTACCTAGCATCACCCCTGCCTATGAGGAAGATCAGGCTGAGCAATGGCGACTGGTCCAAGGTCACACAGTGAGCTTCACAACGGAGCAGGGAAGTGAACTTAAGTCCCTCTGGTCTAAGTCCAACAATTCATCCATCATACCATGCTGGCTCTAGCATTCCCAGGTATAGCGGATGAAGTGCAGTGCCCAGACCATCTTAGGCTTTAAACCAGGGATGTTGAACCCCAAACCTGGCCCACCTTGGATCTCCCCTTCTCCAGGACCCACCCCCTTTCCCCCAACCACCCATCATTTGGTGGGTTCCTGGCTTTGCATATTTTCCCTTCCCACTCTAAAAGGCTGAAATGCCTCTCCCAAGGCTTAGCTACTGGCATCGTGAGCTTTAAGCTAAAATAGGCTGGTTCGGACAACCACGGGAACCAGCCCCGATGCAAACGGTGAGGGTCAGATCAGATGTGGGCTTACAGGCATGCCCCTCAAATGATTGCTGACCTGAAATCAAGGAATGTAGTAGCTACAGTGATGCTTCCAGCGCTGTCTTCTCTGTGGTTAGCATAATAGTAACGCTTCACATTTATATATATATCACTTTACAGCAGGGTTGGGGCATCTGTGGTCATCCACATGTATTTGTTTGTTTGATTGTTTGATTGTTTGTTTGTTTGTTTAATATATTTATTTACCGCCCATCAGCCCAAAGGCTCCCTGGGCGGTTTACAGAAAAACAGGATAAAAACAATCTTAAAACCAAAAATATCATTAAAATAGAAATACAAATATAATATAATATAATACAAAACAATAAAACAAAGCAGCTAGATGAATCAGACTGGAGCTACAGCAGTGATAATGAAAATGGGAATAAAAATCTAACCATTAAAATATTGGGTAAATAAAAAGGTCTTCACCTGGCGCCTGAAGGAATAAGGAGTAGGTGCCAGGCGCACCTCCTTGGGGAGTTGATTCCAGAGATGGGGCGCCACAACTGAGAAGGCCCTTCCCCTAGTAGCCACCCTCCTAGCCTCTTTTGGAGGGGGCTCTCTGAGAAGGACCTCCAAAGAGGATCTCAGGGTTCGGGTAGGCACGTATGGGACGAGGCGTTCCTTCAGATAACCTGATGTTGTTGGGCTGCTATAACTCCCATCACCCCTGACCACTGGCCATGCTGGCTAGGGCTGATGGGAGCTGCAGTCCAACAAGATCTGGTGGGCCACCAGTCCTCCAACCCTGCTTTAGAGGGTATAAAGCTCTGTAAGGACGATATTGCAACAGGATAACCATGGTAGTACCAGGAAGTATAGTAGGACCAGGGTGATTAAGAGATTGCCCAATCCCCAACCTACTAGCTGGCCTAACAATGGAAGAAGTCCAGGGGTTTTTGAGCTCACCGAAATTCTCCAAACTTCACTTTGAAGCTGGGTTCAGCTCATTCCCATTTTCATTTGCAATCTGTTTTCGGTCCGTTTGAACAGGAAAAGTGCACATTTCAAATGGGGAAAATGCGCGTTTCCGTGTGCATTTTCAAAAATGCACTTTAAAAAAAAACAAAAAAACCATGCAGTTTTCAGTTGCAAGTTTGGGAATGTGCAAGCATTTCCCCCCAAAATGTGATCCCATTCACATTTGTGTTCAGAGTTGCAAACGGGGAACATTCAGATTATTTACAAACAGAAATGAAATTCTCGTACATCCCTATGACTAGTCTAGTTCCTGGCATTGCACACCATCTAGTGGAAACACTGTTAAACAAAGAGTGTTGACATGCCAAGCAAAATTGTATTTGCATCTTGCATTGTGTACAAAGCAGAGGGGGGGGGGGATGTAAAACAGACAATAAATGTATTTTATTATATGAGAAGATAAATTAATTTCTTTTTCACAGGCATCATTTGTAACGGTATTCTTGTGGGGGATCATCTGGATGAAATGTGTTCTTGCTTCTCAGGGATGCTGTTTTTGTACCTAAACTTGAGTTAGTCCCTTCCTCTGCCTGGGCCATGCATAGGACTAAGGGTCCTCAAGCCTTTCTACATAGCATGGTCTTTCAGGTAGAAACGCTCCTCCCAAATCCCAGAGATGCTGGATTTGGCTGTGGTTCTGCAGAGAGGAAGGGAAAATACAAACTACATTCCAGCCAGGTCCTGGGTTGGAGGGCTGGATGCAGAAACAGGGAACGTGCTGGCATTCTCTCCTGGGTAATGGCCAATCCACAGCAATGTTCCTGAGGAGGAGGAAGGAACAAGGAGAGCTCCAATGGGCCCTATGGTAATCCTTCTATACATGTGCAATTGCATGCACACTGTGGGAGATTATGGCCCATATGGGAATTCTTTACCCATTTTTTCCCTGCTATTCAAAGCAGCTCCCCACCCCACCCCATCTTGAGCTTCTGCAGCAGGAATATCTCATTTTCCCAATACCAAATGCATAAGTTTGTGTCTCAGAAAATTCAACAACACCTTGTCCCTGCACCCAAGTGTACACATTGCTATAGAGTGGGCATGGGGAACCTCCGGCCCACGGCCCAGATACGGCCTGTGGGCATTCCTCATCTGGCCCTCCAACTTCTTCCCCAGGCCCTGCCCCCTCTCCCCAGGCACAAAGAAGCTCTTATCCCCGCTCAGCAATGAGAAAGAGAGAAATGCCCCCTTCAGCTGATCTGCATGGCCCAGAAAGGGTTGTGTGTGTTTATATGTATTATCATTAATTTATTATGATGATTATTTACATTATGATTATTTACATTATTATTAATGATGAATGGGATATGTGAATGGTGTGGATGGAGTGTGTGTGTGGATGGTGTGTGTGAGTGATGTGAATGGTGTGTAAGAAAGTGGGGTGGCCATGCAGCCATGCGGCCCCTGAGAGGTTAACCAGATTGCAAGCTGGCCCTCAGGCTGGAAAAGGCTCCCCTCCACTACTGTGCAGATTGCTCTTGTGCAGTTATCATGAGCACCTATTGGCTAGGAGGTCTTTAGTGTTGGGCAACAATTTCTTCTGCCATTTTGTGACCTCCCTTGCGGGCTGTGTGCTCCCTTGCAATGAGAAGCTGTGCTAGAATTTGCATCCAGTCCTGCTCAAAAGGTATGTATCGGAGCTCTCATGCCACCCAGTATTTAGGGATCCATTGCTCTGGGAGAAGCCACAGTGGCAGGCAAACATGAAGTGCAACAGAAAACTTCACTAATGAGGTGTACCTCAGCGATTCCCAAGCTCTGTTCCAGGACACACGGTCAGCAGTTCACACATTCTGTCTAGTCTTAGTAGCCAAAAAAAAAAATTCTACTAGCCAGCATGAATATAAATAAAAATATAATAAAAGTGCCTCTGAACACATGCAGAGTATGTTTCCCTTTCCACTCAGCAAATGGCAGCCTGCTCCTCTCTCAGAATTAAGAAGGGTGAATAACACAGAAGGTGTTGTTCTCCATAAGCCTGAGTCCCCTACAGGTGTCTTTCTGAAAATTAAACGTTGCCCCCACTTCCCTGGCAACGCCCAGCACAGTACAGCAAGTATCAGTTTTCAAAAACTAGAGTTAAAAAGACAAGGAGACACAATCTTTCCATGTCTCCTAAATAAATCCACCCCAGATTTTTCTTCATTCCCTGTAGCAGCTCCCCTCTGCTTCTTCCATCCAGTTACTCAATCAGTTTAGAAAGCCAATCTTCCTGCTGTTGTTGTGGTGGTGGTTTTTTAATCTAACTGCAATAGGAACAATGTGTCAGGAGCTTGCACATGGAGGGGGAAAGAAACTTACACACAATACTGAGCACAGGGGGAGATTGATAATGGTGTGGCTACTGTCCCCCCACACAGCCACCAATCAGATCTGCAGTATTCCCACAAAGAGAAAGTGGGGGAAAGGGAAGAAACCCTTGCCGATGCCATTCGGAACTTGAGAACAGACCCTCTCTGAAAAATCCACTCCAGGTTTTCTTGACAGCCTAAGTTAGCTGCTGTAATGCAACCTCCCTCCCTGGGCATTCTTGTTCACCAAGATCAAAGACTTTCTTGCCCCAGGCCTCTTGGCAAGCAGGTTTGTTGAAGGCTGCACATTGTTGTGCTATGAGAGAACTACAGGCACACCATGACCCAGTCCGTCTTCTGCCTGCCCAAATCCCCACCCACTAGAGTAGCCAGCTGATTGTAAAAAGACAAAACAAAAAGCACAGCCAGGCCTGCTTTTAAAAGTAGCTTGATTTGCATTGAAAAGTGGAAATGCAAGTGGGAACTGCAACAAAATGTTACAGCGTGGAATGGTCCTACTCATGGTACTCCTTTTCATTCCCCCTCCCACCTGGTCTCCAATTTTTTCCCATCTGTCTCACATTCTACGGCCACTGAACACACTCAACTCTCAATGGGCTGTTTTGGGGTGGGAAGTTCTAAGGATTTGTGGTGGTGGTGGAGGTGTAGGGAGAAAGTGTGTGCCTGACAAGTTACTTGCCCTCCGGCCTCCTTTAATAAAACATTTTCCCCCTAACTTGGCACTCTGAGCAGTGCCAGGCGGCAGGGTCTAGCTGCCATTTAAATTTCCCAGAGTGCTCTGGAGTGACACTACATCAGGAGCCTTGTGGGATATTAAAATGGCAGCTAGACTCAGCTGCCCAGTGGTGTTCAGAGCTCTGCTTAGAGCATTGTTTGGAGCACTGCTGCTACCTGTTTCCAGGTAAGCTTACTAGGGGGCCCCCATGGAAGAGTGGGCCTACCAGAGGACACTTTGCCCAAGACCCCCTCAAACCTCCCTGATACTGCATCAGGGCAGGCCACCCTCTGTAGCTCAGTACAAGGAAGCTCCTTTTTTATTGCTTCTATACAAACTTTCCCAATATCCTGGCTGTTTTCAAATGTAAACCAAATAAGACTAGGATCCTGCTACCAGAGATCCTTTGGAGATGTTTTTCCTTTGCCCTCCATCCTGAAGATATCAGGAGGCCTCTCCCCCATACACAATTTATATAAACCAACCCAACAAGGGGCTTCTTTTCTCAGCATCCGGAGTCAATAAAGAGGCAGCTGCAACCTGTGTGTGTGAGTGTGCCTGTGTTATGTGTTTGCATGATTCAGCGGAGAAAAATAAACTTTGGGTCTGGTCTGGTTATGAAAGCAACGATGTCGCCTGGAAACTATGTAAGGCCAAGAGAACATCCTGTATCGGGGGCGTACGGGAATGGGAGGACAGCAGCACAGATTGAATCCGAAGTCGGTGGGAATAATTGGGAAACATAATTGCTCCGGCTCCAGCCACGATCCATCTGAGCAGCTGAAGTGCCTGTAAAGAGGCTGAGAATGCAAAGCATGCAGAGTAATTTGGAAAAGGTGTTTGGCTTAAATGCGAAGGCTTGTTGTTGTCCTTGTTGCATTTGCTGTGTAAGGCTGGATGGATCCAGCTTCTAGCAGATGGCAGCTTCGTCGGAGCCGTAAAGCAGTGCTTTGTGGCTGCAAAAAGAGTTGCTGGGGACTCAGGTCTGTCTGGGGGGGAACAGCATTCTCTGATATGGAAGCCCTTTCCGGTAATCCCGGCGGTATGGGAACTGTCTCATCAAGTGGCAACAGAAATGTGCCCTGCACCTGATTGGCGTGTGTTGTCTATTTGTATATTCCAGTACAGTATCTTGGCACAAATATAAGCCCTGTGGTGAATATGAAGAGGTCTTCGGCACGATCTGATGCATATCTGTTCATAGGATTGCTGGTGCCCAGCCAGCTAGGTTGCAGTCTTCCTCCAGTATGCAGAATCATGACAAATCAGAGATGAGTGTATTCCACACTACTGTGAGCATATTATACAAACATGGTGTTGGTAATGAGCAGCAGCAGCTTGAAAAACAAACTCAGCCTGCTTGCTTGCTTGTTTTCCCATCTACTTCAGGACATACCCAGAAGAGAAAGAGACAGAATACCAGAGGTGGTGTTAGAGGGAGGCCCACTAGGGCTGGAGCCCCAAATCTTTCATTTGGAGCCCCGAATCTCTGGGAAGCCATCTGCCCCACCACCCTACCGTCCGTGGGCACTTGCTGAAATAAAGGTACAAGGGCCCTGTTGCATCTGATCCTGCTAGATTTTTTGTCCCGTGGGCCTGGGCCCCGGATCTTTTCAATACCTAGCACCGCCCCTGCAGAACACCACTTGTTGTCATCTAGAACAGGGGTGGGCAGATTTCAGGCTTGCAGAATTTATGTCATAGAAACACACACACACCCAATCCACCAACCAGAGCTTGTGCAAAAGACACACACTTAGAATTAAAGAATTCTGAACTGGTGGTTTGTTTTGAGCACCCGAACTAAAGGGGGTTCATGTTGTCTCCACAAAAAATCCACTCCTGGTTACTGCAAGCTTTTTTCATTTCAACAGTCTAATTTAGGGCATGGTGCAGCGGAGTCATTTTGGGGTGATACACGAACCTGGGGGGGCAGCCCCCCCGCCTCGATCTTCTGAGCCGCGCGGAGCAGTTATCTGCGCCGCTCGAGCCGCCGACGCTGGTCCCGTCGCATCACATCCGGGCCCGGAAGTGATGCGACGGGGACCCTGTGCAGACGCAATATGGCGTGCGGCGGTCCAGCGCGCCTGCGCAGGGTCCCGTCGCATCATTTCTGGGGCCAGATGTGAAGTGACGGGACCGGTGCAGGCGGCTCGGGCGGCTCGCCGCAGAAAAAGGTAGGCCTGTAGGCCTGCACGAGCCTTGTGCGAGTGTGAGCCGGACCGAGTTCGGTCCCACTCACGCCCGCATGAGCGAAAGGTAACATCCCTACTTATCCCTCTGTCACAGAAATTAGCAGGTCCTTTACACAACGTTGTCATCCTTCAGGGCCGATCCTGTGTTTTCCAGCCATTTTCGCAGCTTTTTTTTTAACAGCTATGGAAGTGCAGTATTATCTGGGATGCCACCATGATTCGCTAGGAGAAACCTTGTGTAGATTCGCAATTCCTCTCTATAGCACAGTGCCACCTTGTGGTTGTGTAATGGAACGTATAGGAACATATAGAAAGGCAGGAAAGGAAAACCCCTGGGGAAAAACCTCGTGTAAAGGATGTGCTCTTCCTCCCGCAAAGAAAATGGAAGACGCCTCAGGTAAAGCAGTGGGTTAAACGCCTCATGTAGAACAGCTCTGTAAGGGTGCCAAAGCTTCTTTGCAGTATGTTCTGCCGTTGTTGTTTTTCATACATTTTATCATCCTGATGTTTGTGATGGCCTATAGCAGCCTTCCCCAGCTTGGGGTCCTCTAGATGTCTTGGACTACAGCTCCCATTGTCCCCTGCCACTGTTTCTAATGCTGGCTGGGGAAGATGTGGTTTGTAGTCCAACACATTTGTAGGGCACAGGACTGGGGAAAGCTGGCCCTCTTGCCAAGACCATTACACTTAAGCAGATAAGAATGACAGAGACTGGCTGCAGTGACAACAAATACTTCAGAGCTGATGTGGATTTGGGTGAGGCCAGACAGGAATCCCTGGCACAAAATGTGGATTTTCTTGTATTTAGTGTGTGTATGCATAATCCTGTCCTTATGATTACTTAGAACATCTTAGAAATGCCAGTGTACACTTTGATATCATGTTTGTCAGGAGCTGCTTAGGCTAGAATTGGGAACCCGAGGAGAGATCCAACTAAGTTGGAGTGATCACTAGTTAGTAGAGTTCTTGGGCTACAGAGTGTGACCCACCCGGGCTGGTCACTGGTTCTCCCTGAGGTCTATAAAGTCTTCCTGATCAGGCTGAGACTTTGGGTCAAACAAGATGTGACTTTAAGCACATAATACAAAACCATGTTTCTTTCTTTACAAAAAGCAGCCATGGGCCCCCTGATCTGGATGAGTGGCGGGGAGGGGGGGGAGTTTAACCCAATGTCCCAGTTTGCACATCATGATGGCAGCCCATGATGTGCAGGTGTGTTTAAACTCTGGGTAGTCATGAATGCATCCACCTACCCGCCCGCTCCTGCTAAGCTAAACAACTCAGGGATGCTCCATCTCCGGATTGTTTAGCGCAGTGTTCTCCAACTTTGTGTCCCCAGATGTTTTTGGCCTACAACTCCCAGGAGTTGTAGGCCAAAAACATCTGGGGACACAAGGTTGGAGAACACTGGTTTAGCGTGACATCTGGATGCATAATAGTGGGTTGTTAGGGGAGCAGGGCCGGCGCTACCATTAGGCGAACTAGGCTACTGCCTAGAGCGCCAGGCTAAATGGGGGCGCCAGAAACGCGGGAAAGAGGTGAAAGAAGCGCGCCCCTCCCTCCCTCCACCTCAGGGCTCCGTCTCCAAGCTGGCTCCGCTGAAGCTTCAGGCAGGCTCCTCCTCACAACCAGCATCAAAAGAGGCAGAGAAGGCGACAGGCTGGAGGAGGCGGAGGCGGGCAGGGGCCAATGATGGGAGGCTGGTGGGCGAAGGGAAGGATGCACCTACAAACACCTCCTTCGTCTTCCCTCCCTCTGGCGCGCACCTCAGGTTCCTCAGCTCAACGTCCCCTGAAAGCAGTTACTTTCCTGGTATTTCCAGCAACCAGGGAGGAAGGGAAAGGTATTTTCAGCTAGCTCCGGCTCCAATGTTTTAATTATTTACCATGCTGTATTTTTGCGGGAAGGATGCGCCTGCAAACACCCCCTGGGGTGGGGGATGCGCCTGCAAACACCACACGCCTCACGTTCCTCAGCTCAACGTCCCCTGAAAGCAGTTATTTCCAGCAACCAGGGAGGGAGGGAGGGAAAGGTATTTTAAACTAGCTGGGGCTCCAATGTTTTAATTATTTACCATGCTGTTTCTGTGTTTTGGTTTTAAATGCTTTTAGGGTGCAATCCTCCTACTCATGTTTGGAGGGGGGGGAAGTCCTACAACTCCCAGCATTCCCCAGACAGCCATGTGCAATCCTATGCCCGTTGAGGCAGAAAAAAACCCCGTGGGGCTTTTTTCTGCCTCAGGCTCTCTCTTTGCTATGTTTCTACTACATGCATCCCCTCCCCCCGCAACCCAGAAGATGTATGAGTCAAACCGGTGTTTCTGCACCTCCACCCTGTGAGGTAGGACAGGCTGCAAGATGCCCTTTTGTCTCTATTCCTCACAGGTAGCGCCACCACACCTCTCTCACATCCTTTTTTCATATCCCTTGTGCTGCCCGCAGGAGGAGACAGGCTTTTACATATATAGAGAGTAGGAGAAGGCCCTTGGGAGTTCCTGGCATAGCTGGGCTGATGTTGCCTCTTTGCTTTCCATGTGAACACACAAAGGAAAAGTTTCAAAGTCTACAAAGTTTTTCTATGGGGCTCGGCAGTTCCTAGGGAGGGAAATTTATTTTATAATGGGCATAGGGCTGGAGGGAGGGAGGGCTCAAGTGGGAGGGGGGGCGCTAAATATCTGATCTTGCTTAGAGCACCAAACTGCCTTGCACCGGCCCTGTAGGGGAGGAACAACCCAGACATGTAACCCAAGAACAAACCGTGGGTTACAAGTCTGGGTTATTCCTCCCCCAGCAACCCACAATTCCTCATCTGGATCATGTCACGCTAAACAGCCCAGGGACAGAGAGAGTCCCTGGATAGTTTCGCTCAGCAGGAGTGGGTGGGAGCCACTATGCTTGCTTGCTCCTGCTCATTCAAGGCTACCTGTGCATTAAACAATCAGTGGGTAGTCGTGATATGGAAACTGGGTCTTTCCCTCGTGCCATTTCTCCCTAGGAAATCATATTCTCACAAAGTGTGATGTTCAAACCGAATGATGCAGGTGTGCCCAGTTTGCACCATTTCTTCCAGCTAGAGTAGGACAAAAGAATTTGAATAGACATAGAGGTTAAGGTGCCTCTGCCCCAAACAGTAATGTACTGTCACTGATTTTTGGTTCCGTTTCGATCCTGTTCCTCTGTCGGCTACAGTCTCCAAATGGGAAGCGTGCAATGTGAAAAGGCTAAAGCAGAACTCTGGGGAGGCTGTGGAATTTGAGGAATTTCCTAGTAGAATGGGGCAGCGGCTGAAGTTTCCACTGTCTGGATCTCCAAATATGAGATGGCAAAAGAGCTCACTCAACATCAAGTAAACATTGGTACAATGGAAAGCAGAGGCCTGTTTTCCCTCTTTACCAGGTCTTCAGAGAGAAACTCAGGAAGTAAGGGGTGGGGTTACTGTTTGAGTGTGGGCCTGGCCTGCACCCAGCCAGCAACTTCCCGGTTTATAGGTGAGTTATTCTTCTTTAAAAAACACACACACACACACACAAAAGCTTCGTGGAGTGCTTGCAGTGGCAGGAGAAGAGGGACAAGAAGGTGGGTGGCTTGGAATTTGCTATGAGCGGGATAGCAACCTGGTGCCTGCCAAATGTTTTGCACCACACCGCTCATCACCCCTGACCATTGGCCATGCTGGATGGGTCTGATGGGAGTTGTAGTCCAAAGCATCTGGAGGGCACCAGGTTTCCTATCCCTGAAATAGAGATGCTTCTTTAATGTTCTTGCAAATGGCAGCCACAGGGAGCCCCATTGGGACCCTGTGTGGGAAGGGAGGGGCATTCACCTATATGCCATTTACCTAATGTAACCTCCCCAAGTTGCTATTTGACCCATTGGTAAAAACATACAGGTACAGCCTCTGCCCTTTCTACCAAATAGCCAATTGGTGCAATTTCCAATTGACTGGTTTATGCATGCAGATTTGGATGCACGCACCAGTATGCAGATAATAAAGGGCTTTAAAGATCACCAGGCATTAGTGACCTGTTCTTCAATTCCCTATTTAATCATTAAATTAAATTAGCCACCTTGGGTTCCTTGCAAGAGGTAAAAAGGTGGGGTATAAATGTAATGTAATGTAATGTCATAAAAATAATTAAAATAATATGACCAAATAATACTAATGGTTGCAGTAAACCCTTTCGAGGCCCTACTCCAGATCACCACCCCCATTCCACTTGCTATTTGCACATACTTTAAAGATATGGAGATGTATTCATGCATCTCCATTGTAATATGTAGTTTGGCCCTCCGATTCTGACCTGTGTGTTCACATTCACGGTTCCTGGCAGCTGGATCAGGGGAGAAACTATGCACATGGCTTAGCTTGGCATCAAATGTTTATCAAGCACAGAGTACACTCAGGCCCAAGCACAGGGAGCCCCTGGAACGGACACTCCACTTTCACGTGGCTTGGAATACGATCCAGATCTGGTCATGTTTGCTTTATGTGCTGAAGTTTATTTCTCGTAACCACAAGGAGAGTCGAGAGGGGCAAAAAAGTGGAAGATAGAAGCAAACAGGAACTAGGCAGGTTCCCTTGGTGACTATTTTTAACTGCTGCAAACAGCTTCAGCTGGACCAAATTTAGAAAAGAAAACGGAGGGCTTCCTGCCTTTCCTTTCAGCACTTTCTTCAGCTATTTCCCAGCATGTGTTTTTGTGGTCTAATCTAATGTTTGAGAGGGGAGCGCAAATACATTAGATGGGCAAAGGAATGTACTTCCTTGGCAAATTAACAGCCAGCCATAGCCTTGTCATCTATCCATCAAGTTGGGTAGCAAATGCTATGAATGAGCAGGTGTTGATCACATTCTTATGGCTATTATGCCAGCAGGGCCCTTATCCAACTCCAGAGCTCCACCTATTCTTCCCATTGAGTGATGCTGCACTCAGTCAGAAGTGAGGGGGAAAGTACCAGACAAAGCAGCTAATAAAAGAGCTTCGGCTACTGGGTAGTATAGAAATGTACTACTACTACTACTACTACTACTAGGTGATCACTCGTGTCCGAGTAAGATTGTCTTCCAGGATAAAAATTACAAAAAGAAAATTTTAAAAGGAGGAAATTCTAAAGAAAATTGTGTAGACTCTAGCGATGGGTCTGTAAGTGACTGTGGAGGCCAATTCTAGATCCACACAGCTTCCCACAGTAAGGACACAGGTTACCTGATGGAAGATGGTCCTGTAAAGGATTGGTTTGACGTGCTTTTCTCTTAGCACGTTTCTCCCTTTCACCTTGCACTCGGGCTTCTTCAAAGTCCATGGAACCTTTGTGAAAGGCCAACCTCAAGTTAGATCGTTCATGTGCCAGAGCTTCCCAGTTTTCGATGTTTATATTGCATTTTTTTAGATTAGCCTTATGAACATCTTTAAACCTCTTATGCTGACCACCGATATTCCGCTTTCCTTCCTTGAGTTGGGAATAAAGTAACTGCTTTGGGAGACGGCAGTCAGACATTCGAACAACATGACCGGTCACAGTGCTTTTTTTCTGGAGAAAAAGGTACCGGAACTCTTGGATTACATTTCCTCAGGAGTAGATGGCGATTAAATTGTAATGCAATTAATAGAAGAAAAGGTGCTGGAACTCAGTTCCGGTGAGTTCCACCAGAAAAAAAGCCCTGCCGGTCCATTGAAGTTGGCGTTGAAGGATCATTTTTTCAACACTAGTAGTCTTTGCTTCTTCCAGTACACTGACATTTGTTCGCCTATCTTCCCAAGTAATTCACAGGATTTTCCGGAGGCAACGTTGATGAAATCTTTCAAGGAGCTGGAAATGACGTTTATAGATATTCCATGTTTCACAGGCATACAATAAAGTTGGTAATACAATGGCTTCATAAACCAGTGGTTTACACTGGTTTACTACTACTACTACTACTACTACTACTACTACTATTATTATTATTATTATTATTATTATTATTATTATTATTATTTCTCCCACCACATTAATGGAGGAGCGAGAGGCAGGCAGCAGAACTCAACATTTGTACTCAGCCCCCACTCAACCCCCAGCAGACCTATCCCTACGAATACTCCACTGAGCTTTCAGAGGAAGAATGGAACAAAAATGTATCAAACCATGAAAAGGTTGATGAGGGAATGAACCCAGAAACTTCACTTCCCTGCTTATTTGTGAGTTGTTCTTTTAAACACACACATACACACACAACTACACATACATAGAAACAAAAACTTTGTGAAGCGGCTGCTGCAACAGGAGACAAAAGCGGCTTGGAATTTGCTCTGGGCCAAAAGACACTGTCCCAGTAAAGATGTGTGAATGTATGTATCTCTGTCTCCGTTTTACAAATAGCAGCCAAGGGGGAGCCCAATCCAAACTGGGACCATGGCATGGGGAGGGAGGAATTTAACCCTTTCCTGTTGTGTCATTTACCCAATGAAAATGAAGTTGCTAACTGACCCATGCGTACAAACATACGGGCGCACCCATGCGTACAAACATCTCCACTGTAACATGTAGTTTGGCCCTCCGACTATTGGGTTAGCACTAGTGTGTAGAATAAAAATAGGCTATAAAGACACTAGGCGTTAGTGACCTGTAATCCATTTCCATATTTAATCATTCAAATAGCAAATAGCATATGACCAAATATTAATGGTTACAGCAAACTAGGTTGGCTGCTCACGCCTTGCCAAAAAAGAGGAAATGCCTCACCCAAAAAAGGATGCCAATTTGCATAACATTGTCATATTCAGATTTATATGTGTAGATGCAAATTTAGAAGTAATAACTATAATTTAAATAGAAATACAATGTATCTCATCCTGGAGGGGAAGATTGTGACCGGGTGACCTGTGTCCAATGATATATCAAAAACATCAACACACACAGCCTGTTTTACATTATTCATCACAGGTTCTGTACATAATTTAGGACTGGTGTCCCTGAACATCCCCTTGTAGTATACATTTTAAGCTCTGTTACAGCCACAAAATGATCACTTTTCAATTATTCATCTTGCTAGTTATTACACCCTTCCAAAAATAGGACTGCACACTTGGTGGATGCTGGTCTGTAGACCCTGCATGGATTGGACAGCCCTACAAATAAACTATGCCTTCAACTAGAGGACTGCCCTGTCCTCTGTAAAGGGGACACCAGGCCACCCTACAGCAAACCCTTCCCCTGCTGCTATCAGTAGTTGTGCTGACCACAATTTGCCAAGTGGGCAAGCTGAAAGACAAGAGGGAGATGTTTCTCCTTCTGTTTCATACGCTTTCTTTCTTTTTCTTTTTTCTTTTAAAGGAGCAATTTTCATCCCCATGACTGTCAACCTGACCTCAAGTACATAAACTGAGCATTAAGCGGTGCAACAGCTATACTTGTCCAAACCTACCAAGACTCTAAAATAACAGAACAGTGTGTTCTTAATTCCCATCTAGAGTGTTTGTATGGCCAAGCACCACAGAGGTCATTAGCAGTTGTAATAAGTATTGACGGCTCATAAACTGACCTGTATGAAGGTCTTTGTGCAGTTTGCCACTTTGGCCTGCCTGTGCGCAACCTGGGAGTTATATCCGTACAAGAGCTGAAGAGATCGTGTGATCCTATTGGCCCCAAACTGCAGTTAACTGATCATTCTGCAGACTCCAGCTGACTTTCCACTCGTCCTCAGGCAGGGACTAGAACGAAGCTGGATCTCCTGAGTGCCAGTCCAACACTCTCACCACTACGCCACTGGCTCAAGTCACAACCTGGAGAAGCCTCCTGTCCTGCATGTTTTCTAGCTACAGTAATTGATGTTAGGGGGAAATTCTTCAGGGAGAATGCCAGTGCCTTGTCCGAGAGTTTCAGAATGTTAACTTTATGATTGAGTTTATATAATTTTATTTGTATTTGTCTAAATTTTATTTAGCTGCTGAATTATTTATTTATTTATTTA
The DNA here is from genome assembly GCA_021292165.1 of Shinisaurus crocodilurus. Classification (NCBI taxonomy): domain Eukaryota; kingdom Metazoa; phylum Chordata; class Lepidosauria; order Squamata; family Shinisauridae; genus Shinisaurus; species Shinisaurus crocodilurus. The sequence continues at coordinate 239,016,464 of CM037877.1, forward strand.
TTTATTTGTTTCATTTCATTTCTATACCTCCCAATAGCCGAAGCTCTCTGGGCGGTTTACAACAATTATAAAATTTTACAATGAACTCATGTTAAAATAGGGACAACAGGCAGGATACTGCTAGTGCTATTGATGTTGCACTAGTGAAAGCCAATGCCTGTGCAACATCAACAGTGCTTGCTAGCACCATGAGTTTCCTGGGAAACCTGTTGTACCAGAAAGCACCATTGACATTGCGCAAGCATTGATTTCCACCACCGCAATGTCAGGAGCGCTGTAGTGCACCTTTGGCTCTTTCCCAACATTTTCAAAGGGGAATACCATAGAGATCTAGAATTGTAAGTTTGTTTTATATAATGTGGGTTTGTGTCAATTTTATTTCTGTTAAAGTGTTATTTTCATATAGATATGTAGTTCCCTCTTATTTATTATTTATTATTATATTTATACCCCACCTTTTTTTCCTGCAAGGAACCCAAGACAGCTTACATAATCCTCCTCTCCCTCCTCCCCATTTTATCCTCACAACAACCCTGTGAGGTAGGTTAGGCTGAGAGTCAGTGACTGGCCCAAAGTCACCCAGTGAGTTTCATGGCCAAGTGGGGGCTAGAACCCGGATCTCCCGAGTCCCAGTCCAACACTGTCACCACTACACCACACTGGCTCTGTTATATTTCTGTTTTGTGCTGGTCTGATGACCAGATACAAATAAGCAAATCTGAATCTGTCACTTGTATAGCTCTACAGGTAAGTATGTAGCACTTCAGACTGCAGCTATGTGTGTCACATATTTGAATGCACCTGCATATATATATATTTAATTCCCTGCCAGTAAAATAGATATAACAACCAGGAGAAAGTTTATGGCTCAGCCTACTGTAAAGGAATCAGACATCAGCAGACTAGGGCTGGGTTCAGACAACACGATAACTGACACTCAAGGGTTGAGTATGGGTTGAGTGTGGGTTGCCGTTGAACGGTGAGTTGTTGTTGAAATATGGGTTATCGTGTTGTCTGAACCTGGCTGCACTAACAAGTCATGGCTTGTTAACCATGAACAACCCATGAAGAGAACTATTGGGTTGTGAACTGTGGTTGTTCACCATGGTTTGTTATCTTGGTTGGATTCAGACAACACAATAACCCGCATTTCAACAACAACTCACAGTTCAACAACAACCCACACTCAACCCATACTCAACCCTTGAGTGTCGGTTATCGTGTTGTCTGAAACCAGTCTATGTGAGTTAAGTCTAGGGTTGAGACCAGTCGAGTTCACATGTCATGGAGGTAGTTCCTGGGTTGTTTAACCCAGGAATTGCAGGTTTGAGTGGAGTGAGAGAGCTGTGCACTCATTGTTTCCACTTTTAATTAACAACCCAGGAATGCCCTGTTCCTGGATTGCTTCATGACTTGTGAACCCAGATACTCTGGGTTGTTTATGGGTTAAACAACCCAGAGTTAACCCAACAACAAACATGGGTTAACACTGGGTTGTTTAACCCATAAACAACTGAGTTTCCAGGTTTGCACATCACAAAACAACCCAGGAATGGGTTGTTCCTGGGTTGTTAATTAAAATTGGAAATAGCTTGCACCTGGCTCATACATACTGTTCATCCCTAGCAATTCCTGGGTTAAACAACCCAGGAATCACCCGCATGACAGGTGAACCAGGTCATAGTGTTGAAAGTGTTGGGGGAGCGGGGAGAGAAAAATTGAAGGCAGAGGGAGAGATGGAATAGGAGCCTGCTCAGTCTGCTGTCCAGGTGTTGACAGTTGAATGGCAGCTTTAAGACCCACACTCTCCCTCCGGATGGTTCTTTATTTTTAAACCACATTTATCAGCTAGCCCCAAACCTGAGCCCTCTAGTACTACATAGTGCAGCAAGGGGAGGACTCCGGGATATTTGTTATTTATTTAATTAATTTATATTTAAGTTGCTTTTTAGGGCTACGCCCTCACAAAACAACATACAAACAGGAGCAAAGGCAAGAAACAAAAGACATAGGTAATTGCCATGTTGTTAGTAAGCATACAGAATACAATGAGAGGCTGGTCTACTGCAACATGTAAGCTAATCATGATCTCAGTTAAAGACAGCACTGAAGGTCTTCAAACTTCTTTCTCCTGAGCACCTTATAGAAGGGGGAAGTAAATAGGGAGTTCCATAGTTTTGGGGTCCCCACCAAGATGCTATCTCTTGCAGATGCCAACCTAGCTGATCTTCACAGTGGACATTCAAGAAGTGCAGATCTTAATGTATGGATGGGCAGGATTGAATGGGTGAAGATGGTCCTTCAAATCACTGGTTCTAAAGCTATTCTGGGCTTTAAAAGTTAAGAACAGCACTTTGAATTTGGCCTGAAAGCTTACTGGCAGCTGGTGTAGTTGATGTAAAATCGGAGTCATATTTATTATTTTCAGATTTCCTGACCCTCACCAGCATCCAGGCAATTTTGTATTTTGTACCAGCTGCAGCTTCCAGGCTGTCTTCAAAGGCAGCTCTGTGTAAACCACATTGCAGGAGGTCAGTTTGGAGGCAACCAGTGTGGTGTAGTGGTGAGAGTGTTGGACTGGGACTTTAGAGATCCGGGTTCTAGTCCCTGCTCGGCCATGAAACTCACTGGGTGACTTTGGGCCAGTCACTGACTCTCAGCCTAACCTACCTCACAGGGTTGTTGTGAGGATAAAATGGAGTGGAGGAGGAGGATTATGTAAGCCGCCTTGGGTTCCTTGCAGGAAAAAAGGCGGGGTATAAATATAATAAATAAATAAATGGACATGGTCAGACTGCTCCAGTTAGAATTTGCAGCTGGCAGACAAACTGGAGCTAGTAAAAAGCATTCCTGACCACACCCACTATCTGCAACTCAACAGACAGGGGCACCAAGCCAATGGAGTGCAACCCAATCCAAAACTGGTTTTACACCACTATCCAGATCTGCCAATATCCCAACCCTCAGAATCTCTGTCTTTTCCCTACTTAAGTTTCCGGTGAAACTTTCAGCTTGTTCTTCCTCACCCATCCCAGGACCAACATTCGTTCAAGGGTTCCACTGCCCCCCTTGGAGAGTTAGAGCTGCAGGTCATCTGCATACTAGTGACATCAAAGCCCACACTTCTGGATCACTTCTCCCAGCAGCTTTATATAGATATTTTATAGATATTATAAAATATCTATATTTTATTAAAGATATTAAAGAGCATGGCAGATAAAACAGAGTCCTATGGTACCACCCCACAAACCAAAGGCTGCAGGGCAGAACAGAAATAAAATCATCCAGCAATACCTTCTGGTAGCAATAATTGAGGAAGGACTGGAACCACCATAATACCGTGCATCCTATGCCCAGGCCAGACAGTTGAGAATGCTATTTTGGGCTGTATTAATAGAAGTATAGCTTCCAAATCACGGGAAGTGATAATTCCCCTTTACTCGGCACTGGTTAGGCCTCATCTTGAGTACTGTGTCCAGTTCTGGGCACCTCACTTTAAGAAGGACATAGACAAACTGGAGAGGGTTCAGAGGAGGGCAACAAGGATGATAAAGGGACTAGAAACAAGGCCCTAAGAGGAGAGACTGAAAGAACTGGGCATGTTTAGCCTTCAGAAGAGGAGACTGAGGGGAGATATGATCGCACTCTTCCAGTATTTGAAGGGATGTCACACAGAGGAGGGCCAGGATCTCTTCTCGATCATCCCAGTTTGCAGGACACGGAATAATGGGCTCAAGTTACAGGAACCTAGATTCCACCTAAACATCAGGAAAAAATTCCTGACTGTCAGAGCAATAAGACAATGGAATCAACTACCTAGGGAGGTGGTGGGCTCTCCCACTCTCTGGAGGCATTCAAGGTGCAGCTGGACAGACATCTGTCAGAGATGCTTTGACCTGGATTCCTGCATTGAGCAGGGGGTTGGACTCGATGGCCTTGTAGGCCCCTTCCAACTCTACTTTTCTATGATTCTATGATTCTATGAGACAGAAGGATATGTGAGAACACAAGAAGAGCCATGCTGGACCAGACCAAAGGACCTATCTAGTCAGTATTCTGTTCCTATCTTGGCCAGTCAGATGACTATGGGAAGCCTACAGGCAGGACATGACTGCAAGAGTACCCTCCTGCTTGTGTTCCCCAGCAACTGGTATTGATACTACCTCTGATACTGGAGGTAATATATAACCATCATGACTAATAGCCATTGATAGCTTCATCCTCCCTGAATTTGTCCAATCTCCCTTTAAAACCATCCAACTTGATGGCCGTGATTAATAGTGTAAAATGCCACTGAAAGGTCCAGAAGAACCAAGAGGGTTGTACTCCCATTACCTCATCCTCAGTACAAGTAATCCAATAGGGCAAACAAGCAGAGGCAGTGCTAGGTACTGAAAAGATCTGGGGCTCAGGCCCACAGGACAAAAAAAATGCATAAATTTGTATATGCTAATTTACATATGCTCTAAAGTCTCTGTGTGTGTCTTTAAAGGACCCTGTTTCCTAAGGACACCCCTATTTGTAAAAAGGGATGCATGGACAGGGGAGAGGAGGGCATTTGATTTCAGAAAAAAAACTCAGGCAGAAAGATTCAGGGGAAGCAGCAGGAGGGGAAGCATATGTGGGCAAAAAGCCAGCTAATCCAGGAGGGTCCAATGCAAAAGAGATAATCAGGGCCCCTGTACCTTTATTTCAGTAAGTGCCCAAGGATAGCAAGGTGGTGGGGCAGATGGCCTCCCAGAGATTTGGGGCTCCAAATGAAAGATTCGGGGCTCCAGCCGTAGTGGGCTACCCCCTAACACTGCCTCTGCAACAAAGGCAGTTTCCTTTCCGAAACCTGCTCAGAACCAGGATGGGAATGGATCTATGTAGTCCATTTCCTCCATTACTTCCTGGATCTGAGAGGTCAAAAATGTAGTGTATGTATGTGACAAACACATGTTTGCAAATTCTGTAGGCAGATACAATCGCCATGCAGCTCAAGTTGGCCGCAGATCCCTGGGGTGTACACTCCATGACAAATGCAGGCATGTTACCACATAAATGGGTGAAGGGACCCTGAGATGAGTCCTCCAAGTTGCTTTGCGCAGGTTTGGAAAGGGAAGTTTCTCTAATCCTAGTAAAATTCTGCTGATGGCTGCGAAATCCTGCTTTTGACCAGGAAGGCTTGATTCTCAATGTAAATTTAAAATTCTGTTTCCACATGTTGAGGTTTAATTAACTCTTCATGTTTTTGCCAGTTAAACTATGCACTGTTCGGGAAGTGCAGAAAATGTGACCCCAGTGCATTCATTTCCAAATGTGAAGGAACATTGGCACTTGCACAGTGCTATTCACAGGCATTTACCTTTTCTTTCAACCCAAGCTTTCCTGCTGCCTCTCTGGGGGGAAAACTTATTTTAGCCTAGACTTGCATCACAGTTGAGGAATGGTCAGAAGGGGCGCCAACTGTATGAGAGACAGCCGGCCGTCTACAAACTAAAGTGGTTGACTCCCCAATGATCTGTTTCCAGTTTCTTTACAATTTACCCTTTGCCAAGATCCACACAAAACAAATGCTGGTAGACTTTCTATATAGAATAGCCAGACAATTCAAGCAGAGGGGAGGGTCTCCTGAAAATCTCAGCTGCAAGAACTGAGTATCACTGCCTTTCTAAAAGACTTTACTTATTTTGTGTTGGTGGGAACTCAGAGACAGGAAGTCTCCAGTTCAAATCTAATCTGAGCAATGAAATCACGAAGTAGGAACATAGGAAGCTGCCTTATTCTGAATCAGACCATCAGTCCATCTAGCCCAGTATTGTTGACACTGACTGGCAGCGGCTCTCCAGGGTTTCAGGCAGGAATTTTTCCAGCCCTACCTGGAGATCCTGGGGATTGAAACTGCAGAGCATGTGCTCTACCGCTGAGCCATAGCCCCTCAAAGCCTTAAGCAAGCAACTGTTATCCACATCTCAGTTCCTCCATCTCCTTCTTCTACATCTCCAATTACAGGGATGTTAATAATATTGATTCACCTTACAGGACTGTTGTAAGACTCTATTGTCTTAATATATATGAATCTGTGGAGAGAAAGCCTGAGCACACTGCTGAACCCTGACATATTGAACCCTGACATGTTTCCCCCCTTCCGCTGTCACCCCTCTGTCTGCATAATCCCCACCCGGGGCACAGGAGACACAGTTCTGGGCAGAGCGGTTATACATAAGCCACATCTGCATACCTTCAATGGGGCACATTTACACTTACCCTCAAGGAAGCGCATAACATTCCGGAGGTGGGGGGGGTGCAGTCTCAAAGAGCTGCAAAGTACCCCAAAGTACACAAGAGATGCCAGCACCTGAAAGGCGCCACCACCCCGCGAGGCGGAACCAGCCCACCTGATCATCAAGGGTTGGGAGGGGGCAAGGGAGGGTAGAAAAGATACGTGCCGAAGGACAAAGGGTTGTTGGGAACACGGTGCAGGCTTGCACGGCCACGGATTAGGTCGCTAGCTCCGGCTAGGGCCAGGCAACTTCCAACTCCGGGCAGGACGCCCGGCGGCCAGCAAAGCAAACCGCTATGCTAGATCTTAGAGTCAGATTCTCTGATGCCAGGTAATTCTCTGCATTCCAGCTAAGCCTACCTAGAAAGCAAATTGTTCCTCTATCTTTATTGACTGCTATGTTTATACAGTAATACCTTGGATTACGAGTAACCCGGTGTGCGAGCATTTTGAAAGACGAGCAAAAATTTAAAAAAAATTTGACTCGCTGAACGAGCGAGGTCTTGAAAAACGAGCACACCAGGTTACTCGCTGCTGGCTCTGGGCGGCTCCACGCTATGTGGAGCCGCCCGGGAGCCGGCGCAGAGTGAGCGCCCACGCCTGGCCTCCGCGGCTCCCTACCAGGGAGCCGGAAAAGCACTGCCGCCTCCATGCGTGGAGGCGCTCCCACCGCTCCCCACCTTTTCTTTTCCAGCGGCGGCTCGCCTCTCTACGGCGAGCCGCCCGCGCTGCCATACCTGGGTCGCATCCTGAAGCGGCTCCCTTTTCTCTTCTACTATAGGTACAGTATGTGGCTCCCTTTTGTTTTCAAGCGGTGGCTCGCCTCTCCGCAGTGAACCCCCGCGCTGCCAGCGCCGGTCTCGTCGCATCCGGAAGTGACGCGACGGGACCGGCGCCAGCAGCGCGGGCAGCTCACAGCGGAGAGGCGAGCCGCCGCTGGAAAAGCGGCTCCCTTTTCTCTTCTAGGTACTGTATGTGGCTCCCTTTTACGTATTTTCAAGCGGCAGCTCGCCTCTCCGCAGCGAGCCCCCGCGCTGCCAGCGCCAGTCCCGTCGCATCCGGAAGTGACGCGACTGGACCGGCGCCAGCAGCGCGGGCGGCTCACAGCGGAGAGGCGAGCTGCTGCTTGTTTAGAATGGTAGGAAGCTGCGGGAGCGGCTCCACGCATATCCCCGGGAGCCGGCAAAGCACTTGCCGGCTCCCTGGCAGGGAGATGCACCTCCTGGGCACTCGGCCGGCCGGCGCAGCAGCGCGAGGCGGTGGGCAAGCCCGGGCGAGCCTCGCGGGAAGCCCCCACCTCCTGGACTCTCGGCCGGCTGGCAAAGCAGCGCGAGGCGGTAGGCGAGCCCGGCTGCGCCTCGCCTCGCCTCATGGGAAGCCTTCACCTCCTGGACTCTCGGCCGGCCGGCGCAGCAGCGCGAGGCGGCGGCCAAGCCCGGCCGCGCCGCGCCTCCAGGGAAGCCCCTGTCTCCTGTCCACTCCTGGCAGAGCAAGTGGAGGCAGGCGAGGCGCGGCCAGGACCCCGGGAGCCAGCGCATCAAAGCAAGTTTCCCCATTAGAAATAATGGGAACTCCACTGATTCATTCCACAACCATTTAATCACTGCTTTGCCGGCTCCCTCGTGGGGCAAAGCAGTGATTAAATGGTTGTGGAACGAATCATCTGAGTTCCCATTATTTCTAATGGGGAAACTCGCTTTGATGTACGAGTATTTTGGATCACGAGCATGGTTCTGGAATGAATTATGCTCGTAATCCAAGGTATTACTGTACTGTGAAATTCCTGTAGTCTATTAGTTCCGCAGGCTCCTTTACCTCTTTGAAATTGACCAGATTGCGGTTTCCCTGTTTTGGAGGGGATTCCATGTCAATATCACTCGTGGCTGAAACTGAAGGTTTGGGCAGCCGCGTACAGGGCAAGACTTCGGTACCGGTTAACCCTTAAGGTGCCAAACCCGCTCAACGGACCAGGTTCGGTCCGCCACAGAATCACTTTGAAACATGCTTCATACATGCTAAGTATGATGTGTTTGTATCATTTTAAATGTCAGCTGCAAAGGGAACAGAACATGTGGAACTTGGAGATGTAGGCCATTTCCCAGTGGGTCCTGCTGAACTGTCTTCACATGGGCAGCTGTCAATACTGGGCAACGTTTGGTAGCAATCTGCCAAGCATAACAATTGCTGAGGCTACTACTTGTATTGGTAACGTTAGACCAGTCAAAGAAAGTTCATGCAGAATGTCCAGTAAAAGAGCAACAACACTATTTTTTAACCCAGGGGATATAATGGCAGCAATCTGTGTACTCTTCTTCTAATCCCAAAACTTGAGTCAACAGATAGGAGCCTCCATAGCTTTTTTCAAGTTTAACCATCTCTCCTGAGGTAGTCTCTGCAACTGCTGATAATAGTAGGGGAATCACATTCAGGACTGTGTATACTCCATGATCTCTCATTTTCTCTCTCATATATATATATATATATATATATATATATCTGTGCTAAGGCAATGCAAATTCTGTGCTAAGGAAGGCTATATTCTGTGACCAGTATAAATTATGTAAATTGAGCAAATTTACACAATTTCTTATTTTGCCTCATCTATATATTGCAGCTTTAAATTATTTTTGCACAATTCATTCCAGTTTTGCCAGGGATGCAGGGCAGCAGGATAAAGGCCAGTGTTGAAACTCATTGAAACCTGGTAGATCTAAAAGACCTGAATGAGTAGAAAAAGTATTCACCTGGAGACAAAAAAGCAGACAAAAGGTGGCACCAGGTGAGCATCTCTAGGGAGGAAGTTCCAGAGATGGGTATGCATATTACATTTCTTTCTCTATAAAGGAAATTTACATGCTGCCTTCAAGATTTTTTTTTAAACATTCAAGGCAGCTTATAATAGTTCTCTCCTCTGGAGATGGTGGTTAATCAGCAGTAGCACAGCAAGCTTGAGAGGAAAGTGGGGGCCAGTGTTTAGTCTCAGGTGTTAGCTGGGCAGAATGAAACATTATCAGGCCTAAGTGCTTTCTCTTCTGGTCAAGTACATGGTGGGGGGAAACTGCACCTGCTTTGTTTCTGCTTTTCTACACAAGTTTTGCTTCTGTGTGCAACCAGCTACTTTCAGTGAGGTGTTTTTTGTTTTGTTTTTTTAGAGCAGGGGAAATGCAGTATTTAATTGTGAAAGAGAAAGAAAGCAGGGTTTCCTCTTGTGTATTTGCGATATTCCACTATACCACAGTGCCACCTAGAGGTTATGTAGCAGAAAAGCATGAAAGTGCTCAGCTCGCAATTCTTTAATGAAACCGAAAGTAGATACAGCGGATTAACAGCCTCATGTGTCCAGCCATTGTTAATGACACAGGAGGGGCTGTACTCCAGTGGTAGGTAGAGCACATGCATTGCATGCAAAAGGTTCCAGATTTGATCCCCTGGATTTCCAGGCAGGGATGGGAAAGACTCCTTTCTAAAACCCTAGAGAGCTGCTACTGGTAAGTGCAGACAATATTCATTTAGGAGTCAGCTGCTAGATGGACCAATGGTCTAATGGTAAAGTCCTTTTTACATAAGGGAAAACAACATTGAAGAGTGTGTGTCACATTCACTTTAGTCTCATTTATTTGCTTGTGATCAGTTTCCCTGTTTTCCAACGACCACATTTTATGCTTGCAAAGCAACAGACAATACAGAAATTATAACAAAGAGCCAGTGATAAAGTTTACAATGTAGAACAAGCTAAACACAAAATCATTAGATGACGGGGTTGGTCTATATACCATTAGAAAAGATGACCCCCGTAACACCTACAATCACATTTTCCCCAGCAAATTTATTTCTAATCTTCCACTGTGCCAATGCAGAGTAATACATTACAAGTACAAATACTTGTGCTTAAGAGCAATACAAGAAGAGAACACATTTCCACAGCCTCACCTTGAAACCATTCTCACACTTTATTTATTTATACATTCCATTTATATCCCATACCATCAATATTACCATGTTCCCAGGGTAGCTAACAGAGATGTCATAAAAACAATGTAAAATATAGTAAAATAGCAAAAAAATATGCTAAAACAACAACAAGCCTTTACAGATAAAACCTTCAAGTCATTGAATTCCTATTCTCCTAATCTATGATGCATCTTAAACATATTGGAGCTCAAATTTGTGGGGAAAGACATCAGAATGAATAGGGAACCAGCAGCTCCGTACAGTTATGCCATAGAGGAAAATATCCCACCACAACATCCTGGAGCTGTGTGTAACATACAGACTTTCCCGCTATGTAGTGCAGCATCCCATAAAAGTTATTCAACCTAGACTATACAGAGCTTGTCTTAAAGACCAACACAGTTCCTCTATGTGATAGGATAATTTATTCAAACAAGAAAGACAGAGAGCTTCAGATAGTGCCTGGTTAAAATATGGCAATGCTGTTACAAAATAGGGAAGCCAGGCTTTGCAGCCAGTCAATAAGCACATAGTGCCCTCTAATGGCTATTTTTCACTGATACAGACAGAGACACTGACCTGGTTCTTGCTTAACAACAAACCAGAGTATGGGTTGAATATGGGTTGTCATTGAATCACGGGTTGTTGTTGAATCATGGGTTGTCATTACGTGCGAACCCTGCACTATGGTTTAACTATGGGTTGTTAACCATGAACAACCCAGAGTTCACAGCTCAACAACAAACCATGGGTTCTTTTCCTGAGTTGTTCATAGTTAACAACCCAGTTAGACCATAGCATAAGGTTCGCACGTAACGACAACCCACGATTCAACAACAACCCATACTCTGGGTTGTCGTTCTCTATGAACCAGGCCATTAAGTAGGACTATAGGAAGCAGCCTTATAAATAACAACTTAAGCCACTGGTCCATCCAGTTCAGTATTATCCAGCCAGTCCATGTAGAATCTATACCGACTGGAAGCAGCTCTCCAGGATTTCAGACACAGGTGTTTCCCAGCCCTACCTGGAGATGCCAAGGATTGAATCAGGGGCCTATTGCATGCAAAGCAGGTGCTCTACTAGTGAGCTTACAGCCCTTCCCTTTACGAGAGATGACTCAAGAGACTGTTATTGTGAAGAAAAGCCGACCCTTCTCCAACACACACACACACACACCTCCACACGTGTAAACAAGTGTAATCCCAGCTAGAAGCTGGGAAACCCATGCAAATGACAGATGGCCCCTGTTGCCTCAGAGTCTCCCATGTCATTAATGTCCCTGTGCCACAAGTATTTGCATGCAAATGTTCCCAAGCCCTCTAGTCATAATCAGGAGCCACCCCTCCCCTGCCTAGCCCAGATGAAGTTCATCCTGATTGGCCAAAGACAGCCAAGCTCCTGAAAGGAGGGGGGAATCTATACTGCCAGCCGTGGCTTTTGGACTTTGTTGTTGTCTGGACGCGAAGGAGCGCGGAGTAGGGCTTTTGCTGAGGCAAGCCCTAAAGAAGACCAACCCCCAGGCAAGGAGTAAGTGCCTGGGTATTTATATAGTAAGGGACTAGTTTTGTTGTTTTGTAGCTCTACTTGTGTATACCAAAGTGTCTCTCCACCTTTTTCCCCTTCCCTCATTCCCCACCTTTTATTGTAATCTGTTTACCAAACTTTCCTGGTTTTACCCCACACGGTGTGTGTGGTTCCTCTGTGGTTCAGTGCTAAATCCAGTGTATAGACTAAGGGCAAGGCCCTGAGAGAATCAGTCTCAAGTGGCAGAACTAAGGCTGGCAGTTTTGCACCTTTGATCTCTCATCTTGAAGAAAGGACCCGTTGGCAGGCCTTCACAGTTATAATCAGACAGTAACTTTTTAAAATGATGTTAGTTACATGTGGGGGAGGGACACTGTTTGTTGCTCTTGAGGTTCTTTTTCTTTTCTATTTGATGAACATATTTAACCAATTTCCAGAGACTAGCCATGTCAGTCTATTGCAGGAAAAACAATCAAGAGTCTTGCAGCACCTTAAAGACTAACAAATTTATTCTGGCATCAGTTTTGTGGATGTGGACTATAGCCAACTTCTTCAGAACCACAGAGCATTATGGAGAGTTTCGGGTTTATAAATCTAGATCAGAGTTGGGAAACTCTTTTCTTGTTAAGCTCCACATTACCTCGGTTGAAACCAGTCAGGCTCCATATTCCAGCAGTGAGCAGGCCCAGAACCAGAAGAGGGCAGAGTTACACTTCCCTTTGTTCAGTATGCAATTTAAATAAAGACATCTGCATCCAAGCACTCTCTTTCCCCAACTTGTGCAAGGTGCCTCCATCAGTTTTGTAGCTGGGGGACAGAGCAGGAGGGAGTAAATCATATCAATAACCTGGAATAGGACCAGAGGGGGTTGGCACAGCATGGGGAGAGTGCAACAGCCCAGACCGAGGGGTCTGCAGGTTTGCATTTCATAGATTTCATAGATCATAGAGTTAGAAGGAGCCTACAAGGCTATCGAGTCCAAGTCCCCTGCTCAATGCAGGAAACTAGAGGAGGGGTCTCCCATCCAAGGAATAACCAGGCCTGACCCTGCTTAGCTTTCCACACTCAGACAAACTGAGCCAGCATCATCAGGCGATCACTCGTGACCGAGTAAGATTGTCTTCCGGGATAAAAGGAGGAAATTCTAAAGAAGATTGTGTAGACTCTAGCGATGGGTCCGTAAGTGACTGTGGAGGCCAATTCTAGATCCACACAGCTTCCCACAGTGAGGACACAGGTTACCAGATAGAAGATGCTCCTGTAAAGGATTCATTTGACGTGCTTTTCGCTTAGCACGTTTCTCCCCTTCACCTTGCACTCGGCTTCTTCAAAGTCCATGGAACCTTTGTGAAAGGCCAACCTCCATTTAGATCGTTCATGGGCCAGAGCTTCCCAGTTTTCGATGTTTATATTGCATTTTTTTTAGATTAGCCTTATGAACATCTTTAAACCTCTTATATTGACCACCGATATTCCGCTTTCCATCCTTGAGTTGGGAGTAAAGTAACTGCTTTGGGAGGCGGCAGTCAGGCATTCGAACAACATGACCGGTCCACTGAAGTTGGCGTTGAAGGATCATTTTTTCAATGCTAGTAGTCTTTGCTTCTTCCAGTACACTGACATTTGTTCGCCTATCTTCCCAAGTAATTTGCAGGATTTTCCGGAGGCAACGTTGATGAAACCTTTCAAGGAGGTGGAAGTGACGTTTATAGATAGTCCATGTTTCGCAGGCATACAATAAAGTTGGTAATACAATGGCTTCATAAACCAGTGTTTTGGTCTTCTTACAAATATCCCGATCCTCGAATACTCTATGTTTCATTCGAGAAAATGCGGCACTTGCGGAGCTCAGACGATGCTGGATTTCACTGTCGATGTTAGCTGTAACAGAAAGATAGCTGCCAAGATAGAGAAAATGATCGACATTTTCCAGTATTGTCCCGCCAAGCTGGATAGATGGCATCACCAAAGGGTTGGCTTGCACTTGCTGATGAAGCACTTTGGTTTTTTTGATGTTAAGTGAGAGACCAAGTTTTTCGTATGCTTCTGCAAAAGCATTTAGGATAGTTTGGAGATCGTCCTCTGAATGTGCGGAGACCACATTATCATCAGCATACTGAAGTTCCACAACGGAGGTTGTAATTACCTTACTTTTTGCTTTCAGCCTGCTGAGATTAAAAAGCTTTCCATCTGTTCGATATATAATTCCCACACCGGTGGGAAGTTTCCCCTTGACAAGATGTAAAACCATGGCAATGAAAATGGCAAATAATGTTGGGGCGATAACACATCCCTGTTTAACACCTGATCCCACTTTAAATGGAGCACCATGAGAGCCGTTGTTGTCCAAAACCGTTGCCGTCATGTTGTCATGGAGAAGTCGCAAGATATTCACAAATTTATTGGAGCATCCAATTTTCATAAGGATAGTCCAGAGAGCTGTACGGTCTACAGTATCAAAGGCCTTAGCCAGATCGATAAATGCCATATAAAGGGGTTGATTTTGCTCCCGGCATTTTTCTTGGAGCTGACGTGCAGTAAAAATCATGTCTACTGTCCCTCTAGAGGGGCGGAAACCATATTGAGTTTCAGGGAGGATCTCTTCTGAAATAGATAGAAGACGGTTTGCGAGAATCCTAGCAAATATTTTACCTGCGGTTGCTAAGAGAGAAATGCCCCGATAGTTTCCACAGTCTGTTCTATCACCCTTCTTAAAGAGGGTGATAATTATGGCATCCCTGAAGTCTTCTGGGATCTCTTCTCTTATCCAGATTTTTTCGATGAGTTTATGAAGATGTTGTACAAGTTCGGGGCCCCCTTCTTTAAAGATTTCAGCAGGAATCCCATCTGGTCCACTAGCTTTGTTGTTCTTCATTTGATTAATGGCTTTTTTTACTTCATCCAAAGTGGGGAGTATTGCAAGTTCCTCTTTAATTTGTTTTTGCGGGATTTGCGAAAAAATCTCATTATCCACCTTAGATTTACGATTTAAAAGGTCATAATAATGCTCTTTCCAACGCAGTGCAATAGACTCTTTGTCTTTTAAGAGTTTGGTGCCATCTTTTGATTGTAAAGGGTTTGTACCATAGGTTTTTGGTCCATAAATGGCCCTTGTGGCCTTAAAAAAGCCCCGTGCATCATGAGATTCTGCAAGTTGTTGAATTTCTTCAGCTTTCTTTTTCCACCAAGCGTTCTTAAGTTCTCTTGTTCTTCTTTGGACCTCAGCCTTTGCGCTAGCGTAGGTTTTTTTCTTGGCAGCGCAGTTAATATCATTTTGCCATATTTGGAAGGCTTTCCTTTTTTGGTCAATTATATATTTAATCTCATTGTCATTTTCATCAAACCAATCCTGATGTTTCTTAGTTTCATATCCAATAGTTTGTTCACAAGCTGCAGTAATGGAGGTTTTCAGCTTAGACCAATGGTCCTCAATGTTGTCAGGAGGTTCCGTAGGTAGATGTTCCTTAAGAAGTGATTGAAGACGAGTTTGCTTAATAGGATCTTGAAGGACTTGGATGTTCATTTTACGCCTTGGTTTCCTTCCTTGAAGCCTACGTTGGGGAGCAATGTTGATAACCATTGTGGACCGGATTAGTCGGTGGTCTGTCCAGCAGTCGTCGGCACTCACCATGGCCCTAGTAAGAAGTACATCGCGGCGATCTCTAACACGGACAATTACATAATCCAGAAGATGCCAGTGCTTTGACCGTGGGTGCTGCCACGATGTTTTAAACTTATTCTTTTGTCGAAAGAGCGTGTTTGTGATAGTGAGATTATGCTCTGCACATATAGACAAAAGTAAGAGTCCGTTCGGATTGCTATTACCTACTCCGTCTTTTCCAATAGTTTCTGGCCATAAATCAAAGTCACGCCCGACTCTTGCGTTAAAATCGCCCAGGAGGATAATTTTATCCTCCTTAGGTATCTCTGACAGGAGAGTGTCCAACTGGCTGTAAAAACTTTCCTTGATGTCATCATCAGCATCTAATGTTGGTGCATAAGCGCTCAAAATAGTTACCTGTTGGTTATTGGCGAGCTTTAATCGAAGAGTTATCAGGCGTTCGTTAATGCCAGTAGGAACTTCTGACAAAGAGTTCACTAGTTCATTTTTGATGGCAAAGCCTACACCATGTATTCGTCGGTCCTGCTCAGGTAGTCCTTTCCAGAAGAAGGTATAACCTCCTTTTTCTTCTTTCAGCTGTCCCTCTCCTGCCCTTCGAGTTTCTTGAAGTGCTGCTATGTCAATTTTAAACCGTCTCAGCTCCCTTGCAATAATAGCAGTCCTACGCTCAGGGCGTTCACTATCTATGTTATCCAGCAATGTCCGTATATTCCATGTTCCAAAGTTCAAATGTCTTTTTCGACCGCTAAAATGGTGACCCCACTGGACGCGGTAATCCAGTCAGGGGAGAAAGAGGTAGACTATGTTTAGGGCACCTTTTCTAGCCCCCTCCCCATACGGGGTGAGCAGAGTGGATCCTAAATAGGGCTGCTCAGTCATGGATACAGCTGCCGAGCTGCTCGACTACCTCGTTCCTTGAACAGGGCGACTGAGTCTGCATCCACCGCCCATGTGCTGGTCCATGACTAGGGGCTTCCAGATTCACAGTCCTGCCCCCGTTGCCATTCGCCAGTCGCCATGGGACTTTTTTTTTTTTTGTGGCATAAGCCACAGGTCATTTGGCCCATGGGCTCCCCAACCCTGGATCTCCCCAGGAAAGAGATCTTAGGATCATGATGGATAGCTCAATGTTAACTCAGCATGTGGCAGCTATGAAAAAGGCAAATTCCATGTTGAAGGATCATCACTGAAAATAAAACGGCTAATACTTTCGTGCCTTAATACAAATCTATGGTGCGATCACACTTGGAATACTGCATACAGTACAGTACAGCTAACGTTGACACTGGAATCCAGCATTGTTTGAGCTCCGCAAGTGCAGCATTTTCTCAAATGAAACATAGAGTGTTCGAGGATCGGGATATCTGTAAGAAGACCAAAACGCTGGTTTATGAAGCCATTGTATTACCAACTTTATTGTATGCCTGCGAAACATGGACTATCTATAAACGTCATTTCCACCTCCTTGAAAGATTTCATCAACGTTGCCTCCAGAAAATAGGATTGTGCCCTAACTCTCTCTTTTGTCCAAACCCGACCTGGACTCATCCGTGGCAATCAGATAGCAATCTCATAACAGTATTTGAGGAGCAAACTGTCAAACTGTTTCTGGCGATGTTGGCAGACATTTACATCTGCTTTTGATTAATTGAAACAGCAAGGTTGCAATGAGGAAACCCTTGCTTTAAAAAAATACCACGGTCTCGGAAGCCATAGCAACACCTGATTAAGTCAGGATAAAAATAGGTACACTGGATCAAGGTCAGGCCAGTTAAAAGCATCCTGACCCTAACTATAAAGCTCTGCACAAGAGGATTGTGAGGGCTATAAACAATAGCACCCATGTTTACATTCCTTTGGAAAAGTAGCACAGACTTTCCTGGGTCATCAGAACAAAACCAGTTAGCTTGCAGCTCGAATGCCTCTGTCCAAACAAGTACTGTAATTCAACCCTCTTTGCATACTTATGCTCAACTTTAGTCAGGCTGCTATGAAAAGGGGGAAAACCCCACTAGGATATTTTTTTATCTAAGTGAGAAGACAAAGATGACGAGCAAAGCCTTACATTTAAAGGTCCCTGTCTCCTAAGGTTACCTGCAGTAGATTAACATCCTTCCATTACCTAGTGTCGTCATATTTGCATACTGCTGCTTGTTGACACAGAAGCTGTGCTGCATGTGAATGAGAAGGTTTCCATTCAGTGCAGACACTGCAAAATATAAAGAGGAATTATCTCAGAACAGCAGACAAAAATTCAAGGTCATCATGTTTGTGGGGGGAGGGAACCAGAAGTAGCAGAAGGGCAATACCATTATGAGGAGGACCAGCTAACACAGCCTTCCCCAGCCTGGTGCCCTCCAGATGTGTTGGACTACCACTCCCAGCACCCCCCAGCCAGCCTGGGAGTGGCAGTCCAACACATTTGGAGAGCACCAATTTGGGGGAGGCTGAACTAAGAGGTGGCAAAGATGTGAGCAAACTTCCAAATTTACCAGATCTTCTCATCAGGCTGGATGTTCAATCTTTTTTAAATAAGGGGGTTGGGGTAGAGAAAAGGATGCTATAGGACAAGATGAACAAGCCCAATTCTATAGTGTATGATAGGGCCAAAATATATGAGATGACAGAGGTCTGTTGTAAAAGGTAACCCAGAGGGTTAGCTGTGTTTCTCTTGCAACAAACAACATAAAAGCTACAAACAACAATATACTACAATATAATTTTAAAAAATTCAGTTTACCATTATTTATACATAATCAAACACAAAATTGCTGTGTTTAAAATACAAAAATGACATCACAACCACATTATTTACAAAACAGTAACCTTATCTCCAATACTGTTTCTGCTCCGGAGCTGCTAATCCTGTACATGTCCACTCAGAAGTAAGTCCCATTGAGTTCAATGAGGCTTACTTTCAGGTAAGTAGCTACAGGATTGCAGCCTAATTTTGTCGTCTTTATTGTACTGAAGACAACTGGAATCACTATTCACCATTTATATTGGTGATAACATTTATTACTTTCAGTCTCGTAATAAGGATATCATTTTGTAAATAATGTGTTAAAATGTTTGAATTTTAAACATTTCAGTTTTGTTTTTAAAAATTTGATTACCGTATGTGTAAATGAGTAAACTGAGATTAAAAAATTGTATAATATTTTCATTTACCATTGTTCTTGACTGTTACCTTGTTTCTTAGTTTTGTTTGGTCAGGGATTATTTCCCTTTGTTCTCTTGGTTACTGAGGCAGCACACAAAAAACAAACCCAAAAAGAGTTTTGCATGTGACATTTCTATGCAACACTCAAATGTATACAAGATAAACACAGTGACCATTCACAACAGCAGTAACTTCTGGTGATAACAAAAACTTCCTAGCTTTGCTATGCCCATTTAACAACAGCCCTAGTACTCCACACATCCTTTCTCTTTTGTCTCTGCTGGGCTGTAGGAACAGGCATGTCAGATTTTGGGGGTTATAACAGAAATATACAACTGTTTACCTACCAATCAAGCAAAAGTCAGTACCACTCCCAAAGAATACTTCAGAGCGTGTTGCATCATGGTGTTTCATATCGGCATAGATTCTTGTAGCAATAATAAGCTAGCACTTCCCAAACATAGTACAGTAATACCTTGGATTGCAAGTAACTTGGTTTGAGAGCATTTTGCAAGACAAGCAAATTTTTAAATATTTATTTAATTTTTTTTTAAACTTGATATACAAGCGATGTCTTGCAATACAAGTACTGTAGTACGGCTTAAATTAAAAATCTCTGTACAATCTTTTTTTGGGGGATTTTGTTTTGATATAAGAGTGTTTTGGATTACAAGCATGTTTCCGGAACGAATTATGCTCTCAATCCAAGGCATGACTGTATTTCTGAATAAAATATTGAAACACATATTTTACACATAGCTTACACATAGATTACACATCTATGTGTAAGATATTAAACATCTTATATCTTACATAGATTGTGTAAGAGGAAGAATTACCAATCCCCTCTCCTACACACACTGCTCATCCAGGTATACTGTCCATGAGCAGAGACCTGTGTACTTTTGTGATGTCTGGTGCCAAGCGCATATTAGGTGATTTTGCAAATAGTAAATGACTTTATTGACAGCTGTCAAAAGAAAGCAAAGTAAAAGAAAAACCCTATTTGGAGCCTCTCTGTGTCAATGTCCAGGGTTGGCACCTGCTGCACTTTGACAGCAGGTACCCGCCAAGACATTGCCCAGCCTGAAAGTGTGGCAGCACAAGTCTGCTTAAAAAAAACAGTAGCCAAAAAAAATTACGTAAATATGTTTTTAAGGTTGCCAACCAACTACTGACAGCCCCACCAATGTGCTGCTTGGGCACTTTAAAGAGTCTGTCACTGGCTGTCAAAAAACGGAGATCATGAAAACCGGCTGTCAAACCAGAGATTGCGATCTCCAGGGGGGGAATTGGTTATAGGGGGGGGGGGAGCTGCCGCAAGCGAAAAAGGGCTTGCGATTGTGGAGGCGGGATGGAGCGGGGGAGCAGCCAAGTTGGTCCTGCAGTGGAGTCCCCTGGGATACCTGCGGGAGGACCAAGGAGGAAGGAGGGGGCGAACAACCCACAGTGAGTCCAATTGTCTGTCGGACACCCCGTGGATTGTTTGGGCAACAACCAACCCACCGTGGCTTATTGCCAGGGTGGGTCAGCATGATGTGCGAACCCGCCCATTGCCAACAAGGGCTGATGGGAAGGATGCAAGGCTAGAGCAGTAAATCATTCAGAGACAGAATGGACACAGCCTCCTGTGTGGGCGAGTACTTTGGGCTCACAGGAGCCTTTTATCATTTACTTCATTCATTTCTGATGACCAACAATTTGGGAATTACTGTCGTAATCATATTTCTAGATCCCAACATTCCTCCTGTAGGTTTCCCCCCTCCCCTTCCAGTGGCATCTCTACCATGGACTTTTTTTTCCTTTTCTTTTTTAATGGTGAGGAGGATTCTGTACTCAGCCAGGTGAAAATCAAAGCAATGCACAGGACCCTCATGTGCAAGTGAGGGCGTGTGGGGAAGCACAGCAACCTGTATATATCAGTGTACATTTCTCAGATTCAAAATGTATTTTTTGAAATAGACGAATACTTGAGTTGGAAAGAACAAATGGTAGAAGGAAAGTAGGCAATTCTATAGCACTTAGAAAGAAGTGGGTGCATATACTTACACATACATGCTTTGCGCACATTTTGAAGCATGTGCAGTGCACGTAAGTATATGCACCCATGTTTGAGTACATTCATCCCTGGTTGCCCACTTCTTTCCTCCTGCCCAGAGGGCTGCAGTGAGCCAGAGGGCCACTGGTGCTAACAGGAGGCACTGGACTTGAGCACTACCAGGGAGCCCTGAGCCTAAGATGCTGGAGATCCCTGAAATTGAGATGCCAGAGACTCCTGAACCCAAACCA
The DNA here is from genome assembly GCA_021292165.1 of Shinisaurus crocodilurus. Classification (NCBI taxonomy): domain Eukaryota; kingdom Metazoa; phylum Chordata; class Lepidosauria; order Squamata; family Shinisauridae; genus Shinisaurus; species Shinisaurus crocodilurus. The sequence continues at coordinate 239,037,281 of CM037877.1, forward strand.
GAGACCGCTGTCCTCAGTCACAGGTATAGCGCCAGCATACTCTCCACCGAGGACCTCACAATCCACAAATGCCTGGCACGAGCCCTTGGAGAGAGGAAGGAGTGCTAGGCTCCAGGCCAGAGGCCTGTCCTGTTAAGGCCTTCTGCTTTTCAGTCTGGTATGAAAGGTTGTTGGGGCAAGTTGCTTACGAGGAGCTCTTGTTGCTCTCCTCCTGCTTGTGTTAAAATGTAGACTGTAAATTCCCTGGGATACGAGCCTGTTCATTGTTTGCTTATGTTCCTCAAAGTACCGTATGGCAGAGCTCTGCATAAATCAGGGGTGTCCAACCTCAGGCCTGTGGTAAGGGCACAATCGTATGCATGTTTAGACAGACAAAAAAAGTCCTACAACTCCCAGCATGCCGCAGCCAGTGAGGAGTTGTAGTACTTTTTTCCTGTTTAAACATGCATACTAATCCCTGCTGGCTGCAGCATGCTGGGAGTTGTAGGACTTTTTTTTGTCTGTCTAAACATGCATACGATTGTGCCCTAAGAGCTTTAAGCTAAAATAGTGTAACTAAGTCAGTTTATGCTTCATGTATCTCTAACAGCAGCTTCTAGTGGGAATGCTGTCTGTGGAGAGGTGGGCTCAGAAGGGCAGAGAGGGTTTTTGGAAGTACCGGTAAGAAGGCCTGGGGGGGGGTGGGAGTGGAGTTTCAAAAAGGGAGGCCTAGTTTGTGTTCCAGAAGAAAAACAAATAAAGCATCTGTTGTGTTCCTTAACTGGATCACTGTCCCCTCTGAAAATATAACCTCCCAGGCTGAGCTGCTGAAGTAGGCCAAAAGCCTACATAACAATATGCTAGCGTTTTTTTTATTTTGGGGGTCCACCCTTTTTGTCTTCAGCCCCACAGACCATCGAATTGTGGGCCCCCGGGGGCTTCTCTGAAATCGGACCTCGGGCTGAAAAAGGTTCAATACCTCTGTCATAGATCAATATAAGCAAAAGGATAATAATTACTGCAATGCTAGGGAGGGGGCAGTCCTCACCCTCAACAATAACCCTATCTGTTTATCAAGAACCAGCATGTTGCAGCATGTTGCTGTAGCTCTTCTAACTACGGGGTAGAACGACAAAGGTAATGCAGGATAATGCTCATGTACGCCATGCTGAAACAGTGCAGCTGGAGCAGCATGAAAAAAGACTTCGTAAGAATTTTTTAAAACTTAACTCATGTTTCAAAAATGTGCACAGGGACTTTCTTGTTGCCCTTTCATTACTCCTTCACGGTTTCATCGAAGAGGCAAACAGGAAAACCTCATCCTTCCTGCTTTTTTCTGAGTGGCTCCACTCTATCTTGTCCTATGCATCTTCATTAGTGTATTTGTGGAGTGCAAATAGTTTGCACAATAGTTTGTTTTAAATACTCAGCAGAGGCAGGCTCGAGAACTCAATCTTGCAATGAACTAAGGGAAGAGGACAAGGGTTCAAGGCAGGAACTGCTATTCTTATGGCCACAGGTTAAAAGGGTTTGGTGTGCTTGGCTTAAACTGAAGAGCATTGGAGCCTAGGGCAGCCTTCTCTGACCTGCTGCCCTCCAGATCATGCTTTGGACCAACTCCCATTAGCCTCAGCCAGCATGGCCAGTGGTCAGGAATGTTTGGAGTTGTAGTTCAAAACATCTGGATAGCACTGGAGGAGGGAAGCAAGACTGTGGGAGAAACAGATTTGCACATGGGGAGGGAGAGAAACTAACAGTACCAGAGAGATTGAAAATCCGGTGGCCAGCGCCTCCACCAGCTCACCAATCAGATCTTCATTATTCCCAAAAAAGGAAGAGGGGGGAAAGGGAAGAAATCTTTGCCAACACCATTCAGAACTGGAGAAGTAGAGGTGATGTTAGGGGGTGGCCCACTAGGGCTGGAGCCCCACATCTTTCATTTGGAGCCCTGAATCTCTGGGAGGCCATCTGCCCCACCACCCTGCTGTCCATGGGCACTTGCTGAAATAAAGGGATAGGGGCCCTGATGATCCCCCTGGATGAGCTGGCTTTTTGCCCACATGTGCTTCACCTTCTGCTGCCTCCCCCCTTGAATCTTTCTGCCTGTGATCTTTTTCTGAATTCAAAGGCTTTCTTCTCCCCTATCCATACATCCCTTTTTATTGCTTTCCTACCATAATTATAAGCAATCCATCTGGTTTTTTACTTCATTTTTTCACTCTAGCTTTTTCTTGTTTTATGATACTTCTTACTGTAGTTGCTTTTAAACTGCTTTATTGCTGGCTTTTATTGTTGTTCATTCCTTTTATACATTGGTATTTTAATTGTGTTGTATTTTACTATTTTTGTAAGCCACCTGAAGGGCAGGTATAAATATTTTAAATGTTTTTTTTTAATGTCACACTCTGTTTTGTTTCTGGTACCAGTATTGAGATTAGTGCAAGTAGCTCAGTGGTAGAACACCTGTGCTGCATGCAGAAGGTCCCAGGTTCAATCCCCGGCTTCTCCAGGTAGAGCTTGGAAAGAATGCTGCCTGAAAGCCGCTGCCTGTCAGTGTCAACAATACTGGGCTAGGATAGACCAATGGTTGGACTCAGTATAAGGCAGCTTCCTAAGTTCCCATTCCTCAAGGTGCCTGGAGCAGCTCCCTCTTCCTCACTGCTCAGCTGTTTCCTGAGCTGTCGGTGGGGGGATTGTGGAGAGGGGTGGTTTTAAACCTTCCCTCCCTCAGATCTCTCTCCTCTCCCCACACAGTTGAACAGCACCCAATCAACAATATAGCCCAATTTGGCCTTGCTTTGCCAGCCCAATCCACCAGGACCGGTGCAGGGCAGTTTGGCGCCCTAGGCAAAATTATATTTAGCACCCCCCCCTCTCGTGCCGTGGGGGGGGCCTCCGGAGCAAAGCAGCCCTGCTTTGCAAACCACCACCCCCGCAGCCGCCGGACCCCCCGCCACCCCCTGCAGCTGCCGGACCCCCCCGCCACCTACCTTCCCCCCCCCACCCTGGCCTCCTCCTCCTCCTCCTCCGAGCCTGCCTCCCCGTCCGCTGGTCCCATCGCGTCCTTCCAGCGCGGAAGAAATGACGCGACTGGACCCCCGTGCTCTGTTTTTGGCCGGGGAAACCAGGGCAGCAGGGCTGTTTAAGCCGTTGCCCTGGTTCCTCCCGCCAAAACAGAGCGTGGGCGGGGCTCCGGCAGCGGTGCGGAGAAGGTAGGTGGCGGGGGGGGTCCGGCGGCTGCAGGGGGGCTCTAGGGGGGTGGCGGGGGGGTCCGGCGGCGGCGGGGGGGGTCCGGCGGCTGCGGGGGGGATCCGGCGGCTGCGGGGGGCGGCGCAGCGTTTCTGCGCCCTCTCCAGCCACGCGCTCTAAGCAACCGCCTAGTTTGCCTAGCGGTAGCGCCGGCCCTGCAATCCACTGTATGTGAGAATGAATGTGTATGAATGGGTGTGTGTGTGTGTGTGTGTGTGTGTGAGTGAGTGAAAAAAAGACAGGGTGGCCCCACCTGCCAAAGGCATGATGAACCCAGAAGCTGAGGGCCAAAATAGACATTGTTTTAAATCTGTATCTAGCAGCTTTGTCTTTTTTCATTTTTATTCTAGAGTAGGCACAGGGGCCCCAATTTGGATTTTAAAAGTCTCCCTCCCTCCCCCTGCGCTAGGGTCCTGATCTGAATTTGTCCCCCTGCGCCTATTCTAGAGTGAAAATGAAAGAAAGGCGTAGCTGCTAGATATGAATTTAAAGTTGTGTTTGTTTTGATATGGAAACTTATTTTCCTGTGTCTATGTACCAATTGTCCAAATCTTCTGGGATTTGCTGGAGCCAATCAGAAGCAGTGTTACAGCAGAATAAGCAACATCCTGAACAGTGAACTGCTGCCCCAGGCTTGTCTTTAGAACAGGAAGAGGGCAAACTAAATGTTCTTGTAATCACAGATGGTTAAGCTATGTGTGTGGTAGGGTGTGTGTTTTTATTCCTGCATACGCATGTGTGGCCCCAATTCAGATTGGGACTGCAGCACTCCAGGAGTGAGTGAGTTAAACTTCCCGCCCCCCCCTTTTGTGCTGAAATTCCATCCACTCCCCCCCTGCAGCCCCCAGAGAGGGTTAAAAAAAGGAAGTATCCATTGGAGTCATTGCATTTCAAAATATTTTGCAGTAGTCATTGCATTTCAAAATACTTTTGGCCTCAGGACCGTATTGCAGAGTTCAGTTTCATACATTTATAGTGCAATCCTATGCATGTCTACTCAGGAGTTAGACTCATTGAGTTCCAGAGTCTTACTCCCAGAAAGTGTATACAGTAATACCTTGGATTGCAAGTAACTTGGTTTGAGAGCGTTTTGCAAGACAAGCAAATTTTTAAATATTTATTTAATATATTTTTTTACTTGATATACAAGCGACGTCTTGCAATACAAGTACTGTAGTACAGCTTAAATTAAAAATCTCTGTACAAATTTTTTTGGGGGGATTTCGTTTTGATATAAGAGTGTTTTGGATTACAAGCACGTTTCCAGAACGAATTATGCTCTCAATCCAAGGCATGACTGTATAGGATTGCAGCCTTAAAATAGTTTAAGGTCTCGCTTCAGTTCAGATATAAACTGATTGGGGTGACTAACAAGGACAGAGATCTTGAGGTCATGGATATGTCATTGAAACAGTCAACTCAGTATGTGGTAGTGATTATGGTGAAGGAGGTAAAGCTTATGCTAGGAAAAGGACTGAAAATAAAACTGCAAGTATGCCTTTATATAAATCTATATGGCCACATTTGGAATACTATGTACATTTCTGGTCTCCATACCTCAAAAATGATATTGTGGAGCTGGAAAAACTGCAGGACATGGCAACCAAAGTGATCAGGGGGAGGAAGCTCCTTTTCTAAAAGGAAAGGCAAAAAATATTTGGTACTTTGTAGCTTAGAAAAAAATACTAAAGGGGGACATGAATGAGGTTTATAAAATTATGCATGCTATGCAGTGCCAGTGGGTAGAGTTTTTGCTCCCTCTCATAATACTAGAACTTGGGGTCACCTAATAAAATTGATTATTGATTGATTGATTGATTGATTGTATTTCTAGATTGCCCATCTAGCCGGTAACCCGGCTACTCTGGGCGATGTACAATATAAAATGAAACAAAACAGAATAAAATACTTAAAACAGTATAAAATTTTAAAAACCTAACCCAGCCCATATTCCTGCCTGAAAAGCCATGTTTTTAATGAACGGCGGAAGCTCATCAAGGAGGGGGCATGGCGGAGGTCACTGGGGAGAGTTTAGCAGTAGATTCAAGAGAGACAAAATACTTGTTCATGCAATGCATAATTAATTTCTAGAATTCGCTGCCGACTGCATTAGTCGCCACTGGCTAAGGTGGCTTTAAAACCACCTTAAGTTTAGACAAATTCTTGAATGTTTAGTCTATCAGTGGATATACGGTAATAGCTAAAATGAACCTCTCTAGGCTCCAAGGCAGTAAGCCACTGAATTCATGATATTCATTTAGATCAAATTGGTTTGCAATCCTGATGTGTAGGGGATCACTCAAACCACAGTTTCCTGGTTTAGATATCATAATAAACTGTAGTTTAACAAACCTGTCTTGTATTACTCTATGGGTAGTATCCAATGTTAAAACAAAACAAAAGAGAAAGGAATCTCAGGTGCCAGTTAAAATGTTTTATTGCCCAATGCGTTTCAGTTTACACCTTCGTTGAAGGCCAAAAGTTTTTCCAAATAGGCTTGAAAAAAAATTATTTGACTATCTCGTGAGTATGATAGTATACTCACAAGATAGTCAAATAATTTTTTTCAAGCTGATTTGGAAAAACTTTTGGCCCCCGACGATGGTGTAAACCGAAATGTGTTGGGCAATAAAATGCTTTAACTGGCACCTGAGACTCCTTTCTCTTTAGTTTTGTTTACACATTGGTGCCTTCCCCTCTTGTTTTGCTTTAGTATCCAATGTTAGTCATACGTCGACCCACTGAAATGAATGAGTAGACCCATTCATTTCAATGGGTCTACTCTATATAGGACTAACATTGGATACTACCCTATGTACACAGGGAAAAGAGGGAGTGCACAGGTACATTCCCGATCATGGTTTGTTGGACCAGAAATGTGGCATCTGAACAAGTTCTTTGCATATGAGCCGGGTTGGAAGCTGTGCAGAAGCCAGGACTGGCATTCAGCTTCTAACATGGTGAATGCCCCTTGAACCCCAGGCTACATTCTAATCTGCCTGTAAGACAGAGCTGGCCCTGAAAATTACTTGTGATATGTCTTCCTAAACACCAAAGATATACAAGAAGAACATTCTTACAGAAGCATTGGAAACAAGAGAGAGAAATATCTGCTTAGCAGCTGAAGCCTACCACTCTTAAAACACAAAGGTATATGCAGTGATACAAAACTTTTAATGTGAAGTCTTTTTATAGAAATATGCCACAAACCAAATAGTACAGTATCGGGAAACGCAAAGGTCAGCTGATTGTGACATAAGCTGCAAGAACATATCTCATTAAAAACACACAAGGGGCCTTTGATCATTCAATCACGTTTGAAGAATTGTCAGTTTTATTCACATGCTTTATATTAAATGGCATTCTTGGCTGTCACTTAAATTGTAGCTATTACCACGCGTTGTTGAATACACAGCATTCATAATTCAAATACCTCATTGTGCATTTGTGTAGAATGATTAGCTTCAATTTGTTCAGCTAGTATCCTGACAAGTGAAATACTTGCCGTCAGTGCCTTACCGTTTTCCTCCCTGTAAGATTTCATGACAAGTTGTGGGTGTTTTATAATTATGGGAACTGGAATAACTGCACAACTAAGTTTGGAAGGTATGTCAGCACACAAAAAGCAAAGGTAGCCATAAAGCCCATGATCTCCCCACATAAAACAGTTTCACGCACAGGCGTCTTCCAACCCAACCCAACCCAAACAACAAACAAACAAACAAACAAGTCCCATGGCGACTGGCGAATGGCGACGGGGGCAGGACTGTGAATCTGGAAGCCCCTAGTCATGGACCGGCACATGGGCGGTGGATGCAGACTCAGTCGCCCTGTTCAAGGAACAAGGTAGTCGAGCAGCTCGGCAGCTGTATCCACGACTTTGCAGTCCTATTTAGGATCCACTCTGCTCACCCTGTATGGGGAGGGGGCTAGAAAAGGTGCCCTAAACATAGCCTACCTCTTTCTCCCCTGACTGGATTACCGCGTCCAGTGGGGTCACCATTTTAGCAGTCAAAAAAGACATTTGAATTTTGGAACATGGAATATACGGACATTGCTGGATAACATAGATAGTGAACGCCCTGAGCGTAGGACTGCTATTATTGCAAGGGAGCTGAAACGGTTTAAAATTGACATAGCAGCACTTCAAGAAACTCAAAGGGCAGGAGAGGGACAGTTGAAGGAAGAAAAAGGAGGTTATACCTTCTTCTGGAAAGGACTACCTGAGCAGGACCGACCAATACATGGAGTAGGCTTTGCCATCAAAAATGAGCTAGTGAACTCTTTGTCAGAAGTTCCTACTGGCATTAACGAATGCCTGATAACTCTCCGATTAAAGCTCGCCAATAACCAGCAGGTAACTATTTTGAGCGCTTATGCGCCAACATTAGATGCTGATGATGACATCAAGGAAAGTTTTTATACCCAGTTGGACACTCTCCTGTCAGAGATACCTAAGGAGGATAAAATTATCCTCCTGGGCAATTTTAACGCAAGAGTCGGGCGTGACTTTGATTTATGGCCAGAAACTATTGGAAAAGATGGAGTTGGTAATAGCAACCCGAACGGACTCTTACTTTTGTCTATATGTGCAGAGCATAATCTCACTATTACAAACACGCTCTTTCGACAAAAGAATAAGTTTAAAACATCATGGCAGCACCCACGGTCAAAGCACTGGCATCTTCTGGATTATGTAATTGTCTGTGTCAGAGATCGCCGCGATGTACTTCTTACTAGGGCCATGGTGAGTGCCGACGACTGCTGGACAGACCACCGACTAATCCGGTCCACAATGGTTATCAACATTGCTCCCTAACGTAGGCTTCAAGGAAGGAAACCAAGGCGTAAAATGAACATCCACGCCCTTCAAGATCCTATTAAGCAAACTCGTCTTCAATCACTTCTTATGGAACATCTACCTACGGAACCTCCTGACAACATTGAGGACCATTGGTCTAAGCTGAAAACCTCCATTACTGCAGCTTGTGAACAAACTATTGGATATGAAACTAAGAAACATCAGGATTGGTTTGATGAAAATGATAATGAGATTAAATATATAATTGACCAAAAAAGGAAAGCCAAATATGGCAAAATGATATTAACTGCGCTGCCAAGAAAAAAATCTACGCTAGCGCAAAGGCTGAGGTCCAAAGAAGAACAAGAGAACTTAAGAACGCTTGGTGGAAAAAGAAAGCTGAAGAAATTCAACAACTTGCAGAATCTCATGATGCACGGGTTTTTTTTAAGGCCACAAGGGCCATTTATGGACCAAAAACCTATGGTACAAATCCTTTACAATCAAAAGATGGCACCAAACTCTTAAAAGGCAAAGAGTCTATTGCACTGCGTTGGAAAGAGCATTATTATGACCTTTTAAATCGTAAATCTAAGGTGGATAATGAGATTTTTTCACAAATCCCGCAAAAACAAATTAGAGAGGAACTTGCAATACTCCCCACTTTGGATGAAGTAAAAAAAGCCATTAATCAAATGAAGAACAACAAAGCTAGTGGACCAGATGGGATTCCTGCTGAAATCTTTAAAGAAGGGGCCCCCAACTTGTACAACATCTTCATAAACTCATCGAAAAAATCTGGATAAGAGAAGAGATCCCAGAAGACTTCAGGGATGCCATAATTATCACCCTCTTTAAGAAGGGTGATAGAACAGACTGTGGAAACTATCGGGGCATTTTTCTCTTAGCTACCGCAGGTAAAATATTTGCTAGGATTCTCGCAAACCGTCTTCTATCTATTTCAGAAGAGATCCTCCCTGAATCTCAATATGGTTTCCGCCCCTCTAGAGGGACAGTAGACATGATTTTTACTGCACGTCAGCTCCAAGAAAAATGCCGGGAGCAAAATCAAGCCCTTTATGTGGCATTTATCGATTTGGCTAAGGCCTTTGATACTGTAGACCGTACAGATCTCTGGACTATCCTTATGAAAATTGGATGCCCCAATAAATTTGTGAATATCTTGCGACTTCTCCATGACAACATGACGGCAACGGTTTTGGACAACAAGGGCTCTCATGATGCTCCATTTAAAGTGGGATCAGGTGTTAAACAGGGATGTGTTATCGCCCCAACATTATTTGCTATTTTCATCGCCATGATTTTACATCTTGTCGAGGGGAAACTTCCAACTGGTGTGGGAATTATATATCGAACAGATGGAAAGCTTTTTAATCTCAGCAGGCTGAAAGCAAAAAGTAAGGTAATTACAACCTCCGTTGTGGAACTTCAGTATGCTGATGATAATGTATGCTGATGATAAAGGATGATCTCCAAACTATCCTAAATGCTTTTGCAGAAGCATACAAAAAACTTGGTCTCTCACTTAACATCAAAAAGACCAAAGTGCTTCATCAGCAAGTGCAAGCTAACCCTTTGGTGATGCCATCTATCCAGCTTGGCGGGACAATACTGGAAAATGTCGATCATTTTCTCTATCTTGGCAGCTATCTTTCTGTTACAGCTAACATCGACAGTGAAATCCAGCATCGTTTGAGCTCCGCAAGTGCCGCATTTTCTCGAATGAAACATAGAGTGTTCGAGGATCGGGATATTTGTAAGAAGACCAAAACACTGGTTTATGAAGCCATTGTATTACCAACTTTATTGTATGCCTGCGAAACATGGACTATCTATAAACGTCACTTCCACCTCCTTGAAAGATTTCATCAACGTTGCCTCCAGAAAATCCTGCGAATTACTTGGGAAGATAGGCGAACAAATGTCAGTGTACTGGAAGAAGCAAAGACTACTAGCGTTGAAAAAATGATCCTTAAACGCCAATTTCAGTGGACCGGTCATCTTGTTCAAATGCCTGACTGCCGTCTCCCAAAGCAGTTACTTTATTCCCAACTCAAGGATGGAAAGCGGAATATTGGTGGTCAATATAAGAGGTTTAAAGATGTTCATAAGGCTAATCTAAAAAATGCAATATAAACATCGAAAACTGGGAAGCTCTGGCCCATGAATGATCTAAATGGAGGTTGGCCTTTCACAAAGGTTCCATGGACACTGAAGAAGCCCGAGTGCAAGGTGAAAGGGAGAAATGTGCTAAGCGAAAAGCACGTCAAATGAATCCTTTACAGGACCATCTTCCATCTGGTAACCTGTGTCCTCACTGTGGGAAGCTGTGTGGATCTAGAATTGGCCTCCATAGTCACTTACGGACCCATCGCTAGAGTCTACACAATCTTCTTTAGAATTTCCTCCTTTTATCCTGGAAGACAATCTTACTCGGTCACGAGTGATCGCCTGATGATGATGATTAGTGTAATATCTTTATTAGGCCAACCAAAAGATCACCAGAAAAGTGCAAGCTTTCAAGATCTCTTCATCAGGCAAGATGTTATAAAAAGCTGGGTGTAGGTCTGCGGGTTGGCAGAAAGAGGAAAAAAGCTGACTTGACCTTGAAGTCATGATGTCTGTTTGATCACAGTTCAGCTGTTTACTCAGAAATGTCTCCATCTTGGGTGAAGTACACAGGCTCCTTTGGCAGCAGAAAGAGAGAGAAAATGGGTCATATTTATATTAACAAAGCTGGAGATTATTTTAGATGCTGTACAAGGTTTTAAAAAAGTCAATAGAAGACAAATTGGGTAGCTTTTATAAAGTTCCTGAGAATTAAGAGTAAATTGCCTATCTTAGACAGGATTACCATCTTCATTTTTCAGGCAGGGCCTCTGTGCCCTTAAACAGAAATTCAGGTTCAACCATTGCCATTAGTCCTGGAAGGGAAGAGCTTCACCAGTTGAGTTTCTGCCTGCCATGCAGCTGTTAAAGACACAATAAAAAGATGACAATCCTGCATTATTATGGTACTGATATCACTTAATTATCATATCTACATGCTGATGTCACACACAGTGTTTTCTATACCAAAGTGTTTTCCATGGAGGAAAAGTGTAATGCATGAAGCAGTTCTCTGTAACTTGAGGGATGTATGGCTCTGGTGTTTGGGCCATTTGAAACATAAACTCCAAGTGACCCTGTCACTTCCTTTTTGCCAAAAGAGGATTACAAAAGAGTGCCTGAGCTCAGAGGAGCGAGATCCAGATGTTAATCTTTTACTTAGAAGCCTTTCTTAACATCCCAATTTTTTGACCTAGAAGCTGTAGGTTCTGCAATTGAGAGGGAAGTGTGGGTTTTTCAGCCTTCAGTTGGGCATTTGCAAGCACCCAAAGACAGTTGAGGGGTTCACATTGGTCCCTAGTGCCTTCATTCATGCTAATCCACATATGTGGCTATAATCAATCCTGCACATTATCAACAGGAAACTTTGGTGCAATCTATACCTGTCAAGAGAAGCAGCAACTGCAGGGAGCTTTCTTCGCCCCTCCCTGTCAGAAAAAACACTCAGGGTCAAACTACATGTTAGTTTAATGAGGTACCGGTACATCATTTTAAAAAAATATATTCTAAGTGAGTGCAGAGGATCTGATCCAGTGGTGGGCAAAGGGTTAAAGCCTACCACTTTGCCTATGGGGGCGGGGTGGGCGTCTGTAATTGATATGGCCAAAAAGTGGTCCCCATATATCTGCAGGAGAAGGAACAGCAGCTTGCTTCCTCTTTCCCCGCTGGAAAGAACACCTATGATAAATAAATACAAATAAATAAATATAATAATTCTATAACTAAGAGCTAGTGACTGAGGTTGGTGTTTTTTTCTTCCTCCCTCCCAATTCTTTTTTCATTTTGTGCGTGGACTTTTAGATGTAAACCTAAGGACTGTGTTATTATTAATTTTTGTAAACCGCTCTGGGAGCCTTTGGGGGTTGGAGAGCAGGGTAAAAATGCTTTAAGTAAATAACTAGTAACTTTATTCATGCTCAAGAAGGTCAGTCTTCTGGGTTTTGCACAGACGGTCAAAATGGGAGTAGCGGTTGCCTGCAAAAAAAAGTGGAAGTAGCTCTGGCTAGTGCTGAGAGAAATGAACTCTATGCGTGCTCAGATGGGCATGCTCCACAAGTTTACAATTATTTTGTGTGACGCTAGCATTCTGATAGCTCTGGTTCGAACTGAGCTCTAGAGCAGGGATGAGCAGAAGGTAGATCTCCAGATGTTCTGGACTTCAATTCCCAGAAGCCCCTGCCAGCATAGCCAATGGTCAGGAATGCTGGGAGTTGAAGTCCAAAACATCTGGGGATCTACTTTGTACCCACCTCTCTAGAAGGTCTCTCTCCCTTCACACACTTCCATACTTACAACCCCCAGGCATACGTGTTGAGGGAAACCCTCTTCACATATGTCAGAGATGAACAGGATTTGCTGCCTTTGGAGCACTTGGCGGTGGCCGTGACTGGCACCTCCTGTCCTGTTATTGGTGGGGAAGCCAAAGCGCGAGGAAGATTCTCGCCTTCGCCGCCCTTCCAGCCAAACACCCCTCCAAACACGAGGCGGGCCGGTGCCTGAAGAGACCGCTGGGCGGAGCCAGCCCTGCAACAGCACGACAGGGCGGGCTGGCGGCCACAGAAGTCCTGACTGGCGGAGGAGAAGGCAGCATGGAGAACAGTCCGCCCGTTTTCGACAAGCCCAAGGTGAGCCAGCTGGGCGGCTGAGGCGCGGAGTCAGCCCTGGCGCCTTTCCTTGGACGCTGAGCAGCTGCCCCTCCTCGGGAGAGGGGGCTTCGGGGGCTGACACCCGCCGCGCTTGCCCCCCCGCAGACCACCCATAGCCCTCCCCTGAACCTGAGCGCCACCCCTTTTGCTCTTCTATGGCTCCTTGGTTCGCCGCGCAACTCCCCGAGGCACGTTTACTCGGGAGTAAGTCCCACTGCGGTTCAACCGGGGCATGAGTGAGCATAGGATGGCAGCTTCAGGCGCCCTCGTCGCGCTTTTATCCACATGCTCTTTCCTAGTTAATCCGAAGTAGGGAGCACCTCCCCTTCTGCTTTTCTCCAAGCAGCTCCCCCCTCCCCGCCGATATCCTGCGCGCCTCCCCCTCCGGGCCCCAATTTGTTTTTACCCCAAGAGCCTTTCCCTCGCCCCGTCTTTGCCTCCGGGATCTGCCCATCTCGCTTTTCCTCAGTCTCCCTCTCCTGGCCCACCCTTGCTCACCCCTTGCTAGAAACGTGTCTTAAGGCGTTCTGGTGCCTGAGACAGATAATCCAAATGGCAACCCCATCCCAACTTTGGTGGTAAAAATAATGCACTATGTGCTGTCCTTTTAATGGTACCTTGAGATTGCTACCAGAAGTGGGCTACCGTGTCCTGCCTGATCTGCCCCTTTACTTACCTCTGTATAAGTCTCCCCCCCCCATTTTTCATATTTTCTACCTTAATTGTCCCTCCAAGACTCCATCCCCTCTTGTCTTACCTTTGATCCCTTCCTTGCCCTCATTTTGCCCTGCCTTGGGCACCTGCCTGCTTTTGCATCTCTTACACCCTTATCTAGATTTGTACAAATATCTCACTGTTCTGGGCCCATGCATCCTCTTACTTTATTCATCCCATCAGTGCTACTGCCCAAGAGCTTTTGCTCTAATCCTTTCCCTTACCCCTTTGGGCATCCAATTCCTCCTCCCCCCCCACACACATTAGGGTGGGGTTTTTTTCTAAATATTTTTTTGGATTTCTGCCAACCTTGGGTTCCCCAAGTATGCTGATACTTCCCTCATGTGCTTGGGTTGGCTACATAAGGATAGGCACTTGGGGAATTAATTTACTTTTACTATATAGGACTACCAAGCAATATTTTATTGAGATCTCTTTATTATATGACTTGTCAGTTATTCAACAAATGCAGGCTTGACAAAATTCATTTTTGAGGCCAGCTGATCTGCTTTTGGCCAGTGATGTGATCAGAATGTATGTCTAGACATTCATGTGGATGTGTATATCCACATTTTATAAATGTGGTGTGAGTGGGTGGGCGTTATGCTAGAATTGCAGTACCTTTTTTGTGTATTTTAGCAGCTTCAGTTGCACCTGAACTGTACATGCTAGCTTCAAGCATATAGCTTTGCATGCATCATTTAGTGAAACAGTGATTAACATATAATTTTCTTTGTCTAATATGTATATGGATTTAACCCATTCAGTGCTCGCGAACCTGCATCCACTGCTGATGGTTTTACAACTTTTTGCAAGATCAGCTGGTTTATCTTCAACTGAGGAAATGAGTAGGAGTGTTTAACAAAAAAAAACCCCAAAACGAATCCATGTTAGTCTAAGCAATAATTATATGAGTTGTATATCTTGACACTTTCCTTGTTTAACATTCAGTGACAACACACTGTCATTCTATAAGTTTTCAAATCAGGAGGTAGTTAATATATATATACTACTAGCTTGCAAGAATAAGGAATGTAGTAAATTTAAAAATAGCTTTTGTTTTATGATTCATTGCCATTATGAAGCACAGGATTTTCAGGTTTCTGCACAGATCTGATATACCGGTAACTATATTTTGCTTACCATATTTACAATAAAAATAGTGCCATCAGTCTAATACATGGCAAACACGAGGTTATATTTCAGTGCAAGTAATTATATGTACAGGTTGTTTGGTTGAACTGGGTTGGGGTGGTACTGTGTTGTGCCAGTCCACCTCACCCCTTTGTTTGTGGACTGCTTCTCTGCTAAAGTAATCTGAGTCATTATACAACATTAAAACCTTATAGCTCACGAAGTTCGCTATAATTCAATAAAGTACAACATGAATTATTAAGAGGCAGCAGCAGCATTACTAAATCCTTAAAGGCAAGAGATGACAAAACTTTTAAACCACAACAATAAAGCAAGCAAAGAACAGGAAGATTAAAAGAGCTGGTGTGGCGTAGTGGTTAGTGTGTTGGACTGGGACTCTGGAGATCTGGGTTCTAGTCCCCACTCAGCCATGAAGCTCACTGGGTGACTTTGGGCCAGTCACTGACTCTCAGCCTAACCTACCTCACAGGGTTGTTGTGAGGATCAAATGGAGAGGAGGAGGATTATGTAAGCCACCTTGGGTTCCTTGCAGGAAAAAAAGGAGGGATATAAATGTCATAAATAAATAAAAATAAATGAAAATATGAGAAAGAATAGGAGTAGAGGAAACACGCAGTTCCTTATGTGCTTTGTCTTTACTCAAAAGTAAGTGAAGGGGACCCAATCTGGATTGGGAGCACAGTGCACTGGGAGGGGAGGTCTGATCCTTCCCTCTGCCACCTATGACTCCCTGCATAATTCCCCCACCCCATGCAAGAATTAGAGTAAAAAGCATCCCACATATATAGGCAGTAAAGTGGCAGCTGCCTGGTCCTGTGTATGCTTACTTGGAAGTAAGTGCCACCAAGTTAAGTGGAAGTTATTCCCAAGTGAGTGTGCATAGGATTACAGCCTTTATTTTGCTGCAGTGCAACTTGTGTTTTTGGTGGGCAATTAGTCATTGCTTTCCAGTGATGGTGGATCTCTGTGGCAGGCCCACATCCATATTGGTGAAATTTCCATGCTGCCATTAGTGAATGTCAAGGCCCAAGTTGGGCCCACCAAATGCGTCTAGTACACTGGCAATAATCCATTGTTGGATTCCTTCTTAAATGAGCTGGGTGCCAATGCATTATGAGGTAGACTAAATATTTTGTTCTAGTTGGATCCCACCTAATGTATTGTTCACAACTTTTGTCTCTAGTACTCTGCAGTTGTGCTACTGCACTCTGAGTGCATTCCTTTAGTGGGTTATGATCTAGCCACCTCATCTTGAGATAACATAAGGGAGTGGGGAGAATTAAAATTAAAAAATTGCAAGTGTAAACTCTAGTCTGAAACAATAGAATGCTTAGGATTATTATGAGCTGTCCTTAAGCAAACAATCGGCAATCTCATGGAGTACTTGTGAAATACACTGAAGCAATGACAGAGTTTTGGCAGAGCATTGGCAGAGAAGCATTTATCCAAGAGAAACGAGTTTTACTGCTGTGGAGCAGTTGCTGGGGCTGCCTTTCCCTGGTGCCTCGACCAGACTACAAACAGTATACTTGGGAGGGCATTCTCTGTTGATTATTAGAAATGTCAGTAAGATTGCTAGGAGAGGACAGTGTTTAGGCAAGGCTGTCCTAGGTTGCTAGATCCTAAGCTGAGCCTTGCTGGATCATTTTTCCTCTGGCAAATCCACAAGTAGGGCATGAGGGCCACAGGAGTCCCCTGTTATGTATCATCTAGAATTTGGTATCATCTAGAAATTTGGTATCATCTAGAATTTTATAAACCTCTGTCCTCAGTTGTCTGTCTTCTCCTTATTCAAAACTTAAAAGGCTCAAATTCTTTAGCCTTTCCTCATAGGGAAGCTGCTCAAACGCCGTGATACTTTTAGTTTCCCCTTTCTGCACTTTTTCCAGATCAATGGGAAATGTACAAAAGGAGCAACCAGAAAGTTGAAGGGACATTTTGGAACTGTATTGTCAATAATAAGAGACCTTGAAAGATCATTTAGCCCTGCTGTATACCACATGAAATGCAGCGTATAAAAGAATGTTCCCACACGGGTGATTTTTCTCTCTGTTGGAACAGTACAATGCTCTGAAGTACTGGCTGTCTTTAATGGAATACAAAGAAACACTTGGCGTATGGAATTGGCAATGTTATCAGTCTTTGCTTAAAGAGCTTGAGGGTGAATGTAGGTCCTAAATTGTTTTCTTGGTTAAGGATCAATGAAATTATATATATATATATATATATATAAAGTTAATTAGCATAAAAACAGTTGGCCCTGGTCTTAGAAGTGCCTTTGCACCTTGCATTATTCTTGTGAGTAGTCTCATTGACATCACAAACTGAGGAGGAATCATCTGCTTTCTGCTGATACTGCCTCACCCAAATTGAGTGACGTTGGCTAGAAGGCTCAGGGTAGTCACTATGCACACACAAGAACTTTCAGGATTAAACCTCACTATTCCCTGTTGAATTTATGTATAACATCTAAGAGAGTTATTGGTCTCTGGCTCTGAATTTGTTTATAAAGGGATATGTCCAGGATCAGCAATAGTGTCATGATGAGCATACATGGAGACTTTCAGACTTGTACTGAAGATGAGCAATTGTTTGGCTACACATAGAATTTTAACAAGATTGGTCTTGATCTTGTAGAAGTTTAGTATGTGGCATGGAACACACTTCATGAAACTTCTTTATTTTGGGATATCATTTTAATAAAAATTCATTCAAAGCAAGATTGTAGATTAAACTATGGAGAAAAAATGATGTATCACATATACATTTGGAAAAAGAGCAAAATAATTATCTCACTAGAGAATTGCATTATGCAATTCTTTACAGATGAGCTTATTCCTATAGGATATTATTAAAAGCACTGAATATTCTCATTTACCTTCCTTTAGCATAAATCTGGGATAAATGAAAATCTGGTTTATATATGTTATGTCACTTAGACCTTCTCTTGGTTAATTATAGTTTGTAGGAATTGAGGTGTGTGTTTGTTTCAGCCTTAACCTGTACTTCATTGTCTAGAATAAAATAGAAAGATCAAACATTCTTGGGCAGCCCCATCCTATAAGGCTGCCCATAACCCTATTACCCTGGAGGATTAGGGACATCCAATTGAGTGCAGGAGGAGCATGGCGGATAGGATTACTGCAGCTCTCCCCTCGCCCTCAAAAACATGTTTTTCACCTCCTCACGAGGAGAGGCTGAGGCACCACCTGGATTTCTCGGAAGTGCCTTGCTCCTCCCCTCCCTGCCCCCAGGAAGCCCCCCCCAGGGGAACTGAAGATGGTCTTCCGTATTTAGTTCCCAGCTGGAACAGAAAGAACCATGCTGGCTACGAGGTGGGGGGGTCAGATGCTCCATGGTGCTGCGACCTCGGGAAGGAATTTCCAAGGTCTCAGCAGCGACTGTGCCCCCCCCCCCAGGCAAGGTCAGAGGGCCATATGATTGTGCCCTTAAAGCAGTGTTCTCCAACCTTGGGTCCCCAGATGTTTTTGGCCTACAACTCCCAGCATAGCTGGCTGGGGCATGCTGGGAGTTGTAGGCCAAAAATCTGGGGACCCAGGGTTGGAGAACACTGCCTTAAAGTTTCTTAAAAGTAACAAATCTCAACTGGTATTAATCTGTCCCTTAGCAGCATGATCCAATGTGGCTATCCATAACCCTTACCCTCCGAACTCAGAGGATTATGGGTACCCTATCAAGGTTAGAAGGAGTGTGGAGGCAAGGGTCTCCTCTGCGCTTCTCCTGCCCTGCAAAAGACTTAGCCAGCCAATTTCGGCCATCTGAGTTTCTTGTGCCTGCTCGCGAGGAAGTCAGGCTAGGCACTGCCAGCATGCATTGTATCACAGCGGAGCTTCGCTATTCCCCGCCCCACCCAGAAGCCTACCCTTCGCCAGCTCTGAGGTTGAAGTCCTGACCTCGGAGTTGTGGCTAGTGCGGTTCTTTCTGTGCTGGCTGTGAAGGTAGAGGGAGGGTTCTCTGAATTTGGAGTTGTAGCCCCGACCTCAGAATGAGTTTCCGAGGTCGGAGCTGGGTCTCTGACTTATCCTATGGTCATCTAGACAGAATTGCACCCTAGAACATGTTTTCTTACATAGTGCATGCACCTGATCATCATCAACTGACTGCTAGGGCTGCAACGTTTAAAACCCTTTAAATTGCCTGATTAATTGGCAGCAGATTTTAAAAAACTTATTTTTAATACATTGTAACAAGTACTTATTAAAAACTACAGCAGGCAAGCAATGACCTAAAAGCAGTATTTCCCCTTTTCTCTCACGTAAGAGGGAATGCCTCCTCTAAGATGGTGACCAGGTTCACACATCATGCTTGCCATACAACCCAGGAATTGTGGGGACGAGCAAAGCACAAACTGTGCACTTGTTGTTTCTGCTTTTGAGTAACAGCCAAGGAACAGACCCCATTCCTGGTTTGTTTTGTGACATCCTAACCCAGAAATTCTGTACAGTATTGTTTATGAAATAACGAGTGCACAGCAAGTGTGCTCTGCTCGCCCATGCAACTCCTGCATTAAACAACCCAGGAATTGTCGCCATGATGTGGCCATTGGCTTGGTGCCTGCTACAACACATTCATATGTGCATCATCTAAAAACAGGCAAAGTATTCTTCTTGCTTCAGAACTCTTGTTTTCACCCATATGGAAATATAAGTGATAGATTAATTGACTTAGGGTGCAATCCAGTGGGAATGCCCATACTCTCCGAATTTGGAGGATTACGGGCATCCTATGCAAAGTGGGAGGTCCTTCTGTAGTTCAAGACTACTTATACCTATGGTAATTATTCAGGAGAATCCTACATTTGAAAAGTATGCAGAGGAACAATGTCGTCTCTGCTATTCAGAAACTGCATAGCATACTGTCCAGTATTTTAGAGATATTTATAATATTCCAATACTCCAACATACAGAGTTCGTTAATACTGTGTAAAGCAGGTAGCCAAAGGTCTTCAGCAATGTGTAATAGTGCAATAACAATTTCATATTATTTGTATTTTACTTTTGCAGTTATTGGGTGGGTTCGCATGATACTCTGAGCTAGGCTTCATCCTGTCTGGATGAGGAGCTCAGTAAAACTATTCAAATGATTTCAATAATGCTTTCAAATAATGGTATTTGCCAATACTTTGATCCCCAAACTTGTTTTTTGGCAATTATACCTCATATGGGAAAATGCTGCATTATGCTGTGTCAGTAATGCTCTCCTGGGAACATTTTAAGTGTTCTCATCACTTTTGTTTTCAGTGAGCCTTAGCCGGGCAGTTGGAAGCCGTAAGCTATGCCATTACCCTTCACTTCCCTGGAAACATAGTACAATATTCAAGATGCATAAGCTTTCAGTAGGAAAGGAATGGGATGGTTATGTACACAAAAGCAGTTTAGGGCGCAATCCAATGGGAGGATTACGGGCATCCTATGCAGGGTGGGAGGTGATTTTCGCCTCCCCGCACCTCCTGCTCTGGAAAGCAGCTAGGCCGTCTAACTGCAGCGCTTTGGAGGGGAAGGGAAGGAGGCTGAGGTGCCACCAGGATACATCTTACCTTGGTGGCACCGGCCTCCCCCCCCCGGAACGCCCCCTAATCCCCTTTTCCAAGACTTCGGAGAAGCAGCTGGCACAGTTCTGTCCGTGCTGGCTGCAAGTGATGGGGAGGATGCTCTGAGCACGGATCCCCAGCTCCAAGGTCAGAGCTCTTTGCTTGGAGCTGGGAATCTGAAAAATCCGATGGCCCTCTAAATGCTGTCTTGGGGCCATAGGATTGCTCAGTAAGATTTCTTTAATCAAATCCGTGTCCTACTGACTAAGTATAATATTTAATTTTTGGCCTGTTAACATGTGGGTAGGCCTCATGTGGTCCTTGGAAGCCAACCATAGGGCCTGCAGTGGGTGCCCTATCTGCCTCCCCAATTCCCTGTGTGCCACCGCTGCTGCTTCCATCACACAGGGCACATAAGGGAAGATCCCTACTCACTCTGTCTCACAGCAGAATTGGGCTCCTGTCAGCCCACCAAGCAGCTATTTGGTGGGCTGGCGGGAGCCCAATTCTCCGGGGGGGGGGGAAGTGCGTGGAGATTACTCTCCTTGTGCACCCTGCTTCCCCACAGCAATTCTGATAATGTTCACTATTTTCTGATAATGTTCACTATTAGCAGCAGGGAAACAGCTGTCTTCTATGTGTATATGTGTGGTGTCTGTATGTGTTGTGGCCCTACCCACTTGCCCTGCCCCAAAGGGTTTTGTGGGTGCCAGTGTGGCTCCCGAACCCCAAAGGTTTGCCCACCTCAGTGTTAGAAAATACCATGACAGCATATTCAATTGCAGTGCAGTCAATAAAACTTTGTTAATGACATAATTTTAAAATAGAGATGATGCAATCTAAAGAAAATATTTGTCCAATATTTTAATCTAGTCTGAAAATTCTTTAACTTCCTCGGAGGGTAAACATCTACATTGTGACATTGTAGAGTTCTTTGCCTCATAAGAAGGCAATCATGTCCTAAATAAATTCAGTGTTTTCTTAGTGCTGGACTGTGATGCTCTGAATGCTCTAAAGTTCAGACTAGACATCTGAAATCTTTTTAATTCTGGTAATTGATACATTCACAGTTGGTGAAGATTTGGATTCAGAGTGTCCATTCAGCAAACCGAAGGGCTTCTTCTTTTTGCAGAAGGGACTTGGATCCAGCAAAGTCTCCTGCTGTAGGAATGGGGACAGCCAACTTTTGCCAGTTCTCTCTTCCTCCTGCAGCCTCTTACTCAACCTCCCACACTGGCCTGGAGCATCCCCCAACCCTCTGGAAAAGTCTTTAAGGAGGTACAGGGCTGCAGGGGGAATGAGGAATAGATGAAAATTAGCTGAACTCAAACATGCAGGAACTCTGTATCCAAATGTGTAGCTGTTTTAGTAGGAGGATTCTGTAGGGCAAGAACTGAAATATGGGTAAGGTAATATTGCTTACTGTATTATGTGTAGGTATATGCAAGTTATCATTTAAACCTGAAAGCTAACTCACTACACTTTCAGATTTCAGAAATTTGGCTACCTTTCAGATCAGTGTAGTTTGCTTGGGAACATCTTTTTTGTGTGAATGGTATACTAAAATCCCACACAGGCATAATGAAATCAGTGGCCTCAAGTACCCCTTACTTTGTGTTAAATTATTACCAAAGTGAATAAAGGGACCAAAAGCATTTGTCTTTTTAACAAAGCTCTTCTCTCTTTCTCGTGTATAGCACTTATGTGTGTGTATACTTGAGATGTATTTATCTTTCTATCATGCCTGATGAAGAAGTCAGAGTAATTTAAAAAAATGTGTACGCTTACAGCAGTGCTTCTCAAATAGTGGGGCGGGCCCCCCAGGGGGGGCGCGAGGCTCCGTAAAGGGGGGCTCGTTTGACCTCAGTTAAAAGTTTTTTTTAATATTGTGTTCCTTTAAATCCTGTGCTCCTTTAAATCTTTTCTGCTACAGTTAATAAAGCTATTCTTTGTTGTAAATTGATCCACATTTCTTTCTTTTTTTATTCTCTTATACGTTAATAAGGATACAGTGTTATGCAGAGGTGTACTTATAACAATTTTATAGACAAATGATACTATTTACAGTCGCGCGGGGGGCGCGAAATGTTTTCTTCTTCCTAGGGGGGGCATGACAGAAAATAATTGAGAAGCACTGTGGTGTTAGTGCAATCCATTAATATCCCTGCCTGATTTGTAATGTATCTTTTTTTAAAAAGAGACACTTAGGTTGAAGCTAAGGATCCAAACACATATTTGGGTCATTATTGCTTAGCATTATTGTAACTTTATTAGAAGTTTTAAATTTGTACTGCATCAAGTTCCCAGAAGCAAACAGAGATCCCTGGTGAGTTACCTCTCTTGTGATGAGATTATAATGGCTGCAAAATACAAAATAAAAATTGTTCAGCCATCACATTCCAGGGAGATCTCTTAATATGGCATAAGACAAACACCCCAATCCTTTGCATGAAGTCCTACTGAGTTCAGTGGTGCTTATTCCTGAGATTTAGGATAGCAGCCTGAGATTTGGTTCACCGCTCCTCCTTCCATTGAAGAGACTGGAATGAACTGAGCTGTGTTGCATTCATTTAAATGTGGTGGCTCCCCATTTTCCAATTTTTAACCAACTATTCATTCTTGGGAGAGATCAGGTAGTTTTGGAACTACTACATTCAAATAAGCACAGTACCAGGCAGTTCATTTGTCATTTTCTCCCTGCTGGAAGGAGGAGGGAGCAGGGAGAAAATGTACACGAGCTCGAGACAATAGTGTGTTGAGTTCTCCCTGGAAATTAGTGTCCGAACAGGCCCGTGGCAATTCGCCAAGGGCAGGCGGATAAAGTTTTTCTAGGCTTGGCAGTGCTCCTTTAAACGATTGGGATACCAAATGGTTGTGCCAATATATCAGTTCGTTTACAACGTGTTGTTGCTTTCATTTATGAAAGGGTTGGACATTCGTTCTAGTTCAGCTGAACAGCCTGTGTGTATATGTCAGGCTGTAATTAATGGAACTGGTTCAGTGGGAAAAATGTCTAGATTAACGATAGTGTTCTCAACTGTGAACTTGTTCGTATACTAAAACCTTGCAAGCATAGCAGTAGCACATTGTGCACTAGAATTTCTATTGTTCAGCTTTGTAAAGTTGTCTTGTGACTTCTTTGATCTCAGCTGGCTACATGTGTACGATACTTGTAGTATCTTCCACTGGAGGTAGTGCAACTTGATGCGTGCCCTATGAGTACCATTCTTTTAATGTGCTCCAGTTTCTTTAATTAGGAGGGGAGATGGGGAGAATGAGAATTCTTACATCATATGAGTTAGGGGCTATACTCTGCGTCTAGTCCAAATATATGCTTATCAATTAGGGGCAATTTAGTGCAGTAGGCCATTTGATGTCAGGGTAGTCCCCAAAGAGTTAGCAATATTTAAGTGAAGTGGAGAGATGGCTTTACCTAATCTAACCTGCTTTCCTGGTTTTATTAGGCACTAAGTACACCTGACTGTCTTCAGTGACTGTGCAGTTTCTCTGTGTACTTTGCCTGGCAGGAGCCTGCTCAGCAGCTTTGTGTAGCACTGCAGGGAAATATGACAGACAGGGTCCTTCTGAATACCGTGTAGAATGTACAGCCTCATTCAAGGACCTGTGTGACTAGTTTGTGTGCCTGCCTACAAAGGGACCTCAGATGTCTCACAAATAGGCATAGCACCACCTAATCCCATATGACAAACAACTTTTGAAATGCAGAGGATGTTTCAAAAGTGGTTTGTGATGTGGAAATCAGGAGGTGCCTGTTGTTCAAAGAGTCAAAAATTCCACCATGTGTGTCTTGACTTGAAATACAGGACAAAGTTGTTGGGATTGTCTTTACTTTTTCTCTTACAGCAGTTCAAGCATTGCATTGTGGAGTTTCCATGCCCAGAGCAGACCAGGCAGCCTGTTAGATGATTTCTTCTATCCAAAGCAGCTTTTTTATCTCAAGGGAAGGGGATATTTGATTTTTGTATATATCCTAGTCATTTGTAGAGCGAGTTCTCACGTCACGCTAAGCCACCCTGCGAATAACCAATGGTGGGTTGGTTGTTCACAGAACAACACATGCTGCGCCCAACAGACGATCAGGCTCACCATGGGTTGTCCCTTCCCTCCTTCCCCCTCCGTTGTCCCGCCAGTATCCCAAGGGACTTTGCAGCTAAAGTCGCCTTGTCTCTTCTCCCCATTGCAATCACAAGCCCTTTTTCACTCGCTATGACTTTTTTCCGCTCCCCCCCTCCTTTTCCTCGGAGGTCACTTTTTGCAATCTCCGAGTTGACAGCCCCTCCAAAGTGCCCAAGCAGCACATTGGATGGGCTGTCACTGGTTTGCCACCCCTTTTAAAAATCTTTTAAGCACAACAAATTTGCTCAATTTTTTTTAAAAGTCGGACTTGCGCAAGTGCTGAGGTGCGCACTTGCAGGGGTCTGAAATGGGAAGCCTTGTCTGGGCAATGTCCTGGGAGGTGTCTGCTGTCAAAATGCAGCAGGCACCAACCATGGATATTGACTGAGAGAGGCTGCAAAGAGGGGGAAAGGGGAAAAAGCTGTGGTGAGTGAAAAAAGGCTTACGATTGAGGTGGGGAACACTGAGCCAGTGACGGTTGCTCTACCGTGCCGCTTGGGCATCGGTGGGGTGGCTGTGACTGCCAGTGGCCCAGGCGAGCTTGGCAAGAGCGGCAGTGGCTTCCCGCAACCTATGATGTGGTTGGTCGCCTGGGTTTGGCAGCATGACAACCCATCATGGGTTCGGCAACCCTTACAACAAGCCCTGGGTTGTCAGGGTGGCTTGTTGCCCTCCAACAAGCCTACCCTGCGGGAATCAGTCCAAGTTCACATGCCATACGACAACCAACAGTGGCTTGTCACCCACAATGGGTTGCCATGTCATGCGAACCTAGGTTGACTGATTTAAGGACAGAGTTTCTGCTACTTATTTCTAATTTACACCCTGTTCTCGAACTACCTAACTTCATACTACTTCTGACTCAAAGCCTTTTATTAAAGTTTATTTTTCAATCTAGGAATCTTTGCCTGCCAGCATTGAACATATCATGGTGAATAGTGTTACTCTAACCCCACTTCTCCAAGCAGTGAAAAGTTCCAGGGGTGCAGCACTTACCCAGGTTTAGTGTCCTTTGGAATGAGGTTACTTGGAGGCTTATGGTGTTTTGTAATATTTGACTTTATTTTTTTAATTTATTGCAAAAAATATTACAATAAATTTCTATACATTTTATAAACATTTTTCTATATAAAATAAACTTGAAGTAGCTATAAAAATACATAAAACACAATAAAACAACTCACGTTAACAATAAAACCAGTTCAAAATACTAAATCAATTTCATACATTAAAACCAAGAGCAGGATAAAACAGTTCAGTAGGAAAAAAGGAAGATAGAACTTTTAACCCATACTAAAAACTTGAGGAAATAAAAAGGTCTTAGCTTTTCTCCTGAAGCTTAAAGCTCACCCAATCTCTCTAGGCATGGAGTTCCTAGCACAATTGGATGCTGCAATAAAATATTCAGGATAAAGTTTAAACACTCAGCTCTCTGACTCTTAGCCTCGCTCAGACTGCAAGCTGTCTTCCTTGTTCCTTCATAAACATCTAGATTAGCTGGGGTGGTTGGGGGAGGTCTGCCCCCTTTTCCAATATTTTTCCTGTTCAGAATATTCCAGAATGTTCCTGTATCAAGAAGCAATTGTTTAACCATTAGTTTCTATAGAAACACATCACCTATAGTTTTCCTAACAAAAGGATGTGTCTGGCAACATTGCCATGGGACTACTAAAGAACAGTCGCAAACATTCTGGCCCCTTTAGCTCTCCCTCCAAACGTATAATAACAATAGATTGGACTGGAGGATTTATCCCCAGCTGTTTACCAGAAGGGGAAGTTGCTAGTACATCCATGATGAGCTGTGCAGCTTTTCCATACAAAATCAGATGACTGTTCTGCAATGGGCACTTTGAGTGAGGGCAGACAAGTGAATCAGCCCTCAAGAGCACTGGGAATCTGACTTGTTTGGGGCTCCTTTTTTTCTTATGAGACTGCTACACATCGCCCAGCCAGATTGCTTTTTTCAAATTACTTTTGCTTGTTGTGTGTGTAAGCAGACATTATACAGAAAGATGAGACAGTTGTCCCACATCAAACCCATGTGAGTGAATCCTTTGTCACTGCAGTTCTGTCTAAAGCAAGAACTCACACTTGCCAGGTTTTCACGGACACCTTTTTCTCTGCCCATTGCTGCTTCCTGCTCTTTCTCCAGCTGTAAGATCTTCTGTGGCATGGCAGCTATATTCCAACAGATCTGTCAAAATATTCAGTGATCTGAAGGAACAGAGCCTAAGGTCTTGTTTGCATACTATCCAGAAAAGTCTGTTCAGTTTCTAATGCAATAAACAGGTGTAACTGTCTTTAATTTGTTGCAGGGGATCCAGGAGTGTGTTTCTCAAGGTACTGCTTTTATCATGGGCATGTTTCATTTACCCAACAAACGTACAGTAATTTGTCAGGTCATTTCTTTCCTGGGTTGCACATCAGTAGCCTTCACTCTGAACACTTCATTTTTATTTAATTCTTTAGAGGCCTGTTGCACTATTCAAGTGCAGGAGCACTTGAAAGAAAGATATTAGAAAATCATAGAATAGCCTGTCTGAAGAGGATGATTCTTCTTGATATCAGTGTATAGCTTGTTAAGCAGAAAGACAGGCACTTTTTATACCTTATGTCTTTTTCTAAAGCTGATAGTTATTGGCTCCTTCTTGCAGAAAGAACTTGCAACATTCACTTCACCTTGTTCAGCGTTTCCTTTTTAGTTTTTACAAACCTGTTACTTTTTATTAGGTTTGCCTTTATTCTTCTGAGATAGCAAATAGAATTCTAATTTCTTCTCATTTAATTTATATGCCTAAATTGTCTTCATTCCCTTTCCAGAAAATATCCCATCATTATTCTGAGTTCTGTACATTTTATTGTATCTCTGTCACTGCTAAGACTGCTAAGAAAAGTTGTATCATATGTTAGGTTGATTTGTAGGGATTCTCTGTGCCACCATTCTGGAATCTTTAATATGGCTTATAATAGAGAAAATTGAATTCATTCAGGCTCTATGCTAGTTATAAATCCATCAGTGTATTTTCCATGGATTTCAAGTACTTTATGTGTGAGTGATGGGCCAAATAGGAAAGAGGGAAACTAAAGACCTCTTGTGACTAATAAATGTCAATAAAGCTTTGTCTGTATTAGTCCAAAATGACAAGGTAATGAAGTAAAGTGCCTAGAACTTTGAACCAAGACTGGGGAGGCTTGGGTTTAAATCCATCTTTGGCCACAAAGGTTCTCAGGTACCTCACAGAGTTGATGTGAGGATAAAAGTTGGCAGACTACCGGTATATGCTGCCTTGAGTTGCTTGGAGAAGGGTGGGGATACAAATTTCATAAATAAATAAAATATTGGATGCAAACGTACTCCACAGGGTCTGTGTACTCTTGAGAGACTGGCTACACATATTCACCCTGTGAAAAGTGGCCAAGTTCTGCCAGTCGAGAATTCTGAATGCTCCTTTGGAGAGAAGCAAGTTAATTTATGTATGTATAGTAAATGCTTGTTTCTTTTTTGGCCTGGAAGTTCCCTGTACTGCTCCAGAAATGATTTTGAACTTCACCAGATTTCAAAAGTTGCTTGTATTTTGGAGGTGGGGCAGGAAGAGTGCTGCTGTGCTAAGAAAACTAAAAAGCTCACTTGCAGACAGAAATCTGACATTAGATGTGCTTTTCTACCTTTATATATCACAATAGTTTTCACATCTTTTCATTTTTACATTCTTTCATATATATATATATATATATATTTTGCAGGTAGAACTTCACGTCCACCTGGATGGAGCTATTAAACCAGAAACTATTTTATACTTTGGCAAGTGAGTGAATGGTGTTGGGTTTGGGTTCCCCCCTTGTTTAAAAAAATGGAAATATATTAAAACGTCGGTATTGCTTGCAAAATGTTCCTTGATTATTCTATTTCCAAACAAATGAAATAAAACTTTTGGTCCCACTTCCTTTGTAATCTGTATTGTGTTGGTTTACGATTTTAGAAAGCAAGGTTCTACCTAATTGTTCTAGAACAAGCAAGTGTGCTTTGATAGAGAAAGTGAATGAACTGCAAAAATACTATGTATGCCCTGCTATATTTAATGGGGCTTGTTCACAGATAAGTTTGCATAGGATTGCAACCTGAAAGTACAGTACTGACATGGTTCTCACCATCTGAACCATCCCTCCCACCACTGTCTCAGACTTCACCCCCCAGTCAGGAAGGTGGGGGGCTGTGAGAGTTAGGAAGGAAAAGTTAGGAGAGTTAGGAAGAAGACTGTGAAAGCCAGATCCTACCACAGTTGACTAAAATCCCATTCATTGTTACTGGTAATGACTGTTATGACTGAAGACTATTTCCAAATGTGAAAATCTGTTTAGAAGTTAAGAGGACATTTTCAGATAGTAACAGATTATAAATATGATTGAACCCCGCTGTTACAGCAAAATGCTAGATAGCGTTTGGAGGGTGTGAGATGGGGCTTATACAATCAGTGTGGCTTCAGTAGCAGTAAAACAGTTCAATTTCAATGGAAATGGATGCCATCATATAAGGCCACTACTGTAGGAATTTCTAGGAATTTACAAAAGGGACTTCTCAAGACAATAGTAAGATGCTTTTGTTTGCTGAGGCACTAGTTTCTATGACGCAAGGTAAAATGAACAATAGAACTATAAGTAATAGTCAGGAAACATCTGGCATGTAGGAGTACAGTTTGCTGGCAGTGTTACTCCAACAAAGGAAATGGCTGTGTCACTTGATGGATGGTGCTCAGTTTTAAGTTCAGGGTTTAGCTGGGGACACAGATTCTGCACTACAATTTCCTTGATCAGAAAATCAAGATCCTACATGTGTGTATTTCACTTATATGCCTTGTTCTATTGGCATATGTTGCTTTTTCTTTCTTTCCAGGGTTTGTGTGTATTTTGTCCTCTCTTTCTCTTCTCTCCAGCCCCTACCAACTGAAATTATTTTTTTGTGATTTATGGAACAGTGGTAGGGGGGAGCATCTGCATAGGGGGCAGCTGGGTATAGTGTACTAAGTAGAAACTTACCTGCACCCTCTTCAGTTTATTTTAGTAGAACCAACCCCAGTCTGTTAAATTTGCCTCCTTTAACATAAGGACAAGAAACTTTATTCTATAATATAAAAGTGAAAACTATAGGGATTCTATACAACAGACCTAATGTTGTGTTACAAACCATACTTATAGGGTGCTTCCAGATTAGGCTTTTATCATGCCATTACCCAAGTTTTTAACTGGTGTGCAGTGTGCTGACAATGTTGTCTTCCACTTGTAACCATCCCATGCTTTCCCACCATGTCTTCTGTCTTTTTTTCTACTGTAGAAAATCAAATGAAAAAGATGAAGTTGCTGCACAGTGCCTTCTCATTGGTAGTGCTAGGACCCCTCTGTTTGGAAGTACCCATACTTCTCATAGTACATAAGAGACAGGGGTTATAGACTCCGCCATAAGCTTAGTTGGTGTCTACAAGACAAATGTCCTGGGTTCTCTGACTATTGGTTTTCTTCATCAGCACACTAGACTCTCAGTTCAGAACTAACCCAATCAAGACTTCAGCAGTTGATACATGTATATATATATTTTAAACTTCTAGGAAAAGGGGAATACAGCTCCCAGCAGATACTGTAGAAGGCCTCCTACAACATGTTAGTCTTAAAAAGCCAGTCAGTCTCACAGAGTTCCTAGACAAGTTTTCTCTCTTCATGCCAGCAATTGCGTAAGTAAAGTAATTTGTTTTATCTTAACCATTGTCATACCTCGGATGTTGCCAGCTTAATGATCTGTGATATCATGGCTGCCCTGTTTTCTTCCCTATCAAAGGGTTTGACCAAAGAAGTATAAACTTTAATTTGCAATGTAGCTTAGAGATCAATGCCATTATTCTTACTGAGAAAATAACAGCTGATGACTTGCTGGTGTATGGTGACCCTGTACCCTTATCAGTAGCTAAGTGAGCGGAGCAACTCCTAAGGGCATGTGAAAACTTGTCTTCCTCTTGAAGCCCTGTGTGGGCAGTTATAGAACAGCAGTCACAAGGGATGGGATTCATTGGGATCAGCAGAATGTGTTGCATATTGATCTTGAGGCCAGTGCAGTGCCGGTACAGATTGTGTGGCCAGTACTCCCTGGGCTTCCTGACTTGGCATTGTAGATTATGTCTTAATGAGTCATAACTGGAGAACTCTCCTCCAGTAAATAGAATTTTTCCTTTCTGATTCTTGAATTCTGGACCACATTCCAGCCTTTCCCAACCATGTGTCCCCAGATTTTATTGGACTACAACTCCTGTCATCCCTGACCATTGGCTGTGCTGGATGGGAATAATGGGAGTTATAGCCTTAAGAACATCTGGGAATCCAAGGCTGGGAAAGGCTGAATCCTATTACAGGCTTGTTTGCACTTCTGAGAGACCAAACCTGGGAAAGGGCAAAGCCACTGCCAACCTGAGAAGTTTGGCTTGTGTGGTATCTTGACCTGTGCTGTGCTCTAATAGCAAAGAGTACTGAGCAAAGTGGGGGACTTTTGTCCTTCAGCTTAGAGCTTAATGGCAGCAGGGAGGTTCATAGCTGACAGCATACATCCCATATCCCATTACATCAATCCCTTCTCCCTGGATCTTTTAAGCTTTTAGCAGGTATGCTCCTGCTGCAGCTGAAAGGGTCACTTGCGGGGTGATTGATTGAATATGGAGGGAATACTGTTTCTTCAGACCTAACTTAACACCCCACTCAGGAGTATTTAAATTTTGAAGGGGGCAACCTCCCCCAAGTGCTTAAAAAGTAGTAGAGTAGTGTGAAATTGGGGTGGGGGGGTGCATACCATTATGTGCACATTTTCCCAACCCCAGTTTCCCACTACATTATCCCATACACCACAGGAAGGGGATTAAATATCCTCCATACAATGAACGACAACATAAGACACATTTGTTTGTCCATTGGTTTCCCTGATTGCTAGCATTGCCAGATAACCCTGGTTATTTTAATGAGATTTTATTGTTCTATCACTGCTTCATTGTTTCAATGGTTGATTTTATTATTATTTTATCTTGATTTTATCTGGTAAACTGCTTTGGGATATTTTTTTAAAAATGAAAAGCAGTATAGAAATGCTCTGAAATAATAAATAAAACATTTTTGTAGCTTTGAATTTTGGGACAGCTTTCTGTTTTGATGGGAAAATGCAGGGGACAAATGCAATGGATGTGTTGAGATGGAAGTGGGTGACTAGCAAGGACATTGGGGAGGGGTGGTGGCGTAGTGATATAATGGACCCTAGCCTGTCTCTGTGTCAGTCCTTTCAAATGTAACACCAAACAGTGCTTTGTGTCATGTGCGTGTGCATTTCTCCTTATGCAGCACTGTGGTCTGCTGTTTTTTCCAAACTAGACAAATTATGGTTCACTCAAGCCGTAGCTTGCTCGCAAATCTGGGTTTGATCCTAGTTTGTGATGCTGGATTGGAGGCAAATTATGGTTTGAGCAAACTGTAGTCTACTCAATTTGTACTATGGCTTGCCAAAAACTCTGAACCTAAGTTAAGAAATCGAGGGGAGAAAGGAGCAAGGGGGAGCACCAGTGTGAGTCTCATGCGAGCGATGTCAGGTCATGGTTTGAGTAAAATCTGAACCGGCACTGTGTGCAAGTGCTAATGACTAAGCAAGCCACAGAGCTTAAAAATTGAGAGGAGTAACTGACACGTCTCTCTGAGGACCCACAAAACCTCTTGGTTTGCTCAGGCATTGATAGCATTGGCTCGTATCATTACTTTTTTGAGTTCCTGATTAGAGCTGACTCATCACTTAGGGGCATTATTTTTAGAATTTAGGCACTCATGAATAACAAAAATGACAGATTTTGATTAATAGTAGGAGGATATTGGCAAGCATACTTAGTGTTGGTTCCAAATCAAAATCCGTGCAGGGCTCTGATCCAGTAAGTCCTGAGTATGCTTTGCTGTTTGTCTCACTCTTGCACATCTAGAGCTAAATCCACTTTCCCCCAACCCCATGCAAATGTCTGTGTGTGTTAGAGTAAAACTGGCTGCCTTGACACATGGAGTGCAAAAAGGATTGGAAAGTGTTCCTGCTGCAACTAATTGGCTACTTAAGTATCCCAAATTTCCCCATTAACCTGTGCCTGAATAGCTCAAGCAAATTGGGAAAATGTTTTCCCTGCGTTATTAATGTCAAACATAGTTTAGTCATTGCATCATTTTTTGGAGGTTGGAATTGGAGACCATGCTTGATTTATTATATGATTTTAATGATTGAAAGCCATCTCAAACTTTTTGGGGAAAGCCAGGATATCAATATACTAAATAAAATGTTACTGAGCTGTGATCAGATCGGGGTTGCAGATTCTCAAGGGCTTTCAAGACCGTATTGCTAAAGCTTAGAATTCAGTCTGTTGAGAAGTACTCAGCCCCACAGTACTGCAGATCTATGTTTTACAGACTCTTAATTGTTAATTTGGCTATTGCTACTGTAAAAACCAAGCTTTTACATTTGCAGGGGGGACCGTGAGGCTGTGGAAAGAATTGCTTATGAGTTTGTGGAAATGAAAGCCAAGGAGGGTGTAATCTATGTTGAGGCCAGGTACAGTCCTCACATCCTTGCCAGCTGTGACCAAAAAAAGTGAGTAACTTTTTAAATGTGTAAGAGAATGCATTGCAAAATAACCCTTCAAAGGGCACAATCCTATGTCCCTCCAACCTTGTCTGGGGGGGGGCATAGGATTGTGCATAGAAGGTGCTGTAACCTTGGAAATCCCTTCCAAAGTTGCAGCGCTATGGAGCGCCCCCCCCCCCCATAGCCAGCGCAGTTCTTTCCGCGCCAGCAGGGAACTGAACACGGAAGACCATGTTCAGTTTACCCCAGGGGGGAGGCGTTCCTGGGGGCGGGGAGGGAAGGAGTGAGGCAAGACCAGATTCCGAGGAATCCAGGCGGTGTCTCATCCTCTACTCCTCTCGAGGAGAGGAAAAGTGTCTAGACAGCTGAAATCAGCCGTCT
Source organism: Shinisaurus crocodilurus (assembly GCA_021292165.1). Taxonomy (NCBI): domain Eukaryota; kingdom Metazoa; phylum Chordata; class Lepidosauria; order Squamata; family Shinisauridae; genus Shinisaurus; species Shinisaurus crocodilurus. Next base: position 239,070,658 of record CM037877.1, read on the forward strand.
AGATGTTTTTGAGGGTGACGGGAGCGCAGGGGATATCCTATCCACAGTGCTCCTCCCACCCTCAATAGGATGCCCATAATCCTCTGAGTTCGGAGTGATACAGGCAGCCTTCTTGGATTGCGCTGCCCAAGCAAGAAGCACATATCTTATAACTACAGTCATGCCTTGGATTGAGAGCATAATTCGTTCCGGAAATGTGCTTGTAATCCAAAACACTCTTATATCAAAACGAAATCCCCCCCAAAAAAATTGTACAGAGATTTTTAATTTTTATTAAAAAAAATTTTTTTTATTTTTTTTATTTTTTATTTTTATTTAAAATTAAATAAATATTTAAAAATTTGCTTGTCTTGCAAAACGCTCTCAAACCAAGTTACTTGCAATCCAAGGTATTACTGTAGTACTATTGGCCAGCAGTGTGTGATAAAACAAAATAATATTGCTTGTTATGCAATACTTTGACCAGCGGCGGTTCTGCATTGAACCCTATCTGATAGTGACGATGTCCAGACTTGTATCTTCTTCCTATGCCTCTTAGCACTCCACACTACACAAGAGATCAGTGACCTATACATTACTAGCTTTCTGCTGTCTAAATAGGAAAATAATACTTCTTTGAAGGACTCTTCCCATGCATTTCTGCTTCAGGGGTTGAAGCTGTAAATGCCATTTCTTTGCATTTGTTGGCTCCCCTGCCTTTTTGTGGCTCCTTTTTGGAAGACTTACTGCTGTGGTCACTGCGGTTCCCTGGCAGTTCTTTAAAAAATGCAGAAATATATGCAAATTTAATGGCTGAGAAGTAAATGGAGGGGAAATTTGTACACCTGCAGTAACTGGTCCTTTACTTCAGGTGCACAATTTCCCCCTCCATTTACTTCCCACCCGTTAAATTTGCATATATTTCCTAGTCCAAACAACTATGCAAATACTTCTGACAGTTGTGGGGGGAGAACCCTTACAGGTGGCAGAATGGAATGGATCAAACAGAACACCAGCGATACTTACACCTGCACACACACCCCATGGGGCTCCATTCACTCCGTCCCATTCAGCCACCTTCTCAGGGTTGGTGTGTTTTTTTTTAGAACTGTCAGGGAACCACAGTAACCGCAGCAGTAAGTCCTCCGAAAAGGCAGGGGAGCCAATTTCTCCCCTTTCTGGACTAGCTGGAGACTAGGGGAAGTGTTGAAAAGGTGGAGGACACTGAGAAGTGTCAGTTCAACACTTAACATAGAGAAGATTAATTGCTAAGTGGGAGATATGCCCCCCCCCTTTTTGTGACACCTACTTTTGCTGCTCTCCCCCCCCCCCCCCATTTGGTGCTTTTCAATTGACAACTCAGCAATTGGTCCCTGGCAACTATGCGCAAATTAGCCTATATGCAGCCTTGCCTTATCAATTTCCTTGTATGTTGTCTACTCCTCCTCCCTGCTCCCTTTGACAGCTGAAACATAGATGGAAATTGACCAGGCAAGACTACACGTACCCTACAGCCGTAAGAGCGCACATGCAAAAGACCGACAAAAATAAAAATAATTTAAAAATTACTAACTGATTTGTACAATTTTCTGGGGCTGGAAAAAGGGGGTGGTGAAGCAGTGACGGTCACTCTGAAGTGCCGCTTGGGCGTCGGTGGAGGGGCTGTCACTGATGGTGGCAAAGGCAAGATTGCAAAGAGTGGCAGGGTTTTTTGCCGCTCTTGCTGAATGGCTCGCTAGCTGATCCCCTCAACCTATGATGTAGTTGCTCTCCTGGGTTTGGACAACATGACAACTCATCGTGGATTGAACAACCCCTAAAAGAAACCATGGGTTGTCAGGGTGGCTTGCTGCTGAAAAATAAGCCACTCTGTGGGAAGTGGTCTGAGTTCAGACATCACAGCAACCCAACGTGGCTAGTTACCCTTAATGGGTTGTCGTGTTGTGCAAACCAGGTCAGTTGCTTCAGGTAGATCATGACTAAAGCTGCAGTCCTATGCACAGTTACCTGGGGGTAAGTACCATTGACCCCAGTGGGACTTACTTCTCAGTAAACATGCATAAGATTGCGCTGTAAATTGTAAAATGTTGTAGTAGCTCACAATATGATACACCATGTTGAATATTAGATTATAATTAGCGCAGACCCAAAGGTATCTGGTCACAATTATGGAGTTATCACGACTTGCTTGTTTTTCAATTGTAAGATGAGTTCAAAGGTATCATGGGGGATTTGACACTCTGTGCCATCAAATCCAGAGGATAGGTATATGTTGTCTGTAAATAAAATGGCACACTGCAGATGTCAAATGAATAAATTAACTGATTGTGATGTGCTCACGATTAACTGAATTACTGAAGCTTTCCTTGTGATTCTACTCTATTGAGAAGAAGATAATCCTGCAGCACACTCCTATGCTTGGAAGTAAGTCCCATTGAGTCTAATGGCTCTTACTCCCAGGTAAGAGAGTGTAGGATTTCTAGGATTTCATAGATTTCATAGAGTTGAAAGGAGCCTACAAGGCTATCGAGTCCAACTCCCTGCTCAATGCAGGAAACTAGAGGAGGGATCTCCCATCCAAGTAATAACCAGGCTTGACCCTGCTTAGCTTTCCACGCTCAGACAAGCTGAGCCAGTGTGAGCCACAGGCCTGTATTAAAGCCCTAGTGCAGTGATGGCAAACCTTTTTGAGCCCGAGTGCCCAAACTGCAACACAAAACCAACTTATTTATTTCAAAGTGCCAACACTGCAATTAAACCTGAATACCGAGGTTTTAGTTTTAGAAAAACAACTCATACAGTTGCCCAAACTAATTAACATCTTTTGTCTTTAAAGAAAAACACAATAACAGAGCTTTCAATGATACAAACAGTTTTTTGTTGAAAAAAAAATCAACTCAAAACATTATTATAGTACTAGATTCATACATTGAACACATAGCCTGAAGGGAATTTATACAAACTTTTTAAATAATTAGGCACATGTATTTTTGGATAAGGGATTCTCAACTTGTAATATGATTATATGCCAGACTGAAATTGTATGGGGCAAGCTTTACCCCGGGTCCTTTCCCTGCTTCTACAGGTGTCGGATTAGTAAAAGTAAAAGTCAACCTGTACTAGGATGAGCAAGATAAACAAGAAAACTAAACGTGCTTAACACATTTTAAATACTTTATGTCTTGGACTGCAAACACTGCATTAGGTAAAAGTTTGCATTGGGCATGCTTTTGCACAATTAATGTGATTTTTGCTATTGCATGCATGCTGATAATTTGTCAAACCTTGGCTCATACTCTGTTAGTTTGAGAGCAACACATGCAGCACTCAGGTCAACTGTTAGGGCTTTACATCCAAGCCATGCTCTGTGCATCATTCTTCAAATGTGATAACAATATAGAAAAGAATTCTGTAACAGGAATTCTAGAATAAAATCATTCTGTTCCACACTGTGAGAAAGAACAAAATCATTAGTGTTTTGCAGAAGGGGACAGTCTTTTCGCGATCTGGTGACCAATGGCTCGAGTGCCCACAGAGAGGTCCCTGCATGCCAGCTGTGGCACCCATGCCATAGGTTCGCCATCACTGCCCTAGTGTCAGTTTTTGGAATATTTAATCCAAAGCTTTCGGATTTATACAGCACCTGGAGTGCATCTACATTTATTTCTCCCTTTTGGAATGTAGAGCTACTGATTTTACAAGCCTGCCTTGTTTTTTCCTCCATCCCTCCCCACAGCCCGTTTTGAGACTGCTTCCATGTTAGTGGGACTTCCTGCTCTGTGCACTTAATCTCTCTTGCCTGTGTGAGGCAGCTGTAAGGGATTTTGGCAGAAGTTACTCAACTCAGGGAAGAAATCAGAGATAAAACAGAAGCATTTTCTTCCCTGGCTCCTTTTTATTATTATTAAAAAAAAACAAAAAAACAAGCAGATTAGCTGTTATAGCTTCTGGGTTGAGATCCTGCAGCTGATCTTTACAGCTCTTAATTTGTTAAGAAGGAATTGGAGCTTTGACAATACATTGCTAATTTATATTTAAACCAGCTTTGTAGGGGAGTTTCATGAGGGGGTGAGGGAGAATAAGAGAGGAAGGAAGGTTTGTTGCTGGTGGTGGTGGTTGTATTTCCTGCCAAGGTAGTTTGAAGCTGTGCATGTTAATAAGGCATAGGGGTTGGAGTGTTGTCCCCAGTTGAAAAATACACACTTTTACTTACAGAAATACTCCATGATCTAGCATGGTCATTATCAAACTATAGCTGGCAACTAGACATCTTGAACTACTTTGCAAGGTAATTCAATTACTGGGTTTGCACAACATGACAAGCCATGGTGGGTAACTAGCCACGGTGGGTTGTTGTGTTGTGCAAACCCAGACTGCTTCTTGCAGAGTGGCTTGTTTTTCCCCCACAAGCCACCCTGACAACCCGTGCCTTGCTTTAGGGGTTACATAACCCATGATGGGTTGTCATGTTGTCCAAACCCAAGCAACCAACCCCAGCGTGGGTTGCGGGAAGCGATGAGTGAGCCGCTCAGGAAGAGCGGCAAAAAACCCTTGCAGCTCTTGCTGAGCTCCCCTGGGCCACCAGCAGTCCCAGCTGCTCCACCAAGTGTCCAAGTGGCACTTTGGAGTAACTGTCACTAGCTCACTCTGCTCACGACCCCTTTTGTGGTTGTCACAGGTTTCCCCCCCTTTTTTTTCGGAGATCACTTTTTGCGATCTCCAAGTGACAGCCTCTCCAAAGTGTCCAAGCAGCACATTGGAGCAGCCGCCACTAGTTCCCACCTTTTTTTTTTTTTAAAAAAAAATTGTGCCAGAAATGTGCATAAATGTTTTTGTTACTTTTTTTTAATTTGTTGGTAGTTCGGAGGTGTGCAGGAGTGCAACTCCAACTACCCAAAATGCAAAGCCTTGCCTGGTCAATGTCCTGGTAAGTGCCTGCTGTCAAAGCAGGTAACATCCATGAACATTAAGAAAGCCAGTCTTCAAATACGTTACTTTGCTTTTGTTTGACAGCTGTCAAGTGCAAAGCAACGCTGTGAGCAGACCTTTGCTTGCAAAGGGGGGGGGCAAGTAAATCACCCCATTTGCAGCAAGCTTCTCTAGGTTTTAAGTTTGGACCTGACAGTTCTCAGTGTCCTCCACCTTTTCTACCCTTTTTCGAGCCTCTAGGTGCTTGGGAAAGTACAGCTCACTCCATTTACGGAAGCAGTTACTTTCGACAGCTGTCAGAATTAATGGTTTCTTTTAAAACAGGGTTTTTGAGAGGGCTAAGCCATGAAATCTGTATATGTCCCTGTCAATCTCACTGTATTCCACACACCCCTTCACAAGCAAAGATCGCACAGCTTTGCTTTGCGCTTGACAGCTCGCCATTTGACAGCTGTCAAATGAAAGGAAAGTAATGTATGTGAAGCACCTCCAAACTACCGGGAGAAGAATAATGAAAATATTTGCACACATTTCTGACACAAAATGTGTGTGTGTGTCTGTGTGTAGTGAACCAGTGACAGTCATTCCAGTGTGCCGCTTGGGCACTTTGGAAGGGCTGTCACTTCAGAGATTGTAAAAGCAATCTCGGGGGGGGGGATGGGGGGAAGCTGCGGAGATGGCAAAAAAGGGGTCATGATCAGAGTGGGAAGAGAGAGAAGATGAGTTCTGCCACGCAGGTCCCTGGGATACCTGCAGGAGGACCGAGGGAGAAGGGGGGACAACCCATGATGAGCCCGATCATCTGATGGACACACTGTCAGATGAACAACCCACACTGCGTAGCTTATTCGCAGGGTGGGTTATCATGTCGTGCAAACACACCCTTTATATTATCTTCAATAGAAAGCTGTGGATTGCTGTTTTTTTGCCTTTGCAGAAATAGACCAGTGTTAAAGTATTGGCAATACAAGTTTCATTTGATTTAAATATGCAATATGGCAATTAGACTTCTCTTCTGGTATGTTTAGACAATATTCTGGAAACTACTGAATTTGAATGTAGGAAATGTCCTTGGACTGTTTTGGATCATTAATTCATCTAGCCCAGTATTAACTGCTCTGACTGGCAGGGTTCTCCAGGGTCTTGGAGATCCTTTCTACTGGTATATTACTCAGGGGCCTGGTCCAGCCAAGGCACCTCACTTTAGATTCAAGGATACTGAGGAAGAAACAAAACCACTTGTGTAAAAGATGGCATACAGTTTATTGACTATAAATTGATGAAATATGGATGCAGATATCAATAAATGAGCAAAGCAAGGCTGGTCACAGGGCTTCCTGATGCGATGGACATCGCCTCGCGAGCACGAAGTTGCTTGGACACCTGTGCACACCTCATCCCAAGCCGAAAGCCAAAGTTCTAATTAACATGCTATGGATTTAATAGATGTCTCCCTAAATTCTAGAAGCTGCAAGAAGTGGCTCGAAGCTGTCAGCGGGGTGGGGGCAGGGAGGGAGGGTGAGAAAAGACCCAGCTGTTCCAGTTATATACTTAGAAGCATACATAGTCCTCCTTCTCTCAGGGATGCAGTAAAGAGTTCACAGAGACTGCTACCTGGTGACCTCATGCTTTTACTGAGGCCCCTGCCATGCTGCAGGGTTTCTCACAGCAATTAAGGCCTAACAATTATCTATTGCAGTGTAGCTACTTTAAAGGCCTGTGTTGGACACAGAATAGTTCACACTGTCTCCTCATCACAATGTCTTCTGGTTATCAATCCCAGTGAAACTGGAGATCCTGGAATTGAACATGAGACCTACATATAAATCATGTGTCTCTACCACTGAGCTAGGCATTAGGTGGCAGACTATATACAGGTGTTTTGTTGTGGTGAGCCCTGTAAAGTGTGAAGGAGAACATGCGTCCCCAGATGTTCAACTTCAGGAGTTTGGAGCTGAGCATTGGAAGGAAAGGGGGGCTTAACAATTTCCTACCTGCTGTTTTTTCCTGCAACTTGCCCCATAACCATTTCCCCCTATGTGAGGTTCCAGATGTGTGCATCCTTAGCCTTCAAGATTTTGTAACAGGCATTTGCATGTCATTTATACTTCATTTATTTAGAATATTTTTGGATCACTCTGAAGAACATCAATGATTGTTGCGAGAGACAGCAAATGTATGCCCTTTTAAAGTGTGAAATTCATTCAATTTATTTGTACCCTGCCTTTCCCTCTAAAACAGGAGTGGGCAACTTGTGGCCCACCAGATGTTTTGGCCCAGAGCTCCCATCAGCCCTGGCCAGCAAAGCCAATTGTGAGGGATGATGGGAGTTGCAGGCCAAAACATTAGGAGGGCCATCAGTTGCCCACCCCTGCTCTAAAAGGAAGCCCAAAATGGCTAAGGTGTTTGTGTTATCAGTGTAACAACATGATACGAAATAATTTTGAAAGACAAACAGTATGAAAAAATTATCCAATCATAAGGATACTAAAATAAACCTATAAATAAACTTTCAATTCAGTACTTACAAAAAACCCAATTCAGTTAATGCAGAATAAAACAATGCATTAATAAACAAGGGGATAATAAAATAAAATTGACCCTGAGATTTAACCAGCTTGATGTTGTGATCATGATGCAGTTTTTTCCTCCAGTGTTGGGCAATGATGATGGGGAACAATGATACCCCAACCTTTTTCGACCCATGGGCAAATTTTGGAATTTGAGAAACTTCTGTGGTGGAAACTTCTGGTGTGGGTACCACCACAAAATGGCTTCCATGGAGGATGTGGCTAGTCACATAATAGGGGCTTGGCTAGTCAAGAAATGTGTGTGCAGGGGAGAGAAATGGCAAGGCTAGAGGCTGGGAGGAGGGGGGAAATGGAAAAGGTTGCTTACTGGTCCGCCCAACCTTCTTCCATCCACACAGACCTTTCCCCTTTGCTCCCTCTCTCCACTCCCAGCCTCTAGCCTCGCTATTTCTCCCCCTTCCCTGTTCCTAGCCGCCTTCTTTCTCTCCCTTCCTAGCCCCTAACCTTGCTCTTTCTCTCCTGTTCACCCCTTTATCTTGCTGTTTCTCTTCACTCCCAGCCTCTAGTCTCACTATTCCTCTTGCTCCCCCACCTCTTTACCTCGCTGTTTCTCCCCCGTCCTGGCTTCTAGCATCGCTTTCTTTCTCCCCTCTACCCCTTTGCCTTGCTTTCTCTTCCTGCCCGCTGAACAGGTAATCAACAGCAGGTTCAGGAGCAGTAGGGAGAACCTGGCGACTGGCACCCTAACTTTGTTCAATTTAAAAAATAAAAAAAAAATCTTTGAAGGGGGCAGGGAGTGGAGAACTGTGTGATTGCCATGGTACCTGTGGCTGCCACATTAGGGACCTCTGCACTTAACTGATCTCTCTCTGTTTATTTTACACAGGGGAGACCTCACTCCGGATGAAGTGGTTAGCCTTGTTAATCGGGGATTAAAAGCTGGAGAGAAGGCTTTCAACATCAAAGCCAGGTCTATTCTATGCTGCATGCGCCACATGCCAAGTAATGTATTACAGCTCACCTGTGGCTCTGCTCCCTACTTTACCAAATTTTTCTGTCTATCTTCCCTGCCATATACCCGCCTATGCACACTGACTCTTCAGATTCTAATTCTTTTAAAAAATTATCAAGAAGCAATTCTTTGTGGTTTAGATGCTCAGTCACAACATAATGTTAATAATGATTCCCACAGAACAGTAGGTACATGGAATAGGTAGAAACATATACCAGGTTTCCATGTTGCAACAACCCACAGTTAAGAAACCATAGGTAGGTTGTTAGAAATGCAGTGGAAGCGAGCAAGCATGAATACTGGTTCCTGCATGCTTCTGCTTCAGTAAACAACCCAGAGACGCCCCATCCCTGTTCGTTTGTTTTTACGTGATTTCTGAAGCCAAAACTCTGGGTTCTTGGGAGATGAAACCATGAGTTGTTGGGGTTAAACTGTGGGTTCAAACTCCCCCAACAACCCAGAGTTCTGGTTTCAGACGTCACATAAATGACCCAATGACACGGTGTCCCTGGGTTGTTTATCCCAACAGAAGCAAACAGGCGAGAACCAGTGCATTTCTCGCTGCATTTCCAACAACTCATGGTTTTTTAACCATAGGTTGTTGGTGGCATCCACCAACAAAGAAACAACAGAAACAAAGAGAGACAGGAGGAGGATTTCGTCATGTAATGTCTAAGATAACTTGAAGAGGCAGCTAATTCTTCTGGGATGAGAGATTTGGTTGGTTTTGTAGTGTACAAAATTAGTCAGGGCTGTTGACAAGCATGACTAAGCTGTGCAGTATGCTTGACTTTATCTAAGATTGCTTCTACACTCGCCCTTTTCTCTGGAATTGTGATCCATGATTCACTCACTTTTTGCAGTGAACCCAGACAACATCATTAACAAAGTATTGCATCCCATTGTCTTATGTGTTCGCCTCCCATGTTTTTTCAGATCTGGTCTGTGGTGCTTTTATTTTATTTTATTGCAATAAAATGCAATTACCATGGCAGCATGTCCAATGTGGACAGGCAAAGTGCTGTTTAGGCTTTTAAGGGTTAATTTGCCTTGATTATTTTAGAAAGCATTTTATTGTTTCCTTTTAAGTACAAGTGGCGGTGAATTGCCCCAATGTAGTTTCCTGTTTCACTGGTGGGGTAGGGTAATTACTGTTTTCCTTTTACTTTTTTGCTTTTATATCAAAGTCATACTGTTGTGCTAAGAAAGAAGAGGAAAAAATAATACAAGGAAATCAGTAATGGAAGTGCACCCCCTAAGGCAGGGGACAGAAGCTGATCAATTAATGGGCAATTCATCACTAATCTCCAAGCTACACTTAGCAGGAAGCAATAAAATGGGATGAAGCTAAAAGAAGGAAACTTAATTAACATTGCAAGGGACCCTTGCTGAGCGGGACAGACTTGTGAAAAAATATAGGCTGCTAGGTCAACGGAAAGGGCATTGCTGGATAATATGGTGCTGCATCAAGTACTGTATGGAACCGTAGCATGCTTGTAATGCCTCGGCACCACTAAAGAGCTGTAGTGTGGAAGCAACCTAAGCAAAAATTGAGACACTGCACTTACCTATGGATACACATTTATTAAGGAAAAACTATTTTTCAATGGTCCCCATGCTCAGCCAGCTCAGTAATAAGTGGGTCACTTATTGGTCACTTGTCCCTCCAATGATAGTATCTGCTGTTTAGTGCAGATTGATGCCAGTTGTGGTCTTTATCAGTTTTACTGAAGCCATCTTGCATGGTGCATCTTCTCTGAATTGCCTAAAATTTGTGCCAGTTTATGTGACCAAGCAGTTTATAGTGAAATGTGGGTTGAAATGTGAATGACATGCATATCACTGTTTAATTTAAGCAAGTTGCAAGATGGCTGTGAGAAGAAGTAGATTCCTTCCAATCTAAGCCAAACCACACATTGTCGGATCCCTTATTGCAAAACAAATCTGACATATCTTAGGTTCATAATACAATTTATATTAAGCAAGAAGACAGTCTGGTGACTACATGACCCCTTTTACTAGCAGGCTTTTTGCCAAAGATGCATCTCAATTGGAAAGCATCCGTGGGAAAACATACCCAGTTCCTTCCTCGGAATTAGTACTCCTTTTAAAGAAAACATGATAAAGGGGGAAATCCATCCCAGTAAACATCAGCACAAAAATTTAAATAATTCAGTTTAAAAGTATCTTTCACTTCTGATTTCCTCACCTAGCTAAAAGTTTGTGTGTGGAAAGTAATCTTTATAGAGAGAGTGCAATTATGTTTGACAAACAATCCTAAAAATGTTTACTTGACTGACTTCTTAAAAAAAATTGTTTAGGATTGTGGCCCTAGAGCTATTTCAGGAAGGATAGGAAGGATGCCTGTAATTGTACTCATTCTCTTGAAACTATCATTTATAACTATTAATTATTTTTGTTATAAAAATAGAAAACAATGTATCTACAAACTGATCTCATTCTTGACTGTATCTTTAATTTAGAATGAAAGATATAAATCCCAGTTTTTGTTTTTTAAATTTGCGTAAATAATTACTCCACCCATGCACATAGAGTTTTGGCATACTCAATGGTTGTTTATGCATTTATTAATAGACATCTAAAACTTCATCTACTTTATTGCAGTTATGCAGTTGGGATATGCTTACACATTCAATGTACTTGTTTCTGTATTTGATTTGTGCCATCTTTCTACCAAAAATGACTCTCAAGGCAGCTTACAATCACTAACAACACTTGATAAGAACAATAATAAACAAATACATTAAAACACAATTAAAAACACAACAATAACAGAATAAAAACAGCATCCACCTCAACAGATCTGCTTACACATCAAAGTCCTGCTTGAATAAAGCGGTCTTTGCATGCCAGCAGAAGGAAATCAGAGAGGGAGTGAACCTAGCTTATTTTATGCAAATATAGTTCTTCAGATTGAAATGCTTGGTTTCAAATTGCCAGAGTTTATAGTTCACAAGCTAGGCTTGGGTTGTCTGACTTGGTGGAATTGGATTATTTTAATGGCAAAATAATTTATTTATTTATTTCAGGGGTGAACACAAAGAAGATCTCCAGATGTTTTGGACTTCAACTCCCAGCATTCTTGACCATTGGCCATGCTGGCAGGGGCTTCTGGGCATTGAAGTCCAGAACATCTGTAGTTCCACCTTCTGCCCACCCCAGATTTATATGATTTGTACCCCGTCTTTCTACCAAGAAAATTACACTCAAGGCAGCTTACAATCATCGGAACTATGAAAAAAAAATGTAAAACACAAATTTTATTAAAATGATACTAAAACAAATACAGTAAAACACAATTAAAATGGTAATTACTTTCTAAAATCTTGTGAAACAATGCACTACTTTCTGGAATAAAGTGGTTTAGAGAAAATGGCATCCTGAGAACTAGAGTTTGCTAAATGTATTTGTTGTGTTTATAATGTGTGGTGGTGTTTTTAAAATGATGAAACAGACACTATCCTTAGTGAATAGTCATCATCATCATCATCAGGCGATCACTCGTGACAGAGTAAGATTGTCTTCCGGGATAAAAGGAGGAAATTCTAAAGAAGATTGTGTAGACTCTAGCGATGGGTCCGTAAGTGACTGTGGAGGCCAATTCTAGATCCACACAGCTTCCCACAGTGAGGACACAGGTTACCAGATAGAAGATGGTCCTGTAAAGGATTCATTTGACGTGCTTTTCGCTTAGCACGTTTCTCCCTTTCACCTTGCACTCGGGCTTCTTCAAGGTCCATGGAACCTTTGTGAAAGGCCAACCTCCAGTTAGATCGTTCATGGGCCAGAGCTTCCCAGTTTTCGATGTTTATGTTGCATTTTTTTAGATTAGCCTTATGAACATCTTTAAACCTCTTATATTGACCACCGATATTCCGCTTTCCATCCTTGAGTTGGGAGTAAAGTAACTGCTTTGGGAGACGGCAGTCAGGCATTCGAACAACATGACCGGTCCACTGAAGTTGGCGTTGAAGGATCATTTTTTCAATGCTAGTAGTCTTTGCTTCTTCCAGTACACTGACATTTGTTCGCCTATCTTCCCAAGTAATTTGCAGGATTTTCCGGAGGCAACGTTGATGAAACCTTTCAAGGAGGTGGAAGTGACGTTTATAGATAGTCCATGTTTCGCAGGCATACAATAAAGTTGGTAATACAATGGCTTCATAAACCAGTGTTTTGGTCTTCTTACAAATATCCCGATCCTCGAACACTCTATGTTTCATTCGAGAAAATGCGGCACTTGCGGAGCTCAGACGATGCTGGATTTCACTGTCGATGTTAGCTGTAACAGAAAGATAGCTGCCAAGATAGAGAAAATGATCGACATTTTCCAGTATTGTCCCGCCAAGCTGGATAGATGGCATCACCAAAGGATTGGCTTGCACTTGCTGATGAAGCACTTTGGGTTTTTTGATGTTAAGTGAGAGACCAAGTTTTTCGTATGCTTCTGCAAAAGCATTTAGGATAGTTTGGAGATCATCCTCTGAATGTGCGGAGACCACATTATCATCAGCATACTGAAGTTCCACAATGGAGGTTGTAATTACCTTACTTTTTGCTTTCAGCCTGCTGAGATTAAAAAGCTTTCCATCTGTTCGATATATAATTCCCACACCGGTGGGAAGTTTCCCCTTGACAAGATGTAAAACCATGGCGATGAAAATGGCAAATAATGTTGGGGCGATAACACATCCCTGTTTAACACCTGATCCCACTTTAAATGGAGCGCCATGAGAGCCGTTGTTGTCCAAAACCGTTGCTGTCATGTTGTCATGGAGAAGTCGCAAGATATTCACAAATTTATTGGGGCATCCAATTTTCATAAGGATAGTCCAGAGAGCTGTACGGTCTACAGTATCAAAGGCCTTAGCCAAATCGATAAATGCCATATAAAGGGGTTGATTTTGCTCCCGGCATTTTTCTTGGAGCTGACGTGCAGTAAAAATCATGTCTACTGTCCCTCTAGAGGGGCAGAAACCATATTGAGTTTCAGGGAGGATCTCTTCTGAAATAGATAGAAGACGGTTTGCGAGAATCCTAGCAAATATTTTACCTGCGGTTGCTAAGAGAGAAATGCCCCGATAGTTTCCACAGTCTGTTCTATCACCCTTCTTAAAGAGGGTGATAATTATGGCATCCCTGAAGTCTTCTGGGATCTCTACTCTTATCCAGATTTTTTCGATGAGTTTATGAAGATGTTATACAAGTTCGGGGGCCCCTTCTTTAAAGATTTCAGCAGGAATCCCATCTGGTCCACTAGCTTTGTTGTTCTTCATTTGATTAATGGCTTTTTTTACTTCATCCAAAGTGGGGAGTATTGCAAGTTCCTCTTTAATTTGTTTTTGTGGGATTTGCGAAAAAATCTCATTATCCACCTTAGATTTACGATTTAAAAGGTCATAATAATGCTCTTTCCAACGCAGTGCAATAGACTCTTTGTCTTTTAAGAGTTTGGTGCCATCTTTTGATTGTAAAGGGTTTGTACCATAGGTTTTTGGTCCATAAATGGCCCTTGTGGCCTTAAAAAAGCCCCGTGCATCATGAGATTCTGCAAGTTGTTGAATTTCTTCAGCTTTCTTTTTCCACCAAGCGTTCTTAAGTTCTCTTGTTCTTCTTTGGACCTCAGTCTTTGCGCTAGCGTAGGTTTTTTTCTTGGCAGCGCAGTTAATATCATTTTGCCATATTTGGAAGGCTTTCCTTTTTTGGTCAATTATATATTTAATCTCATTGTCATTTTCATCAAACCAATCCTGATGTTTCTTAGTTTCATATCCAATAGTTTGTTCACAAGCTGCAGTAATGGAGATTTTCAGCTTAGACCAATGGTCCTCAATGTTGTCAGGAGGTTCCGTAGGTAGATGTTCCTTAAGAAGTGATTGAAGATGAGTTTGCTTAATAGGATCTTGAAGGACTTGGATGTTCATTTTACGCCTTGGGTTCCTTCCTTGAAGCCTACGTTGGGGAGCAATGTTGATAACCATTGTGGACCGGATTAGTCGGTGGTCTGTCCAGCAGTCGTCGGCACTCACCATGGCCCTAGTAAGAAGTACATCGCGGCGATCTCTAACACGGACAATTACATAATCCAGAAGATGCCAGTGCTTTGACCGTGGGTGCTGCCATGATGTTTTAAACTTATTCTTTTGTCGAAAGAGCGTGTTTGTGATAGTGAGATTATGCTCTGCACATATAGACAAAAGTAAGAGTCCGTTCGGGTTGCTATTACCAACTCCGTCTTTTCCAATAGTTTCTGGCCATAAATCAAAGTCACGCCCGACTCTTGCGTTAAAATCGCCCAGGAGGATAATTTTATCCTCCTTAGGTATCTCTGACAGGAGAGTGTCCAACTGGCTGTAAAAACTTTCCTTGATGTCATCATCAGCATCTAATGTTGGTGCATAAGCGCTCAAAATAGTTACCTGTTGGTTATTGGCGAGCTTTAATCGAAGAGTTATCAGGCGTTCGTTAATGCCAGTAGGAACTTCTGACAAAGAGTTCACTAGCTCATTTTTGATGGCAAAGCCTACACCATGTATTCGTCGGTCCTGCTCAGGTAGTCCTTTCCAGAAGAAGGTATAACCTCCTTTTTCTTCTTTCAGCTGTCCCTCTCCTGCCCTTTGAGTTTCTTGAAGTGCTGCTATGTCAATTTTAAACCGTCTCAGCTCCCTTGCAATAATAGCAGTCCTACGCTCAGGGCGTTCACTATCTATGTTATCCAGCAATGTCCGTATATTCCATGTTCCAAAATTCAAATGTCTTTTTCAACCGCTAAAATGGTGACCCCACTGGACGCGGTAATCCAGTCAGGGGAGAAAGAGGTAGACTATGTTTAGGGCACCTTTTCTAGCCCCCTCCCCATACGGGGTGAGCAGAGTGGATCCTAAATAGGGCTGCTCAGTCATGGATACAGCTGCCGAGCTGCTCGACTACCTTGTTCCTTGAACAGGGCGACTGAGTCTGCATCCACCGCCCATGTGCTGGTCCATGACTAGGGGCTTCCAGATTCACAGTCCTGCCCCCGTTGCCATTCGCCAGTCGCCATGGGACTTTTTTTTTGTTTGTTTGGTTGGGTTGGGTTGGGTTGGATGGGTTGGGTTGGAAGACGCCTGTGCGTGAAACTGTTTTATGTGGGGAGATCGGTGCACAACGAATCACCACACAAACTTGACAGAGTACGGCAGAGATCCAATGGCACGGTTACCCTGACGATCGGAAAACCATTCTCTGCTGCAGCCTTCATCCGCCTTCACAGCCGTTGTAATTTAGGTTTAATTATCTTCCGTTGAGGACTTTATGTTCTGCCGTTGAGGACTTTATGTTTTGGATCGTTCTTTGTCTGGTTCCTCTCCCCGGACCTTACCGCCATGGGTGACCCTACTGGGAGTACATAGCTCCCGACGGCATTGCTCACAGGATTCATCGGAACACGCAAGCCCACTCACCACTTCGAGGTGACAATCCGGCGAGGGGAGTGAATAGTAGGAGCATGCTTAAAGAAGCACAGTAGGTGCATGTTAATTGTTAACTTGTTATCTTATCTCTGCTTCTTACTTTCTGCTGAGCTGAGGTATGCCATTGTATGTCCTAAGCTAGGGTCAGCATTCCATCTTAATCACAGATTGCTCTGAGCTAATGAGATTTTCTGTCTCCCAGTTTTGTGACAGCAGCAGTAAATTAAAGATAGTGTTAATGAAAGTTTGCCCATGCAGTGAAGCCTTAGAGCTAAGTCCATTCACTTCCATGGGCCTTGGCATACCCAACTCTGCATTGAGCCAGGCTAGAAGTTGAAAAGAATTTGCAAAAGTGAAGGCATTCAAATGGGCCTCTTGGTGCAAACTGTTCTTGCCTGTATACATATGGACAACAGCTGTTATGTTTGGCAAATGGTTACTATTTTAAATAATAATTGGAACGCAGGAACTGGACAGTGTACAATATAAATATCTACTCTTTATAAGCATGTAGGGGATATGGAGTTCACCATAGTACTGAGTAAGTATGAGACACAGTTTCTAAAGCCAAACACCTTTTGTGGAAATAACCTCCATTGAATGGACTGGATTGGACATTATACTAAACTATAGTTTAAAACCATAGTTTAGTGTTGCATGAACAAGAACACTCCCCTCTCCTGTTTTGGGGGGTTACTATGCACCTTAGGAGAAAATATGCCCCAGATAAGCTAGGTGGTGGTGGTGGGGAGACACCCCCCCTCCCCTTGAGTTTGGTCAGAAATTACTTCCCACACTCCAAATCAAGAAACAAAGTTTATTAAAAAAATAGAATGACAAATGAGAGGGAAAACAAGGCAGGCACAGAAACAAAACACAAAACTTACTAGCTATCTTGACTCGATGCAAACCACCCCTCCCGCCCCCACACACTCCAGCCACATAGACTCTCACCTGGCGATTGGAGTTTATTCAGAGACAGCAAAAGTTCTAAACTTCAAGGTGCTGGTTTAACTTTTGAAGCCCTAAAGAGCCTCAATCTTGAGTATCTCGGAGCATCTCCTCCTCTACAAACCCCTCTGGGCCTTGAGATCTGCTAATGAAGCCCTCTCCAAATACTATGGGAGTATACAAAGTGGAGGATTGTGCTACTCTGACCTGTGTGCTGAGAGAGTCTCGGAAGCTGTACTGAAACTTGTCAGGACAGAATTAATCCCATTTCTGAACTGTACTAATTTGAAGAGAGAGGGTCAGATTTTCCAGTTTGGATGGGTGGGTGGAATCTGACAGTTCTGATACTGTGATTGCCACTGTGGCTGAAGCAAAGCAAGTTTGTGAGCCCATTTCATTCCTGAGCCAAGGTAATTGGCAGTCAGAGGCAGTGTTAGGGGGCAGCCCACTAGGGCTGGAGCCCTGAATCTCTGGGAGACCATCTGCCCCACCACCCAGCTGTCCATGGGCACTTGCTGAAATAAAGGTACAAGGACCCTGATCTCTGTTGCATCTGATCCCCGTGGATTAGTTGGCTTTTTGCCCACATGTACTTCACCTCCTGCTGCCCCCCTTTGAATCTTTCTGCCTGAGGTTTTTTTCTGAAACCAACTGCCCTCCTCTCCCCTGTCCATACATCCATTTTTACAAATGGGGGTGTCCTTAGGAGGCAGGGTCCTTTAAAGACACACACACACACACTTTAGAGCATATGTAAATTCGCATATGCAAGTGTGTGCTTTTTTTTTTGTCCTGTTTGCCTGAGCCCTGGATCTTTTCGGTACCTATCGCCCGTGCTGGCAGTGTAGATTCAGGCTTTCATACCTGACTCTTTTCTTGCTTCTGCGCTGCCCTGAAAGCTGGTGCTTTGCTTTCGTCTTGCCCAAATAGTTGGGTCTCTAGTAGCAATGCATTCCTGTAATATGGCTTTGCGTCTGCATTATAATCGGCACCCCAAAATGCTTGGACTATTAGACCAGTCTCATGTGAGCTGTTGTAATTTAATCTTATAAAGTAAATAACTTTTATGAAGGAGCATATTGGCAAAAATACCCTGTGAAGCATAACTTTTAGTGTTTGATTAACTGCCATATTAACTGTTGCCTGAAAAAATAAAAGTTCTCTAAAGAATATAATGCTCCATTATTTCCCTTGCTGTTGGCCCAAGGCATGGGTCAAAAGGGCCTTTGCAATTAGAGATTAGATA
The DNA here is from genome assembly GCA_021292165.1 of Shinisaurus crocodilurus. Lineage (NCBI taxonomy): Eukaryota > Metazoa > Chordata > Lepidosauria > Squamata > Shinisauridae > Shinisaurus > Shinisaurus crocodilurus. Next base: position 239,088,778 of record CM037877.1, read on the forward strand.
ATGATATAAGGATCCCCTTGTACTTCCAAAGGCCCTGGTATAGACAACTACACACATGTTGCTGCTTTTGTAATTGATCTTTAAGACAGAAGAACACTGTGTTAACTGTATCCTATGCCCCAAGTTCAAAAAGCATGCAAAGAGGTGTTCTTGCTGCCTGTTCCACAGTTGTGAACCTTGGTTCTCCTAAAGATCTTAAAATCTGAGCATTGCAAGACCCACCTGTTTTGGCTGGCATTAAATAACTGAGGCTAAACGGACATAAAGTAACTTTAATTTCTGTGTCATAATTTTAATTAGGTGCTTGGTTTTTTAATGTGTGTTTTCCTTGAATCCAGATCCAGATCTCTCAGGAAGTGGTAGAATTGTACATCGCCCAGGGTGGCCGGGTGACCGGCCAGATGGGCGATTATTAAATATAATAAATAAATAAATAGAAACCAAACAACTTAAATAAAACTGGATTGGATTCACTAATGTAGTATTTACTTGGAACTTTTTAGTTGCTGTTTTTTTAAAGTTGATAATGGTGTTGCATCTGGAAGATTTTACTGACTCCTTTCTCCATGGTAAAGGAGAAAATGGTTGCTTCGCCCCCTGCATAATAAAGTCCATATCAGATTAAAGTCCTTAAAAAGCATAAAGTCCTTAAGGACGCAATCCTGTGGCCCTCCAACCTTGCGGGGGGGTGGGATAGGTTAGGTGGGACTCCCTGCTACGACCTTGGAAGTCCTTTCCAAAGTTGCAGCGGGGACTCCGCCCACAGGGCGCCCTCTGGGAACCAAAGACAGAAGACCGTCTTCACTTCTGGGGGGGGCGTTCCTGGGGGCAGGGAGGGGAGGAGTGAGGCACCCTGTCTTCTGCTGAATCCGGGAGGTTTCTCAGCTTCTCTTTCTCACAAGGATGGGCAAAACATTTTGACGGCCAAAATCGTCCATCTAAATGTTTTGGAGGGTGAGGGGAGCGCGGCTGCTATCCTATCTGCCACACTCTTCTCGCCTTCAATTAGATGCCCGTAATCTTCCGAGTTCAGAGGGTTAGGAGCACCCACATAAGATGGAGCTGCCCAAATCATTTAAACTGTGTCTGAGGAATGACAGCACCAAGGAGCTGCAAAGTGCCAGTATTTCATGGCTGTGTCATGGTTCTGTTCAAACATTAACTTGGTATGTTTTGATTAGGAATACTTTCTCCCTGGCTATTCCTTCCAGTGACTGGAAAAAATCAAAGTGAATTTTCAGAGCTGTACGTCCAACAAACAAAATATATGTTTGTTGGACAGTGGTTAGCCCAGCTGGTAAAAACTAGCAAGAAGCTGAATTGCTTCAGTTCCACTGAGAAAATAATTGCACTGTCAAACTCTACTCATAGTACATTAAGGCCAAATAGTCAAGACCTATTTACATAACTCTTCAAGACTGTGACAGCTGCAGATTTTTGTTGGCCAGGGCTTATGAAAAACACAGCTGCCATGTGCTCAGAAGGATTTTTGTTGAATAGGCTTGGTGACCACCACAGTCTGCACAGACAATACTGAAGCCAATAGAATGAGAGAAACAGAGGCAGGCTCTTTCAATTCCAATAGACCAGATGCAAAAACTGAAGTGAAAATAATTAGGAAGTTATTGGACCAAATATAATTAGCTATTAGGAACCAACATGTGACTCATGAGAGAGTGCAGAGGTTGAGCAAGATAACTGGTTTTCAAAGCACGCACTAGGCAGGTATAAACTTGCCCACAGTATAGGCCTGAATGTCTCACTGATCCATCCCAGTGGGTGTCTTGGTTGACTTAGGAGACAGAGTGCAAAAACATCTGTGCAAATCAGTAGAATGTGCCCCTCCAATCAGTTCTGATGTAACTATGAGGCAATAATCTCTTTCTTTTAGATTTATCTAGGGCTGTTCTTATGAGGACTTTAAAGCAGGTTGTATGATCTCAGGCAGTCATGCTCCTTCTGCTTCTGTTTGCATACCCTGGGCTGAGGGCAAGAGTACTCAAAGTGAGGTGAACTGCCTTCCTTGGGAGGCTTGTACAGTACTTTCCCTCCTATTCAGTGATTATGGTAGCATTTAAGAATTTCTGCATTAGGTGCTACCTGTTGTCAAACTAGGAATAGACTGGTAGAAAATGGACATGGGATTCAGTCATGGCATCTGATCTGTTTCCTCTAACTATTTCCTTCAGGAGTCTGTCATTTCCCCATTGCTTATAAAAATGAAGGATCTCTGAATTGAATCAATACGGACTGTCTAATGCAGACAAACCCGTGGTAGATGGTTCAGTTGGAAGCTTTTTGGTTTGTTTGGAGTAACAGCACATGTAGGTTAGGCAGCAGCTACTGACCCCTGCCAGAAAGCCAACCTTTAATGCAGGGGTGGGGAACAAGAACACTGGGAGGCTGGAAGACCCGCCCCTCCCACCTGGCCCCTCACAGGCCAGAAGATGTCAGGGGTGTCATTTGGTCCCCAGCTGGTGCTTCAGCTAGGGATCTGGCTTTGTTGCACATGAGCTGCCCCAACTGAGTCACTGGGTGGAGGAGCACTTCTTCACCTGGCTTTGATATGGGCAAGCTTTCCCCAGCCAGGGAAATCACACACACACTGAAGCCATCCATCCTTGGCCAGGGTGGCTTTGCCTGCCACATGCCTTCTCCTATTGGAAAGGATGTGGGCTGGGTGAAGCACTTCCCAATTGAAAGGTGTGCTAGGTGAATCCCTGCTGTTACTTCTGATCAATGATCTGAGATAACAGTGGGGATTCCTCTCCCTGCTAGCCCTGAAGGAGCAGGGCTTGGGGGAAAGGCTAGGGGGAGTGGCCTTGGCAGAGGACCAAACTGGCATGTGGGCTGGAGATTCCCCATCCCTGCTGTAATGGAAACCCTGAATTTAACATACAGATTCCTAATGCTCATTTCAGTGGCTGTGGCTAAAATTAATGAAGCAACAGTTTCCCATTCTTCTCCCACTCTTAATCATATATAAACTACAGTTACCCATACCTGAAGCAGCATAGCAATTATAAGAGAGATATTAAAGTCATGTAAAAAAATATAAGAATAATAATGCTATAATGCTGCATCCAGGGTATTTGAGTTTATTTGTATGCAAAACACACGGTTTCTCTATGCAAATGTAGTTAGTGTCCCTTGAAAACCAGGCAACAAGAGTATTCTGACAGAAGCAGTTGGAGAAATATTCCGCATTGCAGCATCTACCAGCAATGTTTACAGATGTGCAGCAAACCAAACATGTACAGTATACCTCTACTAAAATGACTACAATATTTTACAAGAGAAGCTTGAATTTTTCCTCCTTTGTGTTCCGTATTTGGTCTGGCAGCCTACCCAATTAAATTAGCCTTAACAAGATGCCTGGAGTTCCCTGAACTCCTCACCTCCAGACTTTTCACCTTTTTCCTCTTGTAAAAATGAGTTTTCAAAAGCTAAGTACTTACTTCCACCTGTTGCTTTTGTTAAAATGTTTCCTTATTTCACAGGGGACCATTTAAGGGTTTGTTTTTTCTTTGGTTTTGGAGAATTTTATTGAGCCATGAAAAGTGCTTTCTGTAGAACCCTTTTTAATTGATTCCTATAAAAGTAAGCTGGGAGAGAAATACTCCTCAACCAGTAAACTTGTATGCTGTTTCTCTGCACATTGCATTGGATGGCAGTCCTTATATTCTTAGAATGGAAGGGGCCAACAGAACCCTTAAAAAAATTTTTTTTTGCTTTGGTTTATAGCTTGCACGTTAGATCAGGTGGTGCTATTCAAAAAGGTACATTTTCTCTTACAACAGGCACTCTGACTGGGTCCTAAAATTATGCTGAAACATGGGCTATGTTCAAGCACATAACTGAAAAGCAGTATATTTGCTTCACTGTGCATTCAAGTCCCTGACTTTGCAACTTGTATGGACATTTTACATTGTTTCTGTCAAGAGCTGCCAAGTGACGGGGGCAAGGTCTCTGTGCATACTGAAATGTTGGAATTGGGTGTGGTAAAGCAACTGCGTGATTGGTTCATTGCTCACCTAAACTTGGCATGCTTCCAGGGTCATGTAATGGGTTTATTCACAACCTTTGGGTGTACAGATGGCTATTTATTTTTTCTATCTAGACTGATTCTGGCATACCTGTGATGGAAATGGTCATGATCTGAGTGTTTTGTTGCAGATGCTAAACTTTGATTTGGTCTACTGCAGTTCCAATACTACAGTGTTTTGTGTGATATGTACTTAATTGCAATTTTCCCCTGGAATGGGAGTGCTAAGATGAGTGATTTGGCTCACCAGGAATCCAGAAAAAGCAGACGCAGCCAAGGGTCATAAGTCCTGAATAAGTCCTGAAATGGAAGGGAAATGGGGAAGAGACATACAGATATGTCCTACTGCAACTCGTGTATGTGTGTGTTCCTTTATGAAGCACTAGATTCCAAGTTTCATCCCTGGCATACTCAGGTAGGGCTAGAAAAGGCACCTGCCTGAAAGCCTGTCAGTTGCCAGTCAGTGTTTACAGTAAAGCTTACATAATGTTTACTGTGTAAAGTTTACATCGATTATTATCACAGATGGTAATACCTCTTGCATTTTGTGGCTATTTGGCCCCACTGTTTACTTTTATTTCCTTTATACCCATGGAGGTACACGCGCACATGCCTGACTACTGAGGATAATACTTCATGCATCTGATGCTATAATAAATCTGCCAGTCTTTAAAGTACCATAAAACTTGTCATTGTTTATACAGGGCAGGTGACTTTCAGAAATCTTGGCCTTGCTGCGAGGCAATCCTTTTACAACATGTAACTAGTATAATACTGCAAAGTGTGGTTTGTGTAGGGATCTCAAACGCTTCATATAAAAAAGAGCTGCAGCTTATAATTAACTTCTGGAAGTTTCAGGAACCACAGCTAAATTGCCCCCATGTAAACTTCTGTATTTAAAAAAGCTGTAATTCTTTATGGTTGTTGGACTATTTCCAGCATCTGCCTGATCTTCTTTGGAAGGCCTTGTCACAGGGAAAACCCAGGAAAACAAAGTGTGGTTTTGGTATGTCAAAAATGTTCCTATGAATGACAAATATTATTTAAGTGAGGCTTTGGAGGCTGCCAAAAAAAATATATATCCCCATATTTACTGGTGTCTTTCTTTCCAGGCTGGTCACCAGAAGTAGTGGAACTGTGTAAGAAGTATCGTAATGATTCAGTGGTTGCTGTAGACCTAGCTGGAGATGAGTCAGTAAATGCTGAGACCTGCCCAGGCCATCGGAAAGCTTATGAGGTTTGTTCAATTTAATATGGACAATCAGCCAAAAGACTAGTATTGGGTGGGTGGGGACTGGTAGTTTGAAACCCACCATGCCCTGTATAATTTGAGAACAACAATGTTTAATACTCTCCCATAACAGTCTTTGTATAAGCATGCATTTGGAACAGAGTTGCATCATCTCTGGAGTACAAGACTGGAGTACAAGAACCAAATCCTACCGGCTAGCAAAACCTAAGTCACAGATTGAGTCTTAATAAAGATCAGAACATCTCTGACTAAAGCTTTGCAAATAGAGGATTGGTGTGGTTACTCCTCTCTGTAGATTTCACTCCAATATAGTTAGGTGTGCTTTGTTGCTGACATCTTTATCAACAGTGTGAACAGTTATATAGAGAGTTTGGAGGGGTAGAGTTTTGCACTCAAGCCCCCCCCTTTCTACTCATCCACTCTTAAGGGTTAGCAGCTACACTTCTGGGAAAGACTGAAGGCTATTGGGGGCTGAGAGAGAGTGACTTTCTCCTCCGTTCTAAACCCCACCCACTATCTTGGCATTAAGTCTCTTGATTTGTTTGTTTTCTTTGACCTCTATGACATGTAGTCTCTCTCTCTCTCTCTCTCTCTCTCACACACACACACACACACACACACACACACACTCATTTCCTCTAAAGTACCGAGTATAAGCCGACCCGAATATAAGCAGAGGCACCTAATTTTACCACAAAAAACTGGGGAAACTTATTGACTCGAGTATAAGCCTAGGGTGGGAAATGCAGCAGCTACTGGTAAATTTAAAAAATAAAGATAGATACCGACGAGGCTTTTTCGGTGGCAGGTACGGTGGCGGGGGGGTGGCGGTATTCCCTACCCATCATTCTCCAGAGAGTTGTGGGGGACCTACCAAATATGTGGGCTGTGCCTTATGGGTCTGCAGTACGAGGGGAGACTTGCATGCAGTTAGGCCAAGGAGTCATATACCATTAGCACATGGTTCCTAATTTCTGCTATTTCCACCACACACCCCCTTCCTGCAGCTTTGTAAGACAGACCACAACATTTAGTAGCCCCCCCTCACCCCACATCAGGGATGTTGAAGAGTCCTTGGCCTCGAGTCACGAGTCAAGTCACGAGTCTTTGGACTCGAGTCCAAGGTCCAAAATGGTGACCCAAGTCCTGAGTCACTCCCAAAGCGGCGGCCCATGGAGGGAGCGGGAGGGTCTCTGCGAGAGGAAGAAGAGCTGCCCTTCCTCCCGCGGAGACCCTCCCGCTTCCTCCATGGGCCGCCACCGCCCCCACTTACCATGGGCGGGTCCTTCCCTCGTCCCTGCTCCTGCCGCTGCTGCTGCCGCACCAGGGATGCATTACGAGCCCTCCCTGGGTTCGTAGTTCTCCGCGGCGGTGACACAGCCCGATCTCGCTCTTCTGAGCGGCGCGGAGAGCGTTCCCCATGCCACTCGAGCCGCCGCCGCCGCCAGCTGCCGCCGCCTCACTGCCTCGCCGCCACTCACGTCACTGCCGTCGCCGTTTCACCTCGCCGCCACCTGCTCGCTGCCGCCATCGCACGCCATGCCGCCGCCATCGCACGCCACACCGCCTGCACCGGTCCCGTCATCACTTCCAGTGATGCCGCTGCCATCGCACGCCGCCACCCACGTCAGGTCCCGTCATCACTTTCAGGTGCGGCGGAAGTGACACGCCGGGCCCCTGCTCCGGCGCGCTTGGCCGCTGCCGCTCTGTTTAGAGCTCTGTTTAGAGCGGCGGCGGCCAAGCGCGCCGGAGCAGGGTCCCGGCGCGTCACTTCCACCACACTGGAAGTGATGACGGGACCGGCGCGGGCAGCGTGGCGTGCGATGGCGGCAGCGTGGCGTGCGATGGCGGCAGTGTGGCGTGCGATGGCGGCGGCGTGGCGTGCGATGGCGGCGGCATCACTGGAAGTGATGACGGGACCGGCGCAGGCGGCGTGGCGTGTGATGGCGGTGGTGGTGGCTGCGAGCGGGTGGCGGTGAGGTGAAACGGCGACGGCAGTGACGTGAGCGGCAGCGAGGTGGCGGCAGCAGGCTTTGGCGGCGGCGGGGCTTTTTCTGTGGTGGCGGGGCTTTTTCGGCGGCAGCGGGTGCAGGTACGGTGGCGGGGGGTCTGGGGGTGGCGGCGGGGGTCCTGAGGGGGCGCTGACCCGAGTATAAGCCATGGGGGGCATTTTTAGCACCAAAAATGTGCTGAAAAACTCGGCTTATACTCGAGTATATACGGTATAACTGTCCAGCAAAATATTTCTTCATAACATTCAGTTTCCCATTTATTGTCTCTCCCAGAATATTTAATGATAACATATTACTTAACTAATACTTCCTTATCAGTTTCCCTGCCATGAATTATGCAAGTGTAGCATTGTAGAATCTGGTTGTTGTTGAAGCATATCTGTTGGTCTCACTGTCACACAAGCCAGTGCCGGTAATTCCTGTGAGAGACAGGAAGGGAGAATATCCAGCTTCTTTGTCTTGGGTATCAACATTCAAATTGTTTAATCTCAGCTGATAAAACTAGTGATGTACTTGGGTCCAATACACCTAGAGGAGGGCGGACTTCAGACTTCCTGGATCTACTTTGTGTGTTTTTTTACTAGAACCCCAAAGTCCACCAGCTAGAGTCAGGTACCAAATAGTGGCTTAAGGGCACAAAAATCCACTTCCAAGTTAAAGAACAGGGTGCCTCTCAGCACATGCCCAGTACAGGAATTTGTTTTCAATTCCAAAAGTAATCTTACAGTTCTTTCACACAAAAATCCACTCATTTTCTCCCACCCTCACCCCACGTGCTTTCTTATTTAGAATAGATTAATTTAGAAAGGAGAAATATCTAAATAGAAATATTTAGAAAGGAGAATCATCATCATTATTATTATTATTATTATTATTATTATTATTATTATTATTATTATTATTATTATTTCTTACCCGCCTCTCCATCTAGATCGAGGCGGGGAACAGCAGAAAATATAAAATACATAAACTAATCAAACACAACACATACTATTAAAACACCTTTAAAACATCTTTAAAACATCCTAAAGGCATCCTAAAATTCTGCCGGATAGGCCTGCCGGAAGAGATCAGTCTTTATGGCTTTTTTAAATTCCAAGAGACTGGTAAGTTGACGAATCTCCTCCGGCAGGCCATTTCATAATCTGGGAGCAGCAGAAGAGAAGGTCCTCTGGGTAATGCCCGACAGCCTAGTTTTGGCTGACTGAAGTAGATTCTTCCCAGAGGACCTAAGGGTGCGGGGCGGATAGTATGGGAGAAGGCGATCCCGTAGGTAGCCTGGACCCAAACCATGTAGGGCTTTAAAGGTAATAACCAACACTTTATACTTCACCTTGGAAACTGATTGGCAACCAGTGGAGTGCTTTTAAAACTGGTGTGATGTGGGCACCCCTAGGTGTACCAGTAACCAGTCTGGCTGCCATATTTTGCACTAGTTGAAGTTTCCAGACTAGGTATAAAGGTAGCCCTATGTACAGCGCATTGCAGAAGTCGAGCCTCGAAGTTACCAGCGCGTGCACTACCGTCTTTAGGTCCTCCGACTCTAAGAAGGGGCACAGCTGGCGTACCAGCCGAAAGAAAGAAGCCTTTTAGTTGTTATTGAACAATGAGGAGTCAGAAACCCTTGGTGATCCATTGCAGATCACCTAGAGATCTATAGGTAGAGATCCCAAGCTACCTTTTGCATACCCCTGCATTACACAGCCAAGTCTTCATTCTGCCTATTTTAGTTCATTGCTCTGCTCCTTGCAGACAGGGGAGGTGTTTCAGTGGAGTATTCTAAGCAATGTTTTGTTGTATATATTGTTTGCTTTGGGGGAAGAATAGCAGCATATTGCTAGACCCCCCAGGAGTAAACTAACGTAATGTTATTTACAGAATTAGTAATTGCATGATCTTTTTTAAATTAAAAAGCAGGCAGGGTGTGTGGTCAGGACTGAGGCATGGGGTGAGGGGGCTTTAACACTTTGCACTGCTGTAGTCCTGATTTGGATGGGGCCCCTCCATGGCTGCTATTTGCATCAGGAGGGAAGTTCTCATGGTCACCAATGGGAGCATCCCTCCCATACAAGCAGCTGTTGGGGGGGGGGGTGATCTGATTGGGACTGTGTCGGGCAAAGGGCTAACATTCCCTTGACCCACACCATAGCTCAATCACCCCCCCCACACACACACACACCTGCTGTTCTTTCTTTCTTTTTTAAATCATGCGATTATTAATTGTGTGAATAAGCACGAGTGTCCCTGTTTCCAGTTTCTTCCTTTTCTATAGCCTGATGCAGTGGTTTTTGGATGACAGTTCTGGGAGAGGCAAAACCTGATGGAACATTCCTCCAGGATTGCAGCTCAGCATAGTTTCCTGTGTTTGTAGAGAACTGTAAATCCCATTAGAGCCAGTGACCCATACTTAAAACCTCACAAATGGGTACAGAATTGCAACTTTGATTTTTAAAGGTGTGTTCTACTTTTTCATTTAGCGTACCATTGGGTTTATTTTCCTTATTCCTACTTAACAAAGCAGTGAGTTTGGATGTGACAAGTTCTGAATCACGGCAACATTCCATGAACAAAGTAAAATTTGTGAGAAAACGGTAGGAGTGTATTTTATCTCAAGATGGATTAAAATGTCTGAGTGTCATCTCCAAGATGTAATGTACACAGAGCACATGGCTGCATACTACCGTATGTTTCTGCCTCCATGTCAATACTTCTTAAAACAGACACAAAAATTTCTGTGTTTTGTTGTTACTTTTCATATTAATCATGATGTCTCCTAGTCTGTCAGTGCTGGAGAATCTCAGGAGCATTGTGCCAGAAGGTGTGAAAGCAGGACTAGGGGATGACAGGATTGAACTACAACTCTAGATTTATTGAAGAATTCATCTCTCATTGCTACCTTCAGTTGCAATATGAAGCCGTGTCACTATTAAGATTAGTGTGTGTTAGTCATGATGGCATGGCCTCCTAGTGTACCTCCTTTCCAACCAATTGGTAGTTTTTGCATAATGGCTTTTCTCAGTTTATCAACTTGCAGGGCCACCTATTGGTAGAGTAACATGTTCACACTCAGGAGACCATTCTTCACATCAATATATACACATACAAGAATATAGCAGTTTTCTTATTCATGAATGTCAATTGATCAGCCAACTTGTTCCTGTAATAAGTAGCATCTGAAAAACTCAGTTATTCCAGGTAAATGTGCATATTTCCTAATAGGAAATATGAAATGTATGACATGATCATTGTTTGTTTCCAGCCCAGCCAAAAATGGCAAGAAATCGGCTTCTTTTTCTGCACGTATTTTAATAAAATAACTGTTTTCCCCCTCTTTGGGAGAAATCACAATCGAAGTAAAGATTTTTCTGTTGTATTAAACAGTTCTTTTAAGTCTACAGCCAAAGAAAGATAAGGTAGCAAATACAATACTCAAAAATGTGTTATAATCGCTGATATTTGCCAGTCACAGTTTTATTTTATTTTTATTTATTTTTTAAAAAATTATTTAAAATTTTTCAAACAATTTATAAAACAACTAAATAACAAACATACAACTTATATAGTGCTCCCATCACCACTGGACCAAAGAATACATTCTATCTCTATATAATCTATTGTTATTCATTATTCCAAAATACAATATATCTTGACATGGCATGCTCCCGTTCCCCTTATTTAACACAAAATCCAAAAAAAACCCCCAGATATCCTTAAAATTGTTTTTCTTTAATTGTCCCCTTTTACATTTGATATTACAAGTTAACATATTGTTTAAAGCCATACCCCACACTTCTTTATACCAGTCAGTGATAGAGAAAACTTGCTGAACTTTCCATTTTCTTGCTATCATTAATCTGCCCGCCGTTAACAAATTTACAATTAATTCTTTAACATTTTGAGGACCAGCCACCTTTTCGGTTATTGATAACAATGCTAATTTAGGACAAACTTCCAAATCAGTACCAACAATTTCTGATATTTCTTCAAAAATCATTTCCCAAAAATCCAATACATTTTTACAACTCCACCACATATGAGCATACGTACCCAGCTCCTGACAACCTCTCCAACACATTGGAGAACATTTATTATCTATTTTGCTTATTCTCACCGGAGTCAGGTACTATCTCCAAATTAACTTATAGAAATTCTCTTTTATCCTTATTGACATATTTTTCAATATTTGCCTATCCCATATCTTATTCCATTCTTCTTTTGCTATTTCCTCTTCAAACTCTATATCCCAAACTATCTTGGGATTTTCCGCTTGCTCTTCTGATTTCTGAATCATTTTATATATCATCTTTGTAATACCTCTAGCTGATACATTCCCTTCTATAAGTTCTCTAGACATAACCAACTGCTCAAATGCGGTGAATTCCCTTTCATGCTCCTCCTGTCTCCTCTTCCATTTCTTTCCCCATTGAACTAATTGGATTAAATTTAGCCACGAAATTCTTCCTGGACCAGCCCTTTCAATTATTTGTTGCCTTGTCTCCATTTTTTCCAGCCAGTCCATTAATCTAATTACCTTTTTCTCTCTATAAATTCGTTCCAAATGTCTAACGTTCTCTGGAAAGTCCTCCATTACCACCACTGGAGTAAGCAGTGATATGCCTGGTATAAATATTTTCTTGTTTCTATTCCAATTTTCTAACATATTTTTTAAATAGGGGTTTTCTAATCTTTTTATCATATTATATCCTTGCTTTGCAAATAAAAAATTCTCCACCCTATTTCCCAATTCATATGCTTCTATTTCCCACCACATGAGATCCTTCCTAGCAATAATATCCCATTATATATCTAAGTTGATTTGCTATATAGTACCATTTTATGTTTGGAAGACCAAGTCCCCCTACTTTTTGAGATTTATACCACCTATTCTTAGTAATCCTCGATCTTCAAACCCCCCCCCCATTACAATAACTATTTAAAATTACTTGCCATTCTTTAATTTCCTTCTCTGATGGTATCATTCTAAACAAAAAAATTATCTTCGGTAAAATCTTCATTTTAATCAAAGCTATCCTACCAAACCATGATAATCCAAGTTTTTTATAATCTATTTTATTCTTAACCTCACCTTTTAATTTTTTAAAATTACATTCTCCTATTTGATCCAAGTCTTTTAATATATCTATTCCTAAATATTTAATTATATTTTTTATCTTTATATCAACTTTCTTTTTTTAAAACCCTACCCTTTCCTCCATTTTGCTATAATTAAATAACATAATCTCAGATGTATCCCAATTAACTTTTAACCCCGTTACTTCCCTAAAATCATTCAAATGTTTCTCTAGCCTATCCCAGTTTTCCATGGGCTTTTCAAGTGTTAACAAAATATCATCTGCAAAAAATTTTATCTTACTCTTAGTCTTTATCCCTATCCCCTGTAAATTTATCTCCTGCCTGATAGCATTCGCTAACAACTCCATAGCCAGTCACAGTTTTATTCTCTCTCTCTCCCTCTCTGTCTGTCTCCCCCCCCCCCCCCCATGTTGCCTTTTGTTTAGGAAGCAGAAAGATGTGGCATTCATCGGACTGTTCATGCTGGCGAGGTTGGGAAAGTCCAGGTCATCAAGGAGGTAAGAAATTGCACCACAGAATAATTAAATTGGATATCCTCAGGAAAGCTGTCAATTGACACTGATACAGCAAATTGTAGAATATGCTGTCTAGAATGGAAACAGCATCCATCAGAACCCCATCAGAACTCACTAAAAAGAATATATGTTTCTAGTTCATTTTTTGAAGAGGTAAGATGTGCCTGGTAACCTTCAGTAATTAAAGTCCTCTGGATGAAGCTTTTAGCAGCTGGTGGGTGTGACATGTTTGTACATCTTCTTGACTTCCATGGAACTCAGTCTCCACCCCAATCAAACTATCCCTTAATTGCTAAACAAACTGGTTCCTTTACTTCTCATCCCTCCTTCCATGTTTCTAGCTTCTCACAAATTTCTGCTTTAAAAAAAAATAACGAAATAATGATTGACTTGACTTGTGTAATCTTCTGCCTTTCTTGGCCTCCCTTTCCAGTGTCACCACCACCCTGTTGTTGGAAAGCAAAATGTGCCATCATTTTGTGTCTCCCCTCATGGGGCACCTTGGCTCAAACCACTTCTTGTCTAAATGTGAGCTACAAGTGGCCTCGCTGCATCGGACAAATCAAGCCATATGTTTTCCACTGCAACCCTCTATTGCAGCCTTTCCCAAGTCCTGTTTTGGACTTGAACTCACATCAGCTCCAGCCAGCATGGCTAGTGGTCAGGGATCCTGGGAGTTGAAGTCCAAAACATCTGGCACCAGGTTAGGGAAGGCTGCTCTATTGACATGGACAAGGGAGGAGCCCCACCTGTTATAGTGTGTGGGACCTCCTGTTATAGTGTGTGGGACCTCCTGAGATTGATTAACGCCAAACCTTCCTCCAGTTCTAATCTAATCAACTCACTGTACTGTCTATTAACTGGCTATGAGAAAACTGAGATTTCAGGTGCTTCCTAGAAGTACTGTACACTACACTCAGTTCAGATGCCTCTCTCTTGTTAAGCATTCATATCTTTTGGGGCATACTTGGCAATGGTTCTTCCTGGATCACCTCCCTCCTTTGTATCTTTCAATACCCGAGCCCATCACTGCCTTGCAAGTTTCTTTTCTTCCTGAGTTTCTTCTTTCCCTTCTGAGTTCTTGCCTGCCCTCAAGTTCCCTTTTCCACACAAGCCTTCTTGCAGTCCTGTTTCCCCTTCCTATACCATTTCACCCCCTCCCCAAAGCTTGGGAGTTTCTGGTTGGGTGTCCATTCTTGAACTCTTGGATCATCACCCTCCAATGTTTGGACAGAACATAAGAAAGAATCTGTAATATTTCTGTTTCTTTCTCTCTGAAGTTATTTTCCTGTTTTTCTAAATCCTACTGTGAATTCCCCCTTTTTTCCTCTTCAGAAGCCAAAGTCACACTGTACAACTGTTCCACAAACTCCCCCTCAGTCCATCTTTTCTCTCTCCCTTCCTGGAAAGCCTTCAGTAGTTAACCATTGAATTGCTATTTCGTTTCATTTTCTCAATAAAATTTCATTTCTGAAAAAGCTCTGATCTTTTCTCTGCTGCTGTCTTAAGTACCTTTATACATTGACTAAATTATCCCAGTTGCACATGCTGTACCAGACAGCAGTCTGTCCGCAGCAGTATAGAACCATGGTCACAGTGGGAAGTGGTTCCCCCGCTCACCTTTGAGCTAACTTTCCCCAATTGTTCACGTTCTGAAACGACTTAATCCCTGAACATGGAGGAGTAGTCCGCAGACATGTTTAGAGACTCACATCCTGACCAAGCATGATAAAAGCTGTCCATCCCAAAGCTGGTCCTAAATATCAGAGGATCCTTTGGAGAAGCAGTCTACATAAAGTATGAAGAACTGCTGCTAGCAGCGGAAATTTGGCGAATTTCCCAGGAGTGTGCAGAAGTGCTTTGTGTGTGCACACAGGCCTTTCTGGATCCTGGCTTTATTCTGCATAATTTAAATCATTCAGAGCTGGGGATTGTCTTTGGTTGCAGAGTTTGTGGGATTTAGCGCAGAAGTATAGACTATGTGGAAGTGATGTTTTTCTTTATATACATCATCATTATTATTTTATTTTGAATGAAACCTTTGACAACAGTTTCAAGCTAGGAGGCAGATGTGCTTGAATATAATTTGCATAGTATGTATTAATTACTGCTTCTGCTCATGGCAAGCTCTTAGAACTTGACTTATGATTGTAAAGGTTTGGAATAAGACATGGACTAAACTGTCCTTCATAATCAATATAGGCTTGATTCACATGTAATGCCAAATCATAACGTAGTATTACTTGAGCAAGCCTCATACCCTCACTCTTCACCTGCCTCCATGGTCTGAGGTTCTGGTTTGGGGTGCAAACTATATAGTTTGCTGGTTCAGCTGTAAGAAAAACTGGGGTTTCTGACAAAAAAAGAGAGTATGGTAGATTACAAGGGGAGGAGGTAATGTGTGAGCCCAAGACTTGTTAATCTTTTGCTACTATCCAGGAAACAGTTCAAGGATATATAGGTCTCTAGAATGTCTGTGCCATACATAATAGGACTGTATTTCTAAATAGCTCTTAGCACAATGTGCTAAATAAAGTTTAAATAACAGGAGTAATAGTTCTGAATCTATTAATGAAGCTCCTCTAACTTCGATGTTTGAGGATGTCGTTACTGTGTTAACTACATAATTCAGAGTAACCTTATCTATAAATACCTGATGCTTCATATCCTTTCCCCTCTGTCATTATAGGCAGTTGGCATCCTAAAAGCAGAGCGAATTGGCCACGGCTACCATGTCTTTGAAGATGAAAGTTTCTATAAACAGCTGTTGAAAGAAAATATGCATTTTGAGGTAATGGAATATCTTGCAGGCCTAGAATCTCTATGGCTCTAATCTTGAGGTAACAGTTCATAGGAATATAGGAAACTACCTTATAATGACTAGGTTTGCACGTCACGCTAAGCCACGGTGAGTTGGTCTCATGGGTGGTTGCAGAGTGGCTTAGTGTGATGTCTGAACCTGGAGCAGTTTTCCCATCATGGGTACTTCTGCGCAAACAAGCCTCCCTGAGAACCCATGGCTTGTAGGATTGTTTAAGGTGGTTTGTTCTCAGGGTAGCTTAGTGTGATGTCTGAACCCAGCATGGCGATTTTTCCGTTGGTTGTCAGGAATGTCTGGACAGCCGGCCAGCAAGAACAGCTAAAAACCCTGCTGCTCCTCGCGATCTCGCCAGTACCACCGCCATTCTCCCTCATCCCTTCTCTGCTACAGGGTGGATTTTTAACATTTTTATGTAGGAATCTTAAAGAAAGGGCACCGGAGATTGTCCTGAACATGTTTGCAAGTTGTTTTTGTTGTTGTTTTTCAGTCCACTGCAAGTGTGCAGGAGCGAATAACTGTTCCTAGGAATTTTTCATAATATTCCCCTTCGTTGTACTGCTCTGCTGTGAGATTTGTGCAATTTCCCCCTCTGTTGTACCGCTTTGCCATGAGATTTGCATATGTTTAGCGATCCTGTTACTGTTTTGTAACCCCTTTGTACACCTGACGGCTAGCAACGGAGAACAGTGAAGGTGCGTGACAAGCACAAAGGGGAAGGGGGAGAGCCAAAAGCGGCTGGCAGCTGCAGGAGAGAAGAAGCTTTAGGGACAGGTGTTATTACTTCAGTGTAGCGTGAAGCAGCCTTTTCTCTCTCTTTTTTATTTAAAGTGTTCACTAGCAAGGGAAGCACAGAAGCAGAGGAACTTGACAAGAGGGGGATATGGCTATGCTTGGCTAAACAGGGGTCATGTGCTCTTGCCATCTTGCGCAAGAGCGCAAGACGCACACACACACCCAAAGCACCAAAGTTTGTGAATGTGTTCCCGTGTTCATAAGGGCTCAGAAAACTTATTTCCTTTTTGTGCTCTGATGCAGGAGGTGGGGCGGGGGGACTTTCCCTCATCAGCCAGCAACCGCAGCAGACCAATTGCAGAAAGGGTGCTGATGTAGGGAATGAGGAAAACAGGATTTCTGCTGCAAAGCCCCATGCGATATGTGCCAGCAAGCAGGGTGGAGAACTGAGAGAGACTGAGGGAGAAAAAAGCATTGGGAAGCTGCCGAGCAGGTGATCATCTGTCAGGAGTAAGGGACACGCCACCCACCCACCAAGGCTTCTTCTCAGGGTGGCTTAGTGTGACTTGCAAACTCGCCCACTAAGTCTGACCATTGGTCCATCTACCTCTGTCTCGTCTACATTGATTGGCGGTGGCTCGCCAGGGTTTCAGACAGTAGTCTTCCACTGCCCTACGCCAGCGATTGACTACAGCTGTGAGAGTTATGTTGCAGCACAATTCTCTAGATAGTGAGGTGATCATGAGTGTTCCTCACGGTGGAGAAGTTCTAGCTGTATAATATTGAGATGTCTTCTCCTTTTCAGCTGAAATAAAAAACTTGGTTATAGAAATTCTGACTTCATTTGCAAAGGGAAACTGTTCACTGTTCCATAAGTCTAACCAGCAGAAACCTTATGGGAGATACATAATGCAAGCCAGATTCTTAATTGTCATAATACAATGTAGAACAAATTGTTCTACAATATATCTATTTCATGTATTTATTGTAAAATGCCTAGAGAAATTTATTAGGCGTTGAATAAATAAATAGGATCTGCCCCCTCTCTGGTGCCAAAGGGATTCTAAATAAACTCTGTGAAAGAACGTTTAGTTCCTTGATCTGGTTCAGACCCAGCACAAAACCTTTGAGGTAGCTACAGAAGGATGCATCTTGAGGTACAGTGTATAGTGTAATCTTCTCTGTGTGCCACAGTTTATTCCATCACCTTTCTGTGTTGAGCCACAGGAACTGACTGCCCAGGCACTGCCTAATCTTCTTTTGCAGAAATGTTTTCAATATGCTTACATTTTTTTACATAGCAGTTTTTTCACAAGTGCACTCTTTCATAGTGAGCAAGAGAGATGAAATGTTTCAGCTGGAACTTGTAAGGATGGAATGAGCTTCTGTATAGGAACAGATCCTTGTACCCAATGTAGCACACTCTGTTCATTTATAGTAGATCTCTGTATTCATTTTAAAATACATCTGTATTGATTCTGTGTGTATGTATTTTTTTAATGATAAACATACAGCTCTGCCCATGGTCTAGTCACCTTACTGGTGCTTGTAAACAAGACTTCAGTAATCATCCAGCAGTAAGGTAAGGTGTTGTTGTCTTTTACCTATTATTTCAAAGTAACAATCTTGCATTCCACCTAGTTGTATTTGCATTATTCCTCAGTACTTGAAGAAAACTCTTGATCCAGTTATCAAAACATTTTGGGTTTCTTGACTACTGAAATGGGTTGTAACTAGTATAGGAAATACGTTGCAGCATGTCTGTTTGAGGTGTAGTAAAAATATTTTTGTTCCATCTCGAATCCTACTATCAAGGTGGGCTATTGTGCTTAAGCCCTGAATTGCTGTGCCTCTGCACCTGCCTTGCCCTTGCTTTTTATCCAGAACATTCTTTGAAACTTCATCTAATGTTCTTTTTTCTGTAACAAAGAAAAGCAGCTTGCACTTGTGCCATTCAGACTGTAGCGTTGGAAGATGTGTAGCTGAATGCAAATAGGATAGAAACCCTGGGAAAGCTGCCTGTGCTATGTTTTTGCTCATTTTTATTTTATTTATTTATTTATTTCTTATATTTATTAATCGCCCATCTGGCCGGTCACCCGGCCACCCTGGGCGATGTACAATTAAAATACAGTAAAACAATACGATGGGGAAAATGCATACTGTGGATCTCTTAAATGTTGTTACATTTCTGATTTTCCAGGTTTATGAAAGATGGTGCAAATTATTCCTTGAACACAGATGATCCACTCATTTTCAACTCCTCAATTCACACAGACTACAAAATAGCTCGGGACTACATGGGCTTCACTGAGGAGGAATTCAAGAGATTGGTAAGTTGGTCTGGGTTTTCCTCGTTGGTTGTGCTTTTCTCTTGTAATAACTTATGGCTTGATCATAAACCTATTTGCTTGAAAATAAGAGCTTACTTCCAAGTAAGTTATGTTTAAATCTGCAGTCAAAGACAACTTGCTCAAAGTTAAATCTCTGAAGAAGAAGAAGGAGCAAAGGAGGTAGGAGCAGGCAAAGGAACATCAGGGCCTGCTCCAGTTGGACTGTCCCGCCCCACAGGGCTAACTGACATCAACGGCCTTGTGGGAAAGAAGGAGTGCAGGGAGAGGGAACATCAGGGCCTGCTCAGTTGAACTGTCCCCCCATCCCACCCTGGGAGATGAGAGGGGAAGCAGAGCCACAGGGAAGCCAGTGTTTTTGTGAATTGTAAACCGCCCAGAAAGCTTTGGCTATTGGGCAGTATATAAATGAAATAAATAAATAAGAAAGAAAGAGATGGTCATGTGGGAACTTACCACGGTGGGCATACAGCTACATGTGCCACGGTGGGCATACAGCTACATGTGCAACCTATCCCCCCCCCCCCGGTGAATCTAATGTATACCCTGCATCCAGGGCCGGCGCTACCGCTAGGCAGACCCAGGCGGCTGCCTAGGGCGCGTGGCGGAAGAGGGCGCAGAACTCTGCGCCCCTTCCTCGCCTCCGGCGCGCTCCTGCCCTGCCTGCCGCCTCCGCCGCGCCTCCCCGCCCGCTTGCCGACCGCTGCCGCCGCCACTGCACCTCCCCCCCCGCCCGCCCGCCAACCACCTACCTACCTTCCCGTCGTAAAGCGCGGGGGTCCCATCGCGTCGGAGGAGGCGGCAGCAGCAGCAGCAGCCAGCAGCGGGGGCGGGGGGAAGGTAGGTGGTGGTGGCGGCGGCGGCGGCGCGGGGGGGGTTGCAGAGCAGGGCTGCTTTGCTCCGGAGCCCCCCCCCACGGCACGAGGGGGGGGCGCTAAATATAATTTGGCCTAGGGCGCCAAACAGCCCTGCACCGTTCCTGCCTGCATCTGCACCTAAGTCAGGAATCTGAGTTGTAGAGACATGATAAAAATTCTTTTTGCAATTCGGGCAGGTGCTGCAGATAGTTTAGCTCCTCACATGGTTATAGGCCAATTGTCTTAAGATACTGCTTTGTAAATGGCCATCTGTTTTCACCACATGTATTGGCATATTTTTACAAGCTTTGTCATTGCAAACTGTGTGAGAAGCTGATGCCTCTCAACCCATGCCCTGTCTCTAAACAACAAGTCTTGCTGTTGGGGCCCAGCCTTAGTGTTTCCATGGGCCTATTAGTTTTAGTTAGAATTTGATCAGAAGTGGTCTGGCAGGGTTTAGGCCAAAGACGCCTCTGGGGTGTCGAGGTCTGTACGAGGGGAACTCTCTCAGTGTTCTCAGGGAAAAACAAGCAGGAGCCGGGTTGCTCCCCCTCGTCCAGATGCAGTGGCAACTTTCACAGACATGAGAAGCTGGCAGCTTCTCTGGGAACTTAGTAGGAAAGGGGTGGTAGTAGCAGAAGTGTGGCTCAGGTTGAAGCCTCACCCCTGAAGAGTAGAAGGGAAACACCCGGGTTGGATAGAAGCCTCGTGATGGGCTAAATCCCTTGTCAGTTAGTTGTGTGGTAGGAAGGCTATTGTAGTCACTCCCAGCATAAAAAGCAGCTGCTTAGCCTGAGGAGCGTTGATAGGATCATCTTATCTTCTCGGCCTGCATCGTTATGTTTGGATCCATCACCGCTTGGGGACTAAAGCTTTCTTCATATGAATTCTCTACCTATTTGGACCCTTTGCTCCTCTGGATGTTTTGCGATGTACGTGCAAAGACAGTGATATTTTTTATTAAGCTGTGTCTCCCTGTAGACCAGGGCTCTCCAACCTTTGGTCCCCAGATGTTGTTGGCCTACAGCTCCCAGCATACCCAGCCAGCATGGCTAATGGCAAGGGATTCTGGGAGCTGTAGTCCAGCAACATCTGGGGACCCAAGGTTGGAGAACCCTGCTGTAGACGATAATTTATGTGCCTTCTGTGACTTAGACCCCAGGGCCTGGCTGTGCTAGGATCAGCCTGGAATCTTGGACATTCTTGTGTTTAGACCCATGCAGCGTAGATATCCCAAAACTAGGGGCTTTGGGAGTCAAGAACTTTGCCTGTGAGAACTTCATGGACTTGCTATTGAACATGTTTTGATTTCTTGGATTTGCTGAGCCTGGACTCACGTCACACAGAGGTCCCAACCCAGAATACAAGGTTGGTACTGACCTTGGTGTGGGTGTGCAGATTAGTTCAGGTCTCTCCCTTGAACCCTTGTCTTTGATTGCCTGAGATAGATGTCCTCGGGAATCATTCTGCCCCTCTCTGTGCCACAGCGATTACAACTAGGAAACCGTTGTCTGGGTCTCTGACTCGGCTGTAGTTATTAGCCTTGAAATGTCGTGAGAATACTGTTAAAGCCCATAGCAACTGTCACCTGCTATATGTGTTTTTGAAAATTGTAACCATTAAGCTTTTGCCGTGAGAGTCCTTGTAATAAAAGTAGTCTCGTTGATTCAGCATTTCCTGTGTCAGATTGGCAGAGTCTGAGTTTGCAGGTCCGAGATCCTGACACTTGTGGCATCTTAAAGCTTAACACATTTATTATGACATAAGCTTTTGTGGATCTTATGCAGTAATCAATTTGTTAGTCTTTAAGGTGCCGCAGGACCCTTCTTTGTTGCAATTCCTCTAAATATTGTCTGTAGCAGGTTTAAACCCCCTTCTTTATCTGAAGTAACTAGGAAGTGAAGTGCCTAACTCATTAAGGAGTTAATGATGAGACTAATAATAAACTCATTAGCGTGCTAATATCACTTGCTAATTACAGGACAGTGTCCTTCATTGTAGCAATTTGTCCCACCCTTCCTCTTTCAATAAGAGTCAAGGTTTTTCTTCTCCTTAAAATATTTTAAGCTGAATTCCCATGTATCTGCCCATTCAACTTTCTTCCTGTATCAGAGCTGTTGTCTCTTTCCTTAGTCATTTTAAACATGAATTTGTGAATATTCGCCACAGGAGTCTTATTGAATTGGGTATATGGGAGTTACATATATAATTGTGTATATTAAGCATTGTGTCCATTAAAAAAAAGAAAGCCTTTATAGGAAGGAAACGTGTGTGTGTGTGTGTGTGTGTGTGTTTATATATACCGGTGATATGCAAATATTAGTACTGGCTCAGTAAGAGACCTGCTGAAATGGAAACAAAGACAAAAGGCATACCAGTGGGGACAAGCTCTCAGTTTAGCTACAAAGCCATAAAAAACAACAATCTCATCTTAACTTTGTTCTGTGGGGAAATGTTGAATCATCATGATGGATCAGAGAGAAAGGAATAAGTGTTGAGTAATATTTTAGCCAACTAGTTGGCAAATAAGTTATTTAGATAGCACTATCAATCCAATATGACAGATCCCTGCCCCAGTTAAACTGCTTTCAGAAATCAAAGCAGAGCCACCTGATTGCATGTATTGCTGTGGTCTCACAGCATTACATTAGTGTTGAGTTATAGGGCTTCAGCCTATCACCATGGTCTGCTGCCAGTGGTACCCTCCAGATTGACTTCTGAGGAGGTATCCAAGAAAGAAGCCAGCATAGGACAGCCCACAGTATAAGCCACTACTCCCACCTCCTGTGACTAACTAGAGGTGTGGCAGATTATGCGGAAAGCAACAAACCCCAGAACCAAACACCAATCAGGAACCAAAGGTATCATTTCTTCCTATCTCTGTCAAAATGCAAACTCCATGTTAGGAATAATTAGGAAAGAAATTGAAAATAAAACTGCCAAGATCATACTGCCCTTGTACAAATCTATAGTACGACCACACTTAGAATACCATGTACAGTTCTGGTCACCGCACCTAAAAAGGATATTCTAGAGCTGGTAAAAGTGCAGAAAGGGGTAACTAAAATGATCCAGGGTCTGGAGCAACTCCCCTATGAGGAAAGGTTACAGCAGCTGGGATTGTTTAGCTTAGAACATAAGAAGAGCCATGGTGGATCAGACCAAGGGTCCATCTGTCCTTTTTTCTAAGCTAAACAATCCCAGCTGCTGTAACCTTTCCTCATTGGGGAGTTGCTCCAGACCCTGGATCATTTTAGTTGAAAAAGGGCGAGTTAGGGGAGACATGATAGAGGTGTACAAAATTATGCATGGTGTGGAAAAAGTGGACAGGGAGACATTTTTCTCCCCCTCTCATAATACTAGAGCTTTGGGGCCATCCCTTGAAGCTGATTGGTGGGAAGGGAAGGTCAGATAAAAGGAAGTACTTCACACAGCGCATAGTTAAACTATGGAATTCACTTCCACAAAACGTAGTGATGGCCACCAATTCTGAGGGTTTTAAAAGTCGTTTGGACAAATTCAGGGAGGAGAAGGCTATCAATGGCTACTGGTCCTGAGGGCTATATACTATCCAATATCAGAGGCAATATGACTGTGTACACCAGTTGCTGGGAAACATGGGCATTGGGCAGGAAGGTGCTGTTGCACTCATGTCCCTGCTTGTGGGATCCCGTGGGCATCTGGTTGGCCACTGTGTGAACTGAATGCTGGGCTAGATGGACCCTTGGTCTGATCCAGCATAGCTCTTCTTATGTTCTTATGCTAACCGGCAACTGACAACAAGGCAAAGGAAGCAACCAGCAAAGACAAATAAAATGGTGTATTACCCCAGGGGCCTGGTCCAGTCAAAGCACCTCAATTTCAGATTCGAGGATAATCTGCATGAAACAAGACTACTTGTGTCAAAGATAATATACAGTTTATTGAATACATACAGTGATGAAATATAGATGCGGATTATTAATAAGCAAGCAAAAATAGGCTCACACATGGCCCTCTAGTCACAGGGCTTCCTGAATACAAGGGACGCTGCTTGTAGGGCACTAATTGCTTAGACACCTTGCTCGCTCCTGGTTCTAAGCGGAAAGCCAAAGTCAGTCTAACAAGCTAAGGATTTTTATGGAAGTCTCTCCCTCCCCCTGCTTCGGAGGCTGTAGTGGGGAAAAGGAGGGAGGGCAAGACAAGGCCCAGCTATCCCAATTAACATCAGCAGAAGGGTGTGTAAACATCCTTATCTCAAGGATGCAGTGAAGAGTTCACAGGGCTGGCTGGTGATCTCAGGCCTTCACTGAGGCCCCTTTGCTACCTTACAGGTTTCTCACAGCGGTTAAGCTTAACACATGTGTGTTGCTTTTATGGTTACACTAAAGGCCGGTGTTGGATGCTGGGAACAGTTCATAGAATCATAGAATCATAGAAAAGTAGAGTTGGAAGGGGCCTACAAGGCCATCGAGTCCAACCCCCTGCTCAATGCAGGAATCTAGGTCAAAGCATCTCTGACAGATGTCTGTCCAGCTGCACCTTGAATGCACACTAACTCTTCATCATAATGTCTTCCGGTTATCAATCCCAATACAAATGGGCAGAGAGGGAGGGCAAGCAAGGAGAGCCCTTAATTTATAAGCCAGCAGTGGACCAGAGAAAAGGATTTCCCAGTCTGGTTCACCTCTCAGCCCATCCCTACCCCCCCAGGCCAACTAGCCAGTGACGATTGGCCCATGGGGGAAGTGAGTAGCACCAAGGAGGCAGACATGCCCTCAGACAGCACGGCCAGCCTGCTTGTCTTCTCGCTCACTGCCCCTCTCCATGCTGGTCCCAAATGGAGCTTCAGGCGAAGCAGGTCTATGGAGGAAACTTCAGCAATTCCAGAAGGACTTCTTCAACTGAATAAGGTTCTTTGATCTTGTAAAGCTGGTATTCCCTTTCAACTTCAGCATCTTTGATTTTTAAGCTCATACAAGTTTAGTCTGTTACACAACTCCTTTTTAAAAAAAATTAACTAAGAGGAACACTTTACTGTGACCCAAGGCATACAGTTACTTTACAGATAGTGTGCATAGATCTTGTACAAAAGTAAATGAATGTGTATGTTAGCTGAGCTGTGTCAAATTAGAGTATGGGTATTTGAACACAAAGTCTGTCCCAAAGTTTCTAAAAAGAAACTGTAGCTTAAAAGTAAACATAGATTTATCTTTTTAACAAGATATTTTAAACAGTTGAAGTATCCAACCCTCTTCTGGCTTAACCCTTAGCCATGCCACACAAAAGCCAGCCCAAATACAAAGGTCCTGAAGTGTTTCCAAAAGGTTGCCTATAGTCAAGGGGAACAGCTCTAAAACTGTTCATTAAAATATCTCGACTCAATCACCAAAAAACCTGCCACAATTGGATTTTATTATGCAAAGTAAGGCACCTTTTGTTTGCATATATTTAATTTGCATGAGTTTTCCATACATGTGACTTGGTCCTCATGCAATTTCCAGGGAGAGGGATTGTAATGCTTCCCCCAGCCTCACATCCAACATCCGAGCATTAGCTGTGGACATCTTCATGGGTAGAGCCTGCATTAGTACATTTCTATGTGTGTAGGGCTCTCCAGGAGCTGGAACCTTGATCTTGTCGGGCTCCGGCTCCCTGAGAAGCCTAGATGCATAGAAATCTGTGTGTGTAGGGCTGTCTGGGAGCTGGAGCCTTGATCTCGTAGAGCCCCATCAACTGGAGAAGCCTGGACGCATAGAGATCTGTGTGTGTAAGCATGGACATCTGCAGGAAAAGCCTCATGCACGCCCATGATGAGGAGAGTCCGAGGGCGGGCCAAGCAGCACAGTCCTGCCTCGGGTAATCATTTGTATAATGCATGAATGATTTTGGAGGATTTATTAGTACCATTTCCCCCATTTTGCGTTCAGTTTTTGTCAAACATGATAGAAGGGCCTCCCATAATAATGCCACTTTGGATCAACTCATCTCCTCTGATGCCACTTTTAAAACTTCTGATGCGGGGCTGGGGTGGGAAGCTGCCTTGGATTCTGGAGCGCCCCCAGCAGTAGTTAGATAATAGTGTGCTAGATGGATCATTGAACTGACCCAGTATAAGGCACAATACCTTGAGAGCCACTGTGGCGTAGTGGTGAGAGTGTTGGACTGGGACTCGGGAAATCCGGGTTCTAGTCCCCACTTGGCCATGAAGCTCACTGGGTGACTTTGGGCCAGTCATGGACTCTCAGCCTAACCTACCTCACAGGGTTGTGAGGATAAAATGGAGAGGAGGAGGAGGACTATGTAAGCCGCCTTGGGTTCCTTGCAGGAAAAAAGGCAGGATATATATAGATATACAGTATATCGATTTTTTAAAAGTACATGTTCTTAAGTCAACTGATTGCCAGACCTCCAGCATATGGCCGTATGTGTATTGTCCTCTAAGTCCTGCTCAGACATTCAAGTGAATGCACACGAGCTCAATGTGGGGAGGGTAAAGGGGCATGTATTTAAGCCCCACCCCCAACATCCCCACATCCACTTCAGAGCTTCGTGCATTGAGCACAACGTTCTGAAGAGGACTTGGAAGCACATTGAACTGAACACGCTTAGAAGCCTCCCTGCAATGGGAAACCCTCCAACATCAGGGTTCCTGATCATGGGGAAGTTTTTAAGTGCGTTCAGCTGCACCCGCTTAGAAGCCCCTTCAGATCCTTGTGCTGAACACTTGAAGGTCTGGAGTGGAGCCAGCTCACATGGATGCATTGTGGGCTGAGTTTGTAGGCACCTCCCCTCCCCACCCCATTCTAAGCCAGAATAGGGCTTATCTTACAGTGAAATCTTAGGCATGTTTACTCAGAAGTAAATCCCATTGAGTTTGATGAGTCTTACCCCTACGTAAGTGTGTATAGGATTGTAGCCTAAAAACAGGTTTTTAAAATCCTATTCTTTTTCCTTTTTTGTTTAAAGGCTAAAAATATAGGCATTGTCAGCTACTCATTACTTCACTTAAACTTAGCTATAGGTATATACACAAACGTTAGTGGAATCTACTTCCTGGAGTATAATCAGCTTCACTTCCATGTTTGTTCTTCTCTTTGCAGAACATAAATGCGGCCAAGTCCAGCTTCTTGACAGAGAAAGAGAAGAAGGAGCTTCTCTACAAGCTGTATGAAGCCTATGACATGGTAAAAAGCACAGAGTTCTAATCTCTCTTGTGCCAGCCAGCCAGCCAGCCAGCCAGCCATGACCTCTTTTGCAGACAACTTTTGCAGACAACTTTTATGCTCGTCAGAGACATATGTTTTGCTTCTTGGAAAACAACGCACAAACCTAGTATTACTACGTTGTTTACTATTACTATCCACAGGGGGGGGGGGGGCTGTACTATATATACAGAACAGTATTCCTCTGATATTTGTATTGTATCTGCCTACAGCATCCAAATCCCATGGATAGGATGCGTGCTGTGAGTTTACATGCTCACTTTGTAGGCTGGAGACACGGTAATCTTTTCAGGGACCTGAAGGGTTGGAAGAGGGATTGCTGCTTATAGTAGTTACAGTTCCTTGCAGAAGTATTCATCCTCCTTTGACTTTTCCACATTTTGTTGTGTTTTGCACCTTCACAGTGTTGCGTATCTTGTGTACATCAAGTGGTAACAATGGCAATTGAATCCATTTCAATTCCAGGTTGTAACACAACAACATATAGACTAGGGACTTCCCAGTTCTAGTCCCTACTCAGCAATGAAGCTCACTGGGTGACTTTGGGCCAGTAACTGACTCTTGGCCTAACCTACCTCACAGGGTTGTTGTGAGGATAAAATGGAGAGGAGGATTATGTAAACTGCCTTGGGTTCCTTCCAAGAGGGGAAAAGGCAGGGTATAAATGTAAATAAATAAATAAAGTCAAAGGGGGGTTAATACTTCTGCAATGCACTGTATATTCATCTCGCTTTCCACTCTGACACACAAGTTTTGCAGGCTATTGATTATTTCAGAAACCTATTTTATCAAAAGTGACAGTGGAACAAAAGAGGTGTGTATACACACACACACACACACACACACACACACAGGAAAACCAAAATCTCTCTCAAAGCAGTTTCCTCTGTCTTAGAAATGATAAAGATTTCTCTGAGATTGGTCTGTGTTCTGTTTGCCCCTACATGTGAAAGAGTGAGAAATAAAATCACTAACTTCAACCACCACTGACATTTTTTTTTAGAGGTTTATCATCTTTTGGAGGAAATCTATAAAAATAATTGTAAATTGGTTTCAATCTGTATTTGATTCTACTTAACGCTTTTCTGTTTCAATTTCATCAAATTCTGTAGAGCTAATATCTAAAAATAGTGGCTTGGATTCAAAGATAGTTGGCTGCACTTTGGAGATAGGATTCCTGTCTACAGTTCAAGAAGGCCGAGAAAGTGCATCACTATCCACATAGTGGAGTGTGAATGGGGGTCACATTGAATCTTCTCCAGGTGCACATAATTTCCAATATAACGAGGGATCACATAAATGCCTGCTTTTGCATGCCGTTCTTCCCTTCTGCATTGTGGTGAATGACTATAGAGGTCACAGAATGCAGCACCTTCCTTCTCAAAATCAAACTTGCCTAAAATGTCTTAAGCTGGGTAAGTGCGAAGAACCAAAAAAGGATGTTTTAATATAAACTGATTTCACAGAAGAAGTGAACCTTTTAATTTTTTATTCTAGTATATTTGCTGAGACAATTGCCTTGTCTGCTACCTGCACTATGGAAACTGCCCTATTTAATTGGCAGTTTTGATTAATCTATGTTATATATAGCATACTATTTTTTCTTCTTGTCTGTGATCAACAGCAAAGTAACATTATATAATGGTGCTAGATTATCTTGTTTTAACTATGGTAGGTGCGTAACATGCTGGTGCACAAACCAGTTAGGCTGAACTACTAGAATTCAACTGGATGTTCTGTTTATATTTTCACCCTCAATGGGACTAATTTGGATTAAATGGAAATATTTTGGTTTAACTGAGTTATGGGTCAACCTCTATGTAAATACCTTAAATACCATGGCAGTGGAATAATTCTGTTTTGTTCAGGAATAGTAAATACAGTATCAAAAGCAAAATGATATTGCAGCAGTACAAAGCCAGGAGGTCTCATTCTAGAACTTCACACTCCAGATACATGGGCTTGGATTCCTCACTTTCCTTCCGTGAATGGAACAGAGTTCACAGAACTGGACTTTTCCTTCTCTTCCTTCTGCAGCCCCTCAAAAATCTCCTGGGAATCAGAGAAGCCTTGGAAATAGTGGGAGTTAAGTCTGCAGAGCTGCAGATGGAAGGAGGAGTTAGTGGAAATCACACCCCACCCCACCCCACCCCACCCCTTTATGTGAACAGAGGAGCAACTTAGGATCCAAAACACAGTATTCAAAGTGGGTTTTTCAATTATAAATTTTTCAAGTTTCCTAGAAAAGGGATCCACATTTGCAGGCCATTAGGCATGGCTCAAGATGCCAGAAGTGGAGCAACATGAATCGTTTGTTCTATGGCTCAACTTCTATTACAATAGCTAGTTTCACCCAGAGAGGCAAGTCTTCAGAAGAGCAGATTCACACAATCCTTTTTTTCCCTGTCAACAATAGCTGAATTTGCATGTTAGCCTGGTTCAACATTTGTAGATTTATGTATTTATGAACATGGTTGGCCCACGGTCTGGATGTGTATTAAGCTATTCACAACGGAAGAATATCAAATGCAGGTTGGTTGAAAAGTTAATTCAAGTTGCAAAAAAAGAGGGTGTGAATCTAGTAGTGCTGCCAGTTCTTGAAACACTTAGTTTGGTAATTTGGAATACTCCTATACGATTCAACAAGGTTACATCAAAGTGTTAAAATGTTAGCCAAATTCGTAGCCTTTCTGGTGCTTCACATGTGTGGCTCTGTGTCCATAATGAGTTGATTCTTGCCTTCTAAAGCGAGTGCTTTAGCACCAGAGGCTTGTTGTAAGCCTTTACCCAACCTGAAAATGGAGCTGATGCCCTTCATAACATAAACAAGGTTCTTGTGCTTTTATTTAATGAATCTATATCAAGGAGCCAGACTTGCTTTAAACACTGCTGCTGTGAACAAAAAATTATCTGCTTGTTTCCAACTAGCTCTAGATGTTGGCATTTGGGGTCCTACTTAGGTCTGTCTGTGAAGTCTTAGTTTTGTAGGGCACATGCAACAGAGCCAACTTAGAAACATGAATGACAACACTTTTTGCTTTCATTTCAATGCAAGCAAGGCTGATTCCAAATTACCAGGTATATCTGCAGGCTACATTCTGGCTCCTAAATGATCTTGCTCCTAGTGTCGTAGAAAACAAGTGGCACAGGTGAACCTTCTGAGTCAGTGTTACACACGGCCTGTCTGTCACAGAATTCTGGCATTGCCATACTAGATTTTGTATATTGAAATATTTGTGGTTTTGGTTTACAATATATCAATGTTATTCAAAGTTTGTAAACAAAGTTGAGGAAATCATACAAGCTGGTGCTGCCACGTCTCAGGTGGTTATAAAGGCTTGGTATTACAAAGCTTCAAACACCAAAAAACTGCCTCTGATGAATGACTTAGACTTCATTATGTTGTATGTGGGGAAAAGACTGTGTCTTGCATAGTGCTCATCTCAGAAAACAGCCAGTGAATAATGGCTTATACTAATAATAAGGAAATATTCTGAATGTAAACAAAAAATGTCTATATATACCCAGGGCTATATAAAGAAGAATTATTTTGCTATTTTTGTAATGCCGATGAAAAGTTATACTGCTTGTAAATGGTTCTAATGTCAACATCCGCCTTCTTGTTTTGTAATATCTCTTCTGAATGTATTTGTGAGCAAATAGTTCACATTCTGAAAAACAAACAGGAATGTGTCTCTTGATTTAATGAAATAAAGCCCACTTTAACAACATGCATATTTCATTTTTGTCTTGACCATGCGAGAATGAATCCATGCCAAAACCTACAAGTGGTGATTCAGGGTTTTTTTAAAAAGCAGGCGGGCGGGAGATTTCAATGAAATGTTAAAACTCAAAGGCAGGTAGGTGCAATGGGAGGATAGGCTGCTATACTCCACCTGGGCTGCAGTGGTTATGCAGAACTTAAGGCAGCTCTATGGGCAAAATGAAACTAATTGAAATGGAGGAGCTCTGGGCTGGGTATATGCTTGGAAGGCCTGTTGCATAATTCAGGAGAAACAGAAGCTTGTGCTCTTGTTCTATGTGCCTTTGCGTATCGCATCTACCGGTAGTTTGGCCTCAGTTGCATATCTCTTTCTGCCAGCAGTTTATATTTCTTTTTCATGAAAAGCAGCTTCGGATGGCTGCAAGTTTGAGTAGAGAAACTAGCTTGGAGGGCTGTCTAACCCTCCTAATCTCCCCCTGGCAGCTGTTCTTCCCATACCTTTTCCCCTGTGAGGAGTAATTTTGAGCTGACTAATGACAGGTAAGGGGACACCCACCCACCCCGGTACCACTCATCTCTTCCACACTTGCATCCTCCTGGGACTTCTTTTCACTTAAAAACAAGCTGTAGCAGGATATCCCTGGCAAATTCAGTTAAAAGGACTAGGTAGCAGGTAATGAGAAAGACCCTTCTCCGGCCAAAAACCCCGGATGGCCAGTGTCCAGATGTTTTCAGCTACAACTCCCATTGATTTCATAGATCATAGAGTTGGAAGGGGCCTACAAGGCCATCGAGTCCAACCCCCTGCTCAATGCAGGAAACTAGAGGAGGGGTCTCCCATCCAAGTAATAACCAGGCCTGACCCTGCTTAGCTTTCCATGCTCAGACAAGCTGAGCCAGCGTGAGCCACAGGCCTGTATGTGGTCCCAGAAAGCATGGCCAATGGTCCCAGAAAGCATGGCCAATGGTCAGGGATTCTGAAAGTTGTAGGCCAAAATATCTGGAGGGCTTTGAGTTGCCTAATGAATGGTCTGACATGGTAGTGTTGAGCCAAAGTATTTGGGCCAGATCTTTTCATTACTTTTAGAACTTAAAATGCCCCTGAAGATTGTGGGGTGGGGGGCATGAATTCTGAGAATATTCAAGTGGGGGGGTGGGCTCACCTTAAAAAATGACAGGTCCCATATAACACCACCAGGCTGCTAAAGGCAGCCAAGCCTCAAAGCAGCAGTAAAGCTTGGGTGAGGGGAACGCCATGTGTGCACCTTGTATTTAAGGTAAGCCCACCCCAGCTTTTTTTTTTTAATTTGCCCATCCCCCCCTTTCACAGAGGACTAGTGGTCTTGCGAAAGGGGCGGGGAATATTTGGCCCAATCTTAAGTAAACTCACTATGTTTCTGTATAGTTTAGCACAGAATGTCTGAAATTGAATTTTTGTGTGTCTGTGGCTAGATACACAAACTCCTGCTAGGTTTTGGTGGTCAGAGCATAGCAAGAACCCGAGCATTGCTACAGAACTTGGATACAATAAATGCCTGCAGTTCGTTCAGTGGGAGCTCTAGTTTCTCTGTGTATCTAAAAAAAAACAGGATGCTACATGATTTAAAGAGCATGATCTTTCAGCACTATTAGTAATTGCTCTTAACATGTTTGGTAACCAGTGAAACTTTATGCAGGGTGAGTGTAGCTTGCTGTTGAGTATAGCTTACAAGCCGCTCACAAGGGATTTGGCTAAATATACCTAACCCAGTCATACTTAACAGCCTGGAAGCACTAAAATTAGCATGTCTCCTGTGATAGTACAGTTACCAGTGAACGTCTTACTGTGTCTCCCTTTTTGGGGTGTGTGCAGGAGATGGAAAGAAGAACACTTCTTTTAGAAAACAGGAGAATTGCTGTTACGTTTCAGAAAGATCATCCTTAACTGAAATCAGCCCCCAACCTCTCACCTCAATTTAAGGGGAAAGGGAAGATGATACTGGCATAAGAGACAAAGAGCTTAAATTAGTGGTGGCTAGGTATAGTCTTACTGGAACAAACAAACAGAAAATCATTTCTTTCTTGGAGAGACTAAGTAAAGCTGAGCTGCTTTCTGGGAGGGTAGGGAGTGATTGGCCACTTAGGGGCTGGGTCCTGACCAGAGAGGTTGCTTCCGAATTGGAAGAGGCCAGGGCTTTGGATATTAGTTTTGAATCTTTCCTGTGAACTTCCCGGAAGAGCTAGTCCTGATGACTGGAGAATGGGGAAGGTGACGGAGGAAGCAAGCTGGCTGCACACTCAGATGGCACCTGGAGGAAAGGGATTGCCGAGTCCCTTTCTCTGTGCAGAGACAGAATGACTACTCTGCCCCTCTCTGCAGCAAGAATGGGGACAGAGGATGTCAGGAGATATTATTTATTGATTATATTTATATCCCACCTTTTTTTCCTGCAAGGAACCCAAGGTGGCTTACATAATCTTCTTTTTATCCTCACAACAATCCTGTGAGGTAGGTTAGGCTGAGAGTCAGTGACTGGTCCAAAGTCACCCAGTGAGCTTCATGGCTGAGTGGGGACTAGAACCTGGATCTCCCAAGTCCCAGTCCAACATTTTAACCACTATGCCACACTGGCTTTCAATGGGGATGGGACTTTGGAGAAGGCTTCAGGGGATAGGCCTGTACCCTGATGTCATCAGATTGGTCCCAGGAGGCTATCCAGTCCCTGACCACCATTGTAAAGGATCTCTCCAAACTCTCTGAATGGGCAATAAAATGGCAAATACGGTTCACAAGCATACCGTGGTGCATATTAGGACAAAAAATTCTAACCACATATACACTGATGGGGTGTGACTTAACAGTGATGCACGAGTAAAGAGATCTTGGGGTTGTAGTGGATAGCTCAGTGAAAATGTGTGGCAGCTGTGGAAAAAGTGGATTCTATGCTAGGGATAATTAGGAAAGGAATTAAAAATAAAACTGCTAGTATAATGCCTTCAAAGCTGTGCATGTTGTGTGCATGTTCGGTCACTGCACCTCAAAAAGGATATGAAAGAGCTGGAAAAGGTGCAAAAAAGGGCAACCAAAATTTTTAGTGAGCTAGAAGTGACAATGTTTGGTTTTCTTTAGTTTCGAAAGAGTGAATAAGAGAGGACATTATTGAGTTACATAAAATTATGCATGGTGCATAGAAAATCGACAATGTTCTTTAATATTATTAAAACCTGGTATCATCCAATTAAGCTAAACCATAGGAGATTCAGAACAGACCAAAGGACAGCACATAGTTAAAACTATGGAAATAACTACTGCAATGTGGTGATGGCCACCAACTTAGATGGTTTTAAAAGGAGATTAGACAAATTTATGGAGGATAAGCCTATCCTAAATATTTGTCCCTGCAGCACAAACATTGTATTATGTTAGTGCACAGCAATCAGTGTTCCAGCCAAAGCAAAAATTTGCTGTCTTAAGATCAGATCATAAGACAAGCGGCAGGCCTTCCAAGCCTAGGGATGAAAGTGATGGGAAACGGAAATATGTAAACAAAAAACCAAAACAAAAGCATTTCGTTTTAATTGCTGAAAAATGGGTTTATGGATTTGGATACAAATTTCAACACAAGGCATGACTGTTAACAGAGCATTTGCCAGAGACATCTGAACTCTCAAACATAGTGAGTTAGCTTGAAGATATGTCACCTTCCTTTTTCCAAAGCGCAATTAAACCAAATGCCAATGTGCCCTTGTTTGGCAATGCTGAACCAGCTGGTGTGTGCCTATGAACTTTAGCGCCTTGTGACATGCTGGAAAAGAGAGGCACTGCATCGGTAACATGAAGCAAAAGTTGTGAGATTTCACTGGTGTCACTTTCAAGCAGAATATGGTGGACACGTCCACAGGGAACGTTTTCTGTGCAAACTGCCATTGAACTGAATTGGAGTTATGCAAGAACACAGCTGCTCTTACACAATTTCTATTGATTTCAATGGGGTTAATATTGGAGAGGTGCCTTGTGGATTATATCCTATGATTCCCATTTTCACAGCCCCAAAATATCATCCCATGTCTGCGATGTGGCGAGGCGTGTGCATGGTGAGGGACACAATAAGGTATCTAATAATCTACATACAGGGACAGAGGAATAAATAATCGTTTATATTTACCAAGTGAAGCAAAATGTACCTTGTACAATAAAATCTGAAGTGTATATATTATTACTGAAAAGTGTGTTTTCCTATACAGGAAAATAGCTACTACGGCGCTCTGAGTGGCTCAAGTCACTAAAATAGACCTTGCTTCATAGTGTTATTAGAAAGAGAGTTCTTTGGAGGTACCAGTTGCTTGCCATAGGTGACTGTGAGATCCAGATGGCCATGGCAGTGACCTTTAAGTGAGGAACTCCTCATTGCAGTTTGATGTCTTAGAAGATGGAAGAGTCCCAGGTGTTGTCATCTACCCTTCAGTCTTTCTGCAGCCTAAATCAGAGATCTCACAAAGTCGGGCTGTCATCTTGACTCTCTGGAGTCATTCCAGGTTTCTTCTCAGTAGCATCATCCTCTACTTGGTTTTCTGTAAAAATAAGTGATTAAATGGCTGGTTGACATTGTGGAGAAAAATAGCAATTTTTGTACATTGAACCGAATGAAAATTCATTTATTTGGCACATAAATACAGTTTGGCTAATAGCAATGATTCTCTGGTACTAGCAGAATTGTATTTCACTCCATGCTTGCTGGCTCAATTTGTGCCTTGCATGGATAAGTTATGAAGAGGGAAGTATCATTTGGTATTTCCATGTTTACATGTGCTCAGACCACTGTCCCTTTTTGCCCTGTACTAAAAATACTTGTAAGCCACCCTGAGCTCCTTGGAGGAAGGGTGGGATACAATTTGTTGTTATTATTATTTATTTTTATTATTATTACTTTTCTTGACATATTTCTTACTGATGTTGATTGTGCTTGATAGCTATTCAAGATGATGGGATGTAGGCTGACCCCAAACGTTTTTTGTCCCAAAGAATATGCCCTGTACATAATTTGAGCATATTTTGCTTCTTAGTTTCCATAACATATGGAAGATAGTATAACATTATACTATCTCCATAACAATGGAGATAGTATAATGGAAACTTAATTTTAAAATAAAACATGGAAATAAATTTTCTGTACGATTTCCAGAGGCCTTGTTCTTACATATGTTCTCCCATCTGCCTCAATGTTCCTAAAAACAATGATGTCCTGCAAAGAATATGCAGAAATTTATTTTTAAAGAACCAGATTTTTTTCCTTCTGTGTTATGTTTTTTGGATTGTAAGCCTGCAGACAGGAACTGTCTTTGTTTTCTTATATGTGTCCAGTACTTAATAAATTCCAGGCTCAATGATGATGTGCTCTATATGGGGTTGCCCTTGTACCTGGTTTGAATTACACTGGATGCCTATTAGCTACCAAACCATGTTCAAGGCTATGTTGTTGACATACCCTAAACAACTTGGGACCAGGATACCTGGCAGACTGCCTTCCCTGATATATACCCAGCCAACCTTTAAGATCTTCAGAGAAGGCCTTACTGGTTGTTCCATGACCAACAGAATGCCGTCATGTAATATCTCAAAGGCAGGCCTTCTCAGCGGCGGCACCCACCCTCTGGAAAACCCTCCCCGTGCAGTTTAGGAAGCAGAATATGTGGTACATTTCAAACACCTCCTGAAAACACACTTGTTCCCCCAGGCCTTCACTGGCTTGTAAATAACTGCAATTAATCATATGCTGTTCCATCTTATTCCACCTCGTATTGTTCTGTATTACTACTGTAGCTTTAAATTGTTTTTAATAGTGTATTTTAAATGTATTTGTCTTGCTATTGTAATTGAAAGTGTTTTAATAGTGTATTTAAATGCATTTTTAATATTTATATGTGAACTGCTTAGAGATTTTTATATTAAGCAGTATATAAGTATTATTAATAAAATGAAATAAATTATGATGGAACCTGCACATTTAATTTTGCCTCCTTTGATAGCACATGTCTTGCTCACTTGCTTGAGTCACCCAAAGCTATTCTAAAGGCACATTGGTGCCCAGCACCTTGTTCACTCCTGCTCTCTACCAGGGATGTTGAAGAGTCCTTGGTTTCGAGTCACGAGTCGAGTCATGAGTCTTTGGACCAGAGTCTCGAGTCCGAGTCCTTGGTCCAAAATGGTGACTCATGAGTCACGAGTCACTCCCAAAGCTGACTCCACAAGTCCCTATTAAAATCAATGGGTTTTTTCCCCAACAAAATAAGGCTATTTCAGATGTGTGGCTTAAATAAATTCTAGGCACACGTGTGCCTTTTTATTTCAAAACTCTGCAACTGATTTTGGCAAGAACAGACCAGGCAGACAAACCCAAAATAACTAGACAGGCAGAGGAGGCAGGGGACCCCAAAACAGGCAGGCAGAGGCCTTTGTCTTGGACAATTCAACTGTTGAACTGGTCAAGAAGAGACCAGGCAGGCAGAGGAGGCTGGGAACCCCAAACAGGCAGGCAGAGGCAGCCAAACCCAAAATGTCTGAAAGGTTACATTTTAGGAAAATGATTTTAAAAAATAAACTTGCTGTACTTCCTAAAACCTATCCATATTGCATTTGAGGAACACGATTTTGGAACACGAGTCCTTGGTCTCGAGTCCCGAGTCGAGTCTCGAGTCCCATTAAAAATATTGGGACTCGAGTCTGACTCGAGTCAGAGGGGGGACTCAGTCCGACTCACGAGTCGAGTCCTGGAGTCCGAGTCCTCATCCCTGCTCTCTACTAAGAGATACGGTGGTAGTATGAATTCTGTGGATCAATCTGAAGAAAAATTGAGGTGTAAAGGACCATGCCTTAGTTGGGATTTATGGTCTTCTGCTTTCCCAATTCCATGATTTTACTAAAAGAAGGCGGCTGCTGAAACAAAATGGTCCTTAATTGTCGCTCATACAAACCGATTAAGATGTTGATCTTGAAATGTCCATAGAAATAATTTTCAAATAATATTGCCAAACTGAAAAATATTACATAATAATAATAGATTTGGAAGCATTCCTGGAGGTCATCTAGTCCTGCTCCCTGCTCAATGAAGGATCTGTAATGCAGAATGCGGCTATAGTATCCCCGACAGATGGCGGTCGAGCCTTTGCTTAAATACCTCCAGCGACGGACAACCCAACACCTCCTGAGGCAGAAGAACAAATACCCTCTTAACTTTGAAATCCATGGAGAATAACCTACCTTAGAGTAAACCAATGCAGTATACAAAAGGTAGGGCGGGAGACCCTCCAGCAGTGTGTAAAAATGGGGAGTTTGGCATTGATCCAAGCTCTAGTTGGACTTGGGCAAATAGTAGCTCACCTTCCTCTGCAATGGAAATATCATCCAGGGTGCTTGCCAGTTTCTCCAGTTTAAGGGCAGTTGCATCTCCCTGAAAGTCATGGATTGCAATTGCATTTCTCCGGCCGCTCCGGTCACAGCTGATGAACTCAGAGTAAGCAGGCTCAGTGTCCATAATTTCATTTACATGGTATGTGTCAGAATCCCTGTGTTAACAGAGTTGCACAGGAAACATTCTCATTAAAAATGCATGTTAATCATATGAAATCACTGTAGCTAGCCAACATGGATAAGGAATAATTTTTACATGATGCTTCTCGCTCTCAGGGGTGATATAAGAGCAGGCCCATATTGCCTGACAAAGTGTCCATCTTGCTTGGTAGGAAATGCCAG
Source organism: Shinisaurus crocodilurus (assembly GCA_021292165.1). Lineage (NCBI taxonomy): Eukaryota > Metazoa > Chordata > Lepidosauria > Squamata > Shinisauridae > Shinisaurus > Shinisaurus crocodilurus. The sequence goes on from CM037877.1 coordinate 239,127,115, forward strand.
AATCTTTACGAAGAGAAAGCCTCATAGGTATGCTAATAAAGTAAATCCAGTGCTGTATATTGAGCCCAGGGGATAGGCTAGGAGTCTTCCTCCTTTGTTTTCCAGTGAAAACCATTGCAGAAGGCTGAAATCAGGAATTTTCCTTCCTCCAGTTTGTCTGCACAAAAGTAGCTCCTCTCTAGCTGCTTTTGGGAAGCAAGTTGGAGAGTGTGTGTCCATTTGGAGTAGACACTGTTATGCAGTCCTCTCACCTCCTGGGGCGGGGGGGGGGGAGCAGGAAGAAGAATGATGAAAGTGCCTGCTCATGCCCATGTTCTTTGGCCCTCAGCTTTGAGCAACACAAAAGATTAGGGCATGGGTAGCCAACCTTTGGGACATGGGAGCCACAAGCAGCAAAAGCTATGGCTGTTTGTAGCATTCCTTGAGAGGAGCAGGAAGGCTCAAAAGATTGGTTATGGCATTCAGTTAGACCAGGGATCTCCAACCTTGGGTCCCCAGATGTTGCTGGACTACAACTCCCAGAATCCCTTGCCATTAGCCATGCTGGCTGGGTATGTTGGGAGCTGTAGGCCAGCAACATCTGGGGACCCAAGGTTGGAGAGCCCTGAGTTAGACCTTTACTCCTGTCTGCTGGCCTGTACTAAACAGCAGCTTGCTCTTCAGCTCAGACCAGAGGTGAAACCACACCATGGTAGTGTGTGTGTGTGTGTGTGTGGGGGGGGCTATATATGTACTGCAGTGCACACTAGAAAGACGCCACCATCATCCTGTATTATACTTTGAACAACTTGTAGCACAGAAGCTAAAAGGGCTGGCCACTACTGGTTTAGAGACACTTTTGGGAAACAGTCTTGTCTGAACTTTTTAATTATCCATTGATATTTCTACCTTTCAAGAATGTGTCTTTAACACCTTTAAAAAATTCCTTATTTGTCTTTGCCACGTCCCATCATACCAGTGAGTTCTCATGTGCCATGTAAAGATGGAAGGTAAAAAAAATCTCTTTGCCTTTACAGCTATACTCATGCTAATTCAAATCATGCACCGGTAAGGAATCCTCAGCTATATGGTTGAACAATGTATGAGGCTGCCTTATACTCATTCGGTGGACCATTGATCCATCCAGCCCAGCACTGTGAACTCTGACTGGCAGCAGCTTCCAAGGTCTCAAGCAAAGGTCTTTCCCATCATTGCTACCTGCTCCTTTTAACTGGAGATGCTGGGGATTGAACCTGGGACCTTCTGCATGGAAAACATGTGCTCTGTCATTGACCTATGGCCTCTTTCTATTGCAGCTTCAATAGTAACTTATGCCAGGACACATTTGTTCGTCTTTAATGTGCCACAGGACAGTAAGTCTCCAGTGACTTCATTCAAAAGAAACCGGAACCCCTGAAATCTCACCGTTCAGAGAATCGTGGTACAGTAATACCTTGGATTGCAAGTAACTTGGTTTGAGAGCGTTTTGCAAGACAAGCAAATTTTTAAATATTTATTTGATTTTTTTTAACTTGATATACAAGCAACGTCTTGCAATACAAGTACTGTAGTACGGCTTAAATTAAAAATCTCTGTACAAATTTTTTTGGGGGGATTTCGTTTTGATATAAGAGTGTTTTGGATTACAAGCACGTTTCCGGAACGAATTATGCTCTCAATCCAAGGCATGACTGTACATACAACCATATTCTATGTACAGGTCTCCACACAGTTTCCTCTTTTTATAATTTTCTTTTGTAAAATTTTTATCCTGGAAGACAATCTTACTCGGTCACGAGTGATCGCCTGCTACACTACCTACAGGTCTCCAGTGGTTCAAGCATATGAAAGTGCTATGTCTCAGCATTGATTTATTTTTTAATGATTGCAAACTTTGGATGGAATTCTGCCTTCATCAGACTTGGGACCATCATGTCTTCATTATTTATAAGGTGGCATTAATCAGTGCTCAGGTTGACAACTCTCACAGTCGACATGGTGTACCTTATGTGGTGGTGGGTGGGTTGGAAGCTGTGGATTACCAGTTCAGACTCACAAAAAGAACAGGCACCACAAGGGAAGTGCCCATGAGGCTGTTTATTATTCCAAAATGCAGAAATGTCAGGGTGACGTTCCATTTATGTCATTTTATGTTTATTTCCTCCCCACCTTTAATCGGGAGTCCTGCCCTTCAGAAATGAACCCTGTATGAAGGCTGCATCCTACACAGCTGACCAAAGGCACAGTATCAGCTTCCAGGCAACACACTCTCTTCTGCCCTCTTTTTAGCTTAGCAGGTTTGCTGCGAAGGTCCTCTCTTTTCCTGGGCATGAAATTCCCGCCAGGTTTCCCACCAACCAAGCTGCAAAGTCTATGATTGATGAAGTGCTAAAGGAACATGGAGCTAAAAACTGATTACCCTTGAAAATTGTTTTCTCCTTCAGCATTGTAAAGATACCCCTTTCTCCAGCTGGGGTATTCTGTCATCTCCAGAACTGCCCTCTGTCCACAGTCCAGAATGGAAAGACCTGGTCTGAACTCCTGACGTTTATGGCTTTCTCACTGTCTCTTCTCTTGGCCAGGTTTGGCTTGGATTGTCTTTTTCAGGATCTGAGAATACGGGCCTTCATTCTTAGTTATAATGTTGTCCTTTCAGACTTATTTCTGGAAACAAACATGCTATAAAAAATGGTGCCAAACTAATTGATCAGACTGGTATACTGGTATTGGAAGCAATCCTTATGATTAGGTGGCACAGAGTTGTCATAACAGCTGTATTCAAGAGCAGCACTCAATTCTGCAATGGGATGGAAGCTTTCAGAAGAAGGCAGTGGACATGTCTCTGTTCCCTGTACACAGCAGCATCTGAAGAACATGGCCTACTGGTCTCAGGATACAAATTAAGAACAAAGAGCTGTTGGATTAGAACTGGGGAGACCCAGGTTCAAGTCCCCACTCGGCCATGAGTGCCACCGGGTGACTTTGCGCCAGTTAGTGACTCTCAGCCTAACCTACCTCACCGGGTTGTTGTGATGATCAAATGGAGAAGAGGAGGTTCAAAAAGCGGGATATAAATGTAACAAAATAATAAATAAAATAAATTTGTTTAATTATGAAATCAGCAGGATGGTCAGAAAGGGAATACAGAGAACTATTTTCCCAATCTTATTACTAGCTTTCATAGCTGTTGTTAGTGCCATTGACCTCAGTCTAATTCTTGACAAGAACCAGGACCATTTCTTTTTAATCCCAAATTCTTTCTGCCTGAATAACTTGATTTTGCAAGTTAAGGAAAAGTAAATAAATTTGACAGTGCAAATACTGAATTAATTATAGCTTGCTGATGAACCTGCCAAGGACAGGTATGTCTTTGACCTTCTGGAGGCAAGTGAAGATATATTTATTTCAGCAAACATTTGCCTGACTAGCTTTCTGCTTTTATGTATTCCCCGCCCCCTGTTTTTATTGTTGTGTTTTTTTATCAGTGCTTGAATTATTGGGGGGGGGGGTGTAGGTGACTTAATGAAATCCACAACCCCCCAACTCCCCCCCTTTACCCAAATCATGCCCCCTGTGACCTTCTAAAAGCAATAGCTAAAAAGGCTGTCACAAAGGCTGGGGGAAGCAGGCCCTCTCTATGTGGCTCATGCTGGCTCAGCTTGTCTGAGTGTGGAAAGCTAAGCAGGGTCAGGCCTGGTTATTACTTGGATGGGAGACCCCTCCTCTAGTTTCCTGCATTGAGCAGGGGGTTGGACTCGATGGCCTTGTAGGCCCCTTCTAACTCTATGATATCTCCCCCACTCAAATTCAAGCATTTTTTAATGATAGGTTTTTATTCAGTATTTTATATGTATTAAATATCCTTGGTTTTAATAAGAAAATGCAGAGTAATTTCTTTTAATACATACATTTTTAAAAAATGTAAAATGACTTGTGACAATCCTGAATTCTGATTCCCCAAGGGACAGCCATGTTGTGGCAAAAATAAGAGTCCCTTGGAATCTGAAAGACTAATACATTTCTTGCGACATCATCATCATCATCATCATCAGGCGATCACTCGTGACCGAGTAAGATTGTCTTCCGGGATAAAAGGAGGAAATTCTAAAGAAGATTGTGTAGACTCTAGCGATGGGTCCGTAAGTGACTGTGGAGGCCAATTCTAGATCCACACAGCTTCCCACAGTGAGGACACAGGTTACCAGATAGGAGATGGTCCTGTAAAGGATTCATTTGACGTGCTTTTCGCTTAGCACGTTTCTCCCTTTCACCTTGCACTCGGGTTTCTTCAAAGTCCATGGAACCTTTGTGAAAGGCCAACCTCCATTTAGATCGTTCATGGGCCAGAGCTTCCCAGTTTTCGATGTTTATATTGCATTTTTTTAGATTAGCCTTATGAACATCTTTAAACCTCTTATATTGACCACCGATATTCCGCTTTCCATTCTTGAGTTGGGAGTAAAGTAACTGCTTTGGGAGACGGCAGTCAGGCATTCGAACAACATGACCGGTCCACTGAAGTTGGCGTTGAAGGATCATTTTTTCAATGCTAGTAGTCTTTGCTTCTTCCAGTACACTGACATTTGTTCGTCTATCTTCCCAAGTAATTCGCAGGATTTTCCGGAGGCAACGTTGATTAAACCTTTCAAGGAGGTGGAAGTGACGTTTATAGATAGTCCATGTTTCGCAGGCATACAATAAAGTTGGTAATACAATGGCTTCATTGTACACCATACACTTTGGTGGACTGGTGCCTATTATTTTGTCAGATACAATATGACAGGAGGACTCTTTGTTGCTTTGCAGAGTGAATCAGTGAATATAAGGTCTTTAGAGGGGAAATAGTGGGGCTCTAGCTAGGAATCCTGGTTTTGATTTTAAAGCTGCAGTAGAGAAAAGGACAGTCCAGCATACTGGATTCAGTACATGCTTGGTCAGCAGATGGAGCCCTTGGGTTATATTTTTCTCCTGCTACAGTAAATACATTTGCACAGGATCTTGACGAAATCCCAAAGCACTGATCGGGACTGCAGAGATGGGGTTGCTGTTAACAAGCAGCATAATTGACCTGATTGAACTGCATCAGAAGCTGCCTTATACAAACAGATTCCCACATGGAATGGTGCCAATGTGTTTTTGGTTTTTAAGCAGCAACACTCAATGTATTAATTGGACTTGGTGATGTCAGGGAGCGGGTGGTGGCAATCTGCCCCAGTCTAATTCCTCTGAGACATAAGTTGATGACCTCTGAAAGCTTTGCAGGAACAGCTATTCTTAAGATATTTTTTTTCTGAGGCCAGAGGTGGTCCATCTGGTTCCTCCATTGTGGGTGCTTCCAGACAAGGCCTTTATTGTGTAATCACCCTGCCTTATTAATAGAATTTTACGCGGGGTCCAAATGCCGTCGCCTTCAACTGGCAACCCTCCCATGTTTAGGTGGAATCTGGGTTTCTGTAACTTGAGCCCATTATTCCGTGTCCTGCAAACTGGGATGATCAAGAAGAGATCCTGACCCTCCTCTGTGTGACAACCCTTCAAGTACTGGAAGAGTGCTATTCTATCTCCCCTCAGTCTCCTCTTCTGAAGGCTAAACATGCCCAGTTCTTTCAGTCTCTCCTCATAGGGCCTTGTTTCCAGCCCCTTAATCATCTTTGTTGCCCTCCTCTGAACCCTCTCCAGTTTGTCTACATTCTTCTTAAAGTGTGGTGCCCAGAACTGGACGCAGTACTCAAGATGAGGCCTAACCAGTGCTGAGTAAAGGGGAATTATCACATCACGTGATTTGGAAGCTATACTTCTATTAATGAAGCCCAAAATAGCATTTGCCTTCTTTGCAGCCACATCGCATTGCTGGCTCATATTCAGTTTGTGATCTACAACAATTCCAAGATCCTACTCACTTGTAGTATTGTTGAGCCAAGTGTCCCCTATTCTGTAACTCCGCATTTGGTTTCCTTTCCCTAGGTGCAGCACTTGGCATTTATCCCTATTAAATTTCATTCTGTTGTTTACGGCCCAGCGCTCCAGCCTATCAAGATCACTTTGAATTTTGTTTCTGTCTTCCAGAGTATTAGCTGTTCCACCCAACTTTGTGTCATCTGCAAATTTGATAAGCATTCCCTGCACCTCCTCATCCAAGTCATTGATAAAAATGTTGAAGAGCACTGGGCCCAGGACCGAGCCCTGCGGTATCCCACTTGTTACCTCTCCCCAGTTTGAGAAGGTACCATTGATAAGCACTCTTTGAGTTCGATTCTGTAGCCAATTGTGGATCCACCTGATAGTTCATAGAATCATAGAATCATAGAAAAGTAGAGTTGGAAGGGGCCTACAAGGCCATCGAGTCCAACCCCCTGCTCAATGCAGGAATCCAGGTCAAAGCATCTCTGACAGATGTCTGTCCAGACGCACCTTGAATGCCTCCAGACTGGGAGAGCCCACCACCTCCCTAGGTAGTTGATTCCATTGTCTTATTGCTCTAACAGTCAGGAAATTTTTCCTGATGTTTAGGTGGAATCTAGGTTCCTGTAACTTGAGCCCATTATTCCGTGTCCTGCAAACTGGGATGAACGAGAAGAGATCTTTGCCCTCCTCTGTGTGACATCCCTTCAAATACTGGAAGAGTGCGATCATATCTCCCCTCAGTCTCCTCTTCTGAAGGCTAAACATGCCCAGTTCTTTCAGTCTCTCCTCATAGGGCCTTGTTTCCAGTCCCTTTATCATCCTTGTTGCCCTCCTCTGAACCCTCTCCAGTTTGTCTATGTCCTTCTTAAAGTGAGGTGCCCAGAACTGGACGCAGTACTCAAGATGAGGCCTAACCAGTGCCGAGTAAAGGGGAATTATCACTTCCCGCGATTTGGAAGCTATACTTCTATTAATACAGCCCAAAATTGCATTTGCCTTCTTTGCAGCCACGTCGCATTGCTGGCTCATATTCAGTTTGTGATCTACCACAATTCCAAGATCCTTCTCACTTGTAGTATTGTTGAGCCAAGTGTCCCCCATTCTGTAACTCTGCATTTGGTTTCCTCTCCCTAGGTGCAGCACTTGGCATTTATCCCTGTTAAATTTCATTCTGTTGTTTTCGGCCCAGCGCTCCAGCCTATCGAGGTCACTTTGAATTTTGTTTCTGTCTTCCAGAGTATTAGCTGTTCCACCCAACTTTGTGTCATCTGCAAATTTGATAAGCATTCCCTGTACCTCCTCATCCAAGTCATTAATAAAAATGTTGAAGAGCACCGGGCCCAGGACCGAGCCCTGTGGTACCCCGCTCGTTACCTCTCCCCAGTTTGAGAAGGAACCATTGATAAGCACTCTTTGAGTCCGATTCTGTAGCCAATTGTGGATCCACCTGATAGTTGTTCCATCTAGTCCACTCTTAGCTAGCTTACTAATCAGGATATCATGAGGCACTTTGTCGAAAGCTTTGCTGAAGTCCAGGTATATAATGTCCACAGCATTCCCACAGTCCACAAGGGAGGTTACCCGATCAAAAAATGAGATCAGATTAGTCTGGCAGGATTTGTTCTTGACAAATCCACGTTGGCTTCTAGTAATCACTGCATTGTTTTCAAAATGCTTGCAGACTGACTTCTTTATTATCTGCTCCAACTGAATATTTCCACCTTTTCTTTGTCTTCTGTTATCAATTTGCCATCCTCTCATTGCGTAGTTGAACCACCATTTCTTTCCTCTGTCTTTTACTATGCATGTATCTGAAGAAAGCTTTTTTTGTTGCTTTTAGCATCCCTCGCTAGCCTCAGCTCATTCTCATACCCAGAATATCACAGGATATAGAGCTGTGCCCAATTATTTGAGCACAGAACCCATAGAAAGGGATGGGACAAATGAATATTTAACTAGGCACAAAGTTGCAGCTGCAGTCACTTAAATCTGGGGTACCATTAAGGGTGCAATCCTATGCATGTTTAGACAGAAAAAAAGTGCAACTCCCAGCATTCCCCAGCCAGCATTTTCTGTCTTTGTTGGTCTAATGTTGGGAGTTGTAGGACTTTTTTCTGCCTAACCATGCTTAGGATTGCACCCTAAATGTTTGAATTTCAAGGACTGGCATCAGAATCTCCATACAGAGATGTGAAGCATACCTGATTATAAATAAGAACATGTATTAAAATAACACTGTTGTTGTATTCATTTATGAAGGCTAGAAAGAAAACTGCTAGCCAGACTTTCTTTTTCTATTACTTTGCCTGCAGAATAATGACCACGGGGTGTGGTTAAATATCCAAATGATCCCTTGTCCATATAAACAAGACACCTGTGAGCTCTTTTGCAGGACCCACTTTTAAATATATGACACTATGAAGGGTCAGTACTTAGAAGCAGGGATGTTGAAGAGTCCTTGGTCTCGAGTCACGAGTCGAGTCACGAGTCTTTGGACCCGAGTCTCGAGTCCGAGTCCGAGTCCTTGGTCCAAAATGGTGACTCACGAGTCACGAGTCCTGAGTCACTCCCAAAACTGACTCCATGAGTCCCTATTAAAATCAATGGGGTTTCCCCCCAACAAAATAAGGCTACTTCAGATGTGTGTCTTAAATAAATTCTAGGCACAACTGTGTCTTTTTATTTCAAAACTCTGCCACTGATTTTGGCAAGAACAGACCAGGCAGACAAACCCAAAATAACCAGGCAGGCAGAGGCCTTTGTCTTGGACAATTCAACTGTTGAACAGGTCAAGAAGAGACCAGGCAGGCAGAGGAGGCTGGGAACCCCAAACAGGCAGGCAGAGGCAGCCAAACCCAAAATGTCTGACCCTAACCCAAACCCCCCACAACAACACATCAATCAAAATAAATCTCAACACATTGTTGGGGCTGCGCTCCTGGTAGCTGTCCATAGTGGCCGAGCAGCGGCGCGCCTCGCTTCCATGCGCTCTTCACTGGTGATCGCGCTCCTTCTGGCACAGCCAGAAGACTCGTCAACAGCCCAGGGATGTTGACGAGTCCTTGGTCTCGAGTCCCAAGTCGAGTCTCGAGTCCCATTAAAAATATTGGGACTCGAGTCCGAGTCGGGTCACAGGGGGGACTCAGTCCGACTCACGAGTCGAGTCCTCGAGTCCGAGTCCCCATCCCTGCTTAGAAGCCATGGCTTGGGACACACCGGGTTAGGAAAACATGATTCTCTCTTCCCTTCCCTCTTACCCTTACTGGTAGCATGCCCATCTAAGTTTCGAAAAAAGGAGAGAACTAGGTTCTCAGGATGCAAAAATCTCGCCCGACGCATTTGCTGCTCTATTTAATAAAGATTTTTGCATCCTGAGAACCTAGTTTTCTCCTTTTTTCGTTGCTACTGGATGCTCATCTCCTCTTGTTTTTGTCGTCCATCTAAGTTTCCCCATACATGAAATAAAATTCTCTGATTTAGAACCATAATCATAAATTAGTAACCTCAACTTTGGGTATTCTTGAAGAGAACTAGAAGTTCAGTTTTTGATATTAAAACAAAGGCTGCAACATGTAATCAATTAATTCATTAGATTGATTTTAAAAACCTTTTAAAATCAGCTAAAAGTAGAAATACTGGTATCTAATGCAAGATTGCAAGCACTACTTTAGCGTCCCCCCCTTCTTTCTTTCAGAGGATGGAATGTCTCATCTTAAGATAATACCTGCTATGAATCATAGAATCACAGAAAAGTAGAGTTGGAAGGGGCCTACCAGGCCATCGAGTCCAACCCCCAGCTCAATGCAGGAATCCAGGTCAAAGTATCCCTGACAGATGGCTGTCCAGCTGCACCTTGAATGCCTCCAGAGTGGGAGAGCCCACCACTTCCCTAGGTAGTTGGTTCCATTGTCTTATTGCTCTGACAGTCAGGAAATGTTTCCTGATGTTTAGGTGGAATCTGGGTTCCTGTAACTTGAGCCCATTATTCCATGTCCTGCAAACTCGGATGATCGAGAGGAGATCCTGGTCCTCCTCTGTGTGACAACCCTTCAAGTACTGGAAGAGTGCTATCATATCTCCCCTCAGTCTCCTCTTCTGAAGGCTAAACATGCCCAGTTCTTTCAGTCTCTCCTCATAGGGCCTTGTTTCCAGTCCCTTTATCATCCTTGTTGCCCTCCTCTGAACCCTCTCCAGTTTGTCTATGTCCTTCTTAAAGTGTGGTGCCCAGAACTGGACACAGTACTCAAGATGAGGCCTAACCAGTGCTGAGTAAAGGGGAAATCACTTCACGCGATTTGGAAGCTATACTTCTATTAATGCAGCCCAAAATAGCATTTGCCTTCTTTGCAGCCACATCGCATTGCTGGCTCATATTCAGTTTGTGATCTACAACAATTCCAAGATCAGAGAGAGACATACACACACATCATTTAAAAGTGAACTATGCTTGGGGTCTTCTGGTGGGAGGAATGGCGGACTGACGTCTTCACAAATAGCTGAAGGCAGGCACAACCCGGCTTGAAAAACCAGCTAGGAGCAATCCCAGCCAGCGTATATCTTCCCAGCAAAAGGGAAGATCTAGAGATTTTGCCTTCCAAACTCTAAGGGTCATCTTTTGGTGAGTTATCTGCCATTCTGACAGTTTGCTCGCGGGAGGGGCCTGGAGTGAAGGATTTACATCTCGCTCGAATGCTGCGGTTGGAGACCTGAAAGGATTTAATAGGGATGAATGCCAAGTACTGCACCTAGGGAGAGGAAACCAAATGCAGAGTTACAGAATAGGGGACACTTGGCTCAACAATACTACAAGTGAGAAGGATCTTGGAATTGTGGTGAGTGAGAAGATGGAATCTTGCGATGTGGCTGCAAAGAAGGCAAATGCTATTTTGGGCTGCATTAATAGAAGTATAGCTTCCAAATCGCGTGAAGTGATAATTCCCCTTTACTCAGCACTGGTTAGGCCTCATCTTGAGTACTGCGTCCAGTTCTGGGCACCACACTTTAAGAAGGACATAGACAAACTGGAGAGGGTTCAGAGGAGGGCAACAAGGATGATAAAGGGACTAGAAACAAGGCCCTATGAGGAGAGACTAAAAGAACTGGGCATGTTTAGCCTTCAGAAGAGGAGACTGAGGGGAGATATGATAGCACTCTTCCAGTACTTGAAGGGATGTCACACAGAGGAGGGCCAGGATCTCTTCTCGATCATCCCAGTTTGCAGGACACGGAATAATGGGCTCAAGTTACAGGAACCTAGATTCCACCTAAACATCAGGAAAAATTTCCTGACTGTTAGAGCAATAAGACAATGGAATCAACTACCTATGGAGGTGGTGGGCTCTCCCAGTCTGGAGGCATTCAAGGTGCAACTGGACAATCATCTGTCAGGGATGCTTTGACCTGGATTCTTGCACTGAGCAGGGGGTTGGACTCGATGGTCTTGTAGGCCCCTTCCAACTCTACTTTTCTATGATTCTATGATTAAAGTCTGCCTACCCCTATTTCTCCAAAGATTTAGTGCTTATATTTACTTACGATCGGAGATTTTTTTCGACAACAGAGTTGATATTCCTTGCAGGGAGACCTTCTTTTTTCTTGATACTGTTAGAAGGGGAGGGAGAGATTCAGGCTGACAGCCCCACAAAAAGATTTATATTTGGGTTTTTCTTTTGAATTGGGAAAGAGGCTTTTCTGAATTTTTTTCCTTTTCATTTTTAATTACTTCTTGCTTGGCGAAAGTGCTACGGAGATGAATAAAAAACTTGCCATGGGAAGGTTTTTATTTATGAATTGGCTGGCGCGGAGGAATGCACATAAATTAAAGATAAAATATTGTGAAGCATATAAACCGTGACTTCTGGATTGCAAGAGGCTTAAAGGAGATAGAATGGTTACACTTGACTTGATTTACAACTTACTTGGCCAAATGGAGAAAAAAATTAGTGACAGGATGGATGCCCTTGAAAAAAGCTTGGATGAGAGGCTAGGAGTGGAATTGACCCGAGAAGGTAAATTGGACAAATAGATTAAGATGGAAGAGCTTGGAAATAAGATGGATGCCTTACAAGAAGTAAAACAAATTGGAGAGCCACACAGAAAAAATATCTGAAGAAGGGAAAGACACTTTGATTTTGTTGGATCTGAGAAGGAAAGAGGATTATTTGAGATTTGGAGTCATCTTAGAATTGGAGGATTCAGGAGATTTATTGGCTTACTCTGTCAGAAAAAATACAGTGGATCAAGTCTTCCAGCAATACTTCTTTACTGCAATGGATCTGGAAGATGCAGACACAGATCAATTTTATCAACAAGGTTTCTCTACTGGAATGAAGTTGGATGGCAAGGCTACGGTTGTTTTGACTGGCAAGAGAAGAAAGTGTGCTTCTTTTATTTCAAAGCTGAAGCAGAAAAAGATTGTTTTTGACAGAGGAAGGGTAGGTGAATGCTCCATTCACTTTCCTGCTCTCACATAAATCTTGACTTTATTTATTTATTTATTTATTTAATACATTTTTATACCTCCCAATAGCCGAAGCTCTCTGGGCGGTTTAGAGCAGTTAAAATCATAAAATACAATATATAATATATAAAATTTAAAAGCACAGATTAAAAACAAACAGCAGAGCTAGCAGCAGCAGTTACAATAACGGAATTAAAAACAATTACAAGATTAAAATGATTAAGATGATTAAAATATTAAAATGATTAAAACATAAGAACATAAGACTTTAAGAACATAAGAAGGCTGCTACTGCTGGATCAGACCAAAGACCCATCCAGTCCAGTATTCTGTTTCCAACACAGGGCCGCCTAGTGGCTCCAGGACGTTTACAAGCAGGGAATGAAGGCAACAAAGTTTGTCTGTTTTCCCCATCTAGTATTTAGAGGTACACTGTCTCTGAACATGGAGATTCTATCTAGCTAACATGGCTAATAGCTATTGAAAAATCTGTGCTCCGTGAATTTAATGCTTCTTTAAAAGCCATCTAGCTAGTGGTCATCACCACCTCCTGTGGCAGTGAATTCCATAGCTTAATCCAAACCTTGCTGTTCTACTCTGCCTTACCTCATGTCTTCGTGATTATTTTGCTGCTCCTCTCTTGCCATGGCTTTGCAGCGAAGACACACACCTTGTGCATCTAACATGTCTCTGTTCATGTCGACCTGGCATTTCTGACACTGTTTGAGACAGGTTCCTTTTCTGTTCTCTGACATTCTAAATGTTAAACTGGCCAGCTCAGCACTTCTAGACTTACTGAAGTAAAGGGGAATTTGGAAAAGTGTTAACAACTTAACAATAGGTTTGCAGCAGCAGTATATTTTAGTCTAACCACCTACTTCCCTTTTCATAGCCAGGAGCCACAATCCATCACAGTTCAACATGCTTAGACCTACCGAACCTATTGCTAGGTCACAGATACAGGGTGCCACACTGCCATAGATGGGGCAACCAGATACCTGGCTTTGAAATTGAATGGCATCTTTCCCTTCACACAATTCCTTTTAAAGGGAGTCCCTTGGCAGAATGGCCAGTCCAAAATATCAATATCCCCTGCTCCATTTAGACAGCCTTGAGTATTACTTAATTACTTGAGTATTACTTAGCCGCCCCCTAACATAAAATGTTTTTTTAAAAAAGAAGGAAGGAAGGAAGGAAGGAAGGAAGGATGCTGTGGCAAGCACCGTCAGTGGGCCCTGACATGTCCATGCTGGCCCGGGTGCTGATACCGAGCTTGGTTGCTACTGTCCCATCACTTGCCATTCTCTGGGTGGTCATCTGGGGGCAGGGGCTGAGTTGCAGGACCCCGGACTCTGATCCCGAGGTCCAGCCCTACCTGTGCCACTGCTTATTCTGTAACAACCTGTCCTCTACTAATTTAAAAGCAAAGAGGACGTTTTTGTTTTGCTGAAAAGATTTAGATTTAGAAATTGTCCTAGAGCAGGGGTGGGCAAGGTGGCACTTACAGGCATCAGTGTACCTTCAGACACCTTTCTTGGCATGGACCGTGGTGCCCTCCCCCTCCCTCTTCTTTTTTAAAAATAACAAAGTTTTTTTTACTGGCAACTGCTTCAAACTAAAGCGAGGGCCTCTAGCTGCTCCCGTCTGCTTTCCCCATGAATGCCCCTGGGCCACACGTGGGACTCATTCTTAGGAAATGAAGGTGGCAGGTGGCTGCAAGCTGACGCTTTCATCTGCAGGGCACCCATTTTGTAGTGATGCCCAGGCCAGTTTCTCACATTGCCAAATGTGCCCGCGGGCCCAAAAAGGTTGCCTACCTCTGTCCTAGAGTATATTACCAGTTCGAAATAGACCTCAGCTTCTGACGGGTGTGACAGACCGTGCACCGCATGGCACCTTACGGTTCATGGGCGTGTGTTTGCATTCATGTGCACTAGAGACATGGCATCTCTTCCCCCACTTGCAGGTGTAAACTGCTGAAGACTAGGGGAGGAGGCTGAATAGGGGCTGTTGGGAAACAGGGGTAGTTGGATTATATGGAGATTTCATAGATTTCATATGGGAAGGGAGCTCCTATTTTATTCATTCTCGTGCTCTATTCAGATTAGCCGTGTAGCACCCTACTTCTGAGCATATCCTACTTCTGAGTCTGACCGAGAGGGACACCTCTGTTATCCCTTTCTTGTCTTCTCCCCTCCCGTCACGTTCTGACTTGTGTAGTGTATATGTAGGCAAGAGGCGGCCATTGTCCTTTCTTAGTTCTATAGAAGGATGTAGGCCAACTAGGCCTCAAACTAGGCCTGCCGCTGGCCTCGTGGGGCATGAACATGTGAAGCAGCTTGCTTCATTCACATAAACCCTCCTTACATAATTTCAGCGAGAGACAAGAGACTTCTACACACACACACACACACCCATAGCATACCCCCCCCCCTTTTAAATGACCTGGCAGTTAGGATCCAACAGCCTCAACTGTGACACTGTCTGAACTACATGTGTGGCTCCTCCTGACACTCTGGGAGTTCCGCATGGAATCTGTTACCGCTTCGCCATTGTCAGAGCAGAGAAGATGGAATCAGAAGTAGGATTATATTGGGGGCCCCAAAGCAAGAGAAGAGTTGTTTGGTACTAGCAATGAAGGGTACTTCCCACACCGATTGTGAACTGCCCCAATTTGCCCCCCAGCTGCCCCGAGGGAGATATGTCTGACCCCGAAGAAGAAAGAAAAGATCTTGAAGTAGATTACCGGTAAGCCTTCCTACTCTCCAAACACTACTCTTGGCACTACCAATAGAAAGACCTTGTGCAATTATTCCATCTTTTCCTCAACAGATTTTTTTTGGGGGGTGGGTTGGGGAAAAAAGATGGAAGAAGCAGTGGGAAAACACAGGAGGGTGCAAGAAGAAGAAGTCTTCCCCCCCCCCCCCCCCCACACACACACATAAAAGTCCATGAATGAGGCAGGGCGATTGCACGATAGAAGCCTCGTCAGGAAGCACCCTCAGTGCAGTTTGGCACTGCAGCTACTAGTGTCTCTCCTAAAGAAGAGGGTGCATAACAACAACTCCTTTGCTGAAGGAACTGCACTGGCTACCTATTCGCTACTGGGTCAGGTTTAAGGTTCTGGTACTTGTGTACAAAGCCTGAAACAACCTGGGACCAGGTTACCTGAGAGAGTGCATCCTCCCATACTAACCTGCCCACTCACTGAGGTCATCAGATGGCATGCTCCTGGTGGTTCCTCATGGACCTTTGGCCTGACTGGAGTCTACCAGGACAAAAGCCTTCAATGTGGTGGCTCCATTTCTGTGGAACTCCATGCCTCTGGAGGTCAGGCAGGCACCGACATAGTGCTGCTTTCAGCACCTGCTGAAGACCTCCTTGTTCCGGGAAGCCTTCTCTGCTCTCCAACCACCACTGCCATTGTTACTTTGTTTTCAGTGTATTGTTTTTGTTTCTTTTATCTGTTTTTGTCTTTTTACATTTCACCACTCCGGAATCTACTAAGATATGGAGCAGTATACAAATACTGTAAATAATAATAGTAACTGAATGGACTGAACACTCCCTGAAAGAGGACACTTACAGATCCACATGGGCATGACTCTTGAGCATGACTGCATTTCCACTGGCCCTCCATCCCACACTGAGGGGACGGGATGCACATATGCACAGATGTGTTTAATGTCCCCCTGACACCCTTTCTGATACCAATCCCTACACACACACACACACACACACACACACACTTCTGGAGAGGTGATTGGGACTGGAGAATGTGGGGGGGGGGAACAGGTGTTTGACCCTTCTGCTGCCTACTCTTCCCACTCACAGTAGCTCTTTATTTATTTATTTTATTATATTTATTTTATTATATTTATACCCCGCCTTTTTTCCTGCAAGGAACCCAAGGCGGCTTACATAATCCTCCTCCTCCTCTCCATTTTATCCTCACAACAACCCTGTGAGGTAGGTTAGGCTGAGAGTCAGTGACTGGCCCGAAGTCACCCAGTGAGTTTCATGGCCAAGTGGGGACTAGAACCCGGATCTCCCCAGTCCCAGTCCAACACTCTCACCACTACGCCACACTGGCGTAGTATGTGTGTGTGGAGGGGTAACGTGCTGAGGGGTTGAAGTGGAAAGGGTAAGCAGAGAAAAGCTTAAGCACCCCATTTCCTTCCCGTTTCTCCAATCCCAACTATGTTCCTGTGGAGAAAGCCTGACACGAGTATACATGCACACGCACACACCAGTCTCCTTCCAAGGGGGAGGGGGGCGAGGAAGGGAGATTGGATTACAGGGAAGCAGCCAGACGGACCGGCATCCCAACAATGGAGAGTGTCGGCTGAATTCCACAAAACCCAGGAAAGGACCATCAAGACCATCAAACTATCAGGGCAGTCTCAAAGAGCTGTAAAGTACCCAACACGTCACCTTCTTCCCGGGCAGGAATAAGCCCACCTGATACGAAGGGGCAGGCATAAGCCCCCACCTGACCTGGAGGGTGGGGAGAGCAGGAAACTCAGGGGTAGAAAACCCCTCTCCCTTCCTGTGAGGGGTTGTTGGGAACACAGGGTGCTTTGGAACAAGGTTCATCCTCCAAGCGGCGGCTGGAGTAAGCTGTTCTCATCCCCGGATTGGCTGACCCGGAACCAGGCTGAAATTGACTAGCGTGAAGTCTTTAGTCTAAGGTAACTGACTAATCCCAACGCGCTAGCCTGGGAGCCTGTTCATTGATAAACTTGGGGGTCACGTCAGGTCATATTGACGTTGTAGTATTCCTAGAAAGCTGTTAGTTCCGCTTCATATATTATGTAAATAAATAAAGCCTTATTTAGTCATTCAAAGGGCTCTAGTTTCCTCTTGTGTGTGCAAACCTCCTAGTCGGTTCCACTTGCTTGTACGGGCTGTAACTCAGTGCCGGTTAACCCGTTAAGCGCCGAACTCACGCATAGGACCCGGGTGCTGGTCCTTCACATGGTGGCAGACGACGGGACAATTGGAAACTTTTGTTAACGGACGGAACTAATAGGGTCTAGGGCAGGCTAGCGGATTGCTGGGAAGTAGTCAGGTAGAAGTAAAATGGGTAGCCCTGGCCAGGAACAGCTGGAGCGATTAAACAGCCCAGTGACTCCAGGAGAAGAGGGGAGCCATGTCTCCATTGTGGGTCGTGCGGGTGGCCGAAGACCGACAACCAGGAGGGGGAGGGAACCCCCTCATCCTTGCTGGCGGGACAACCACCCAAACCGTGGGGTCGCCCCAGCTTAATGAGCAGCCTCAGGAGAGGCGACAGAATGGACCCCGGGTTAGAGGAAGACCTCAACGGAGGGGTTGCTGGTGGAGCCATAGGAGGGGGAGGTTTAGGATGCCCTCTTCCCCCAGCTGAATTGGCAACAGACCAGGGAGGTGATGCGGCATCAGCAAGAGATGATCTAGCATCAACAAGCGGCGCTACAGATGCAGCTGGAGCTAGCGAGGCTGACCACGGGCGCTGGAGGGGCCCAGAGTGTGAGCGCTCCGACCCCTAAATGGGACCGGAAACAATTTCCCACCTATAAGCCTGGGCAGGACGTATTGATCTTCTTCACCCTGTTTGAAGCCGCCTGCCAGGAACAAAAGGTGTCGGACAATTTGCGAATGTCCGCTTTGCGGACACAGGTCAGTGGGGAGCTGGCCAATCTCTTGGGTATCCACACCCAAACTGCCCCCTTTGACTATGCTGCATTTAAAGAAGCTGTGAGGGAACATTTTGCCCTCACGGCCGAACACTGTCGCCGCCGTAAATTTCGTTACGGGCAGCCTTCCCCAGGGGACACGTATGCCTCCTGGATGGCGCATCTGGGGCAGGTTTGGGATGCGTGGATCGGGGCTACCGGGAGGACCACCTTGGCGGAGGTGCGAGAGCTCCTGATCCAAGAACAATTTTGTGCAACCATCCCGGAGGATTTGGCTACTGCTGTGAGGGACCGGGACCCCCCAAACTGTCGGGAGATGGGTAAGCTGGCGGACCAAATGGGGCTGTATTGGCAGCCCAAGAGAGTAAAGGGGGGCAACCCCAGTTGTGGCGGGGCCAGAGGGAGCGTGGAGAAGGGCAACCCCAAACCTCGGGAGGGAGCCCCAAGCAAGCCCAAGGAGAGCCCCAGCACCAGTGGCTGTTTTTACTGTAAAGAGAAGTTGCCCCAAACTCCTCGCCAAGAACCGCAACCCCAAAACAGCCCCGGGCAAGGTTGGAAGGATGCTCGCTCCCGAGTCCCATCAGCCAGAGGAACAGGAGGAGGACCAACAGTTGGTCTCATCCCTGGAGAAAGAAGCGGGGGATGCGGCGCACCCCCTGTTGAGCGGAGGACAGCATTCCCTTGGAGTCCATCTCTCAAGCATCCCTGATGCGAATTGCGTCTCCGGAGCAACTGCGTTGGAGCCAGAGCAAATTCTGTGAGTCCATCTCTGTGAACAATGTTTCCCATGTGGGGTATAGGGACACCGGGGCGGACATAACTGCTTTACCTCGGAGTAAGGTAAAGAAGAACCAGCTGTTAAAAGGGCGTACCTGTGCCATAAAACCCTATAACTCCCCCAACATAGCTGTTCCCCTTGCCCGGGTTTGGGTCAAGTACAGGGGATGGGAAGGGGAGGTGGATGTTATAGTGCATGGACAGCAAGAGTGGGGGATCATCATTGGGAATGACATCGCGTTCCGGGCTGCCCAGGTCAAGGTGGGGGTGGTGACACGTCGTCAGGCCAAACAAGCCCCTGCCCCACAACCTCCCAGTCCCCCGACTCCCAAACCCTGATCGCGTTAAAGCTACACCGGCAGCCGAATGCTCGCCGCCCCCCCCCCAGCTCCGGTTAGGGAGGATGACCAGAGGGGGTTCGTCCCCAATGGCCTGAGATTTTGGGACTCAAAAGGCTTTCCAAGAAGAGCAACGGCATGACCCGTCCCTCCGAGAATGCCGGGATCGGGCCGGTCAAGCGTTGGGGGCAGTAGACCAGTCAGAAAGGTTTTTGTGGGAAGCAGGAGCCCTTTACAGGGAGTTCAGTCCAAAAACCGAACTTGGTCTCCAGCCAAGGAAAAGACAATTAGTTGTGCCTGCAAGGTACCGCCAGGCTGTACTGCAGTTGGCCCACGACGTAGCATGGGGGGGCCACTTGGGACAGAAACGGACATTAGCCAGAGTGGCGGAAGGGTTTTACTGGCCCATGATGGCGAATGAAGTCCAGGAATACTGTTGGTCCTGCGATGTCTGCCAGCGGGTGGGCCACAACCGGGACCACCCGAAAGCCCCCCTTCAACCCCTACCCATAGTGGGCACCCCTTTTGAGAGGATAGGGTTGGACATTATGGGACCCTTGAACCCTCCCACCAAGACGGGGAAGAAGTTTATACTGACTGTCATTGACTTTGCCACTCATTATGCCGAGGCTTTTGCCCTAGCCTCCATCTCCACTACCAGCCTGGCTAAGACTCTCCTCTCTCTTTTTGCCCGCCTAGGAATGCCCACACGGTGGTTTCGGACTGTGGCACGGGATTCGTGTCCAAATTGTTTTTAAAAATGTGGGAATTGGGGGGTGTGGAGCACCTGACTTCGGTGCCATATCATCACGAGACTAATGGGCTGGTGGAGCGGTTCAATCAGACTTTGGAGAAAATGATCCGAGCCTATGCGGCTAAGCATCCCGGGACTTGGGATCAAGCTTTTCCCTACCTGTTGTTCGCGTACCGGGACTCCCCCCAGGAGAGCCTGGGATTCTCCCCCAACAAATTGATGTTTGGGAGGGAGCTAAGGGGACCTTTGGCTCTTTTGCGGGTGGAATGGGAGGGGGTTGCAGCAGAACCTTCCATGCCGGTTCATGCCTTCATGCAACACCTCCAAACTGTCCTTCGGGAGGTGCGGGAGATGGAGCAGCAGGCATCTCGGAGCAGCACAACAACAGCAGAGCGTGTGGTACAACCGGACGGCCATACCGCGGACTTTTGAAGTGGGGGATCAGGTGCTAGTACTGCGACCCCAGAAAATGGACAAATTGTGTTTGAAGTGGGAGGGCCCAGGGACCGTGATCGGAAGGTCAGGGGATGTGAACTATCAAGTGGCTTTTCCGGGGCAGCCGGGGAAACAAAAGGTATTTCATGTAAATATGTTGAAATTGTATGTGGAACGGGTGACGAAGGTAGGGGGCGTACAGGAATGTACGGACCAAGAACCCTCTGAAGGGGACCTGTTGGCAGAATGGGGGGGAGGGGGAGGACTGGATGAAATCCAATTGTCTCCCTCCCTGTCCGAACAGCAGCGGAGACAAATGATCCAGGTCCTAGAAGACTTCCAGCCTATGTTTTCCGACCACCTGGGGTGCACTACTCTCGTGCAACATACCATTGAGACGGGGGATAGCCCCCCTATACAGTCCCTACCCTACCGGGCAGTGGGACCCCATGCCCAGGTCATCGCAGATGAAGTCCAAGCCATGTTAGACCTTGGAGTCATTGTGCCCAGCTCTAGCCCCTGGTCCTCTCCTATAGTGCTGGTAGCTAAGAAGGATGGGGGGGTTCGGTTCTGTGTAGATTATCGCAAGATTAACAAAGTGACTGTCCCTGATCCTTACCCCATCCCAAACATGGATGTGTTGCTGGAACGGTTAGGGGACCCCAAATACATCACTACCCTGGATCTGACCAAATGTTATTGGCAAGTTCCACTCGATTCCGATGCCGCGTTGAAATCCGCATTTGTGACCCATCTGGGTTTATTTCAGTTCACCACCCTGCCATTCAGAGTCCAGAATGGTCCGGCTACCTTCCAAAGGCTGGTGAACGGAATGCTAAATGGGTTGGGGGAGTTCGCCTGTGCGTATTTAGATGATATCGCCATTTTCAGCTCCACCTGGGAACAACATTTGCATCATGTCCGCCAAGTATTTCAGAGGATTCAGGAAGCGGGGCTGACTGTGAAGGCTAAGAAGTGTCAGGTTGGGCGGGGGGAGGTAGAGTATCTAGGGCATAGGGTGGGGGGAGGTAGTGCTAAGCCCCTAGAGGCGAAAATCGAGTCGGTCCGCACCTGGCCCCAGCCCCAGACGAAGAAACAGGTGCAAGCTTTTTTAGGGCTGGCTGGCTACTATCGTAAATTTGTGCCCCACTTTAGCCAGCTAGCCGCCCCTCTGACAGATTTGTGTAAAAAGCGGCAGCCCGTCAAGGTCCAGTGGTCGGCCGCTTGCCAGGCAGCGTTCGAAGGATTAAAAGCCTGCTTGATGGCAGCCCCTGTGCTGCAAGCGCCTGACTTTGAAGCCCCCTTTGTCCTACAGACGGATGCCTCAGAAGCGGGAATGGGGGCCGTCTTGCTGCAGGAACGGCCAGAGCAAGGGCTGTGCCCTGTCGCCTACTTGAGTAAAAAACTTTTGCCCCGGGAGCGGAACTTGGCCACTGTCGAGAAGGAATGCTTGGCGATAGTATGGGCAGTGACCAAGCTTCACCCCTATCTTTGGGGACGCCGGTTCTTGTTGCAGACCGACCATTCCCCCTTGTGTTGGTTGGATAGGGTGAAAGGATCCAACCAGAAGTTGCTGCGGTGGAGCTTAGCCCTGCAGGATTTTGATTTTTCAATGGAGCACATCAAGGGCAAGGACAACATCGTGGCAGATGGGTTGTCCCGGGCTTTCTCAGTGGGAGACAGTTAGATAGGGATTGGGGTAGTGAACCCCAATGCCATCTTTCTCCAAAGGGAAGGGTGTGGAGAAAGCCTGACACGGGTGCTGGTCCTTCACAGTTCCCAGTAGTGATTTTTCAGGTTTAAATAGGATGATGTTGCACATATCTGTATGTAATGTCTAGTTTGCCCTTGACTGGTATGGGTAGGCCACTTATTTTGATTTTTCAAAATAAAATGGTTGTGGGGGGGAGGGGGTGTTCAGAGAGATACTGTTCTATTCTCAGATGCCAGGGAAATGGAACAAGCAGCACCTGGGAAAATTTTTATTATTATTATTATTTATTTACAGTATTTGTATACTGCTCCATATCTAGGCAGATTCTGGAGCGGTGGACAATAAAAAGATAAAACAGAGAAAAGAGTAAAAACCATACATTAAAAACAGGATAAGATTGAAACTGTGGCTGGTCAGCAAGGAAGGCTTCCCGGAACAAAGATGTCATCAGCAAGTGCCGAAAACAACAATGTCAGAGCTGTAATTGACTTTGCATCATGTGGAGTTTTCATGTAAAAATCAAATGTTTTGTCAGCTGCCCAGAAAATTTTGGCTAATGGGTGGTATAGAAATGTAATAATAAATAAATGAACTGCCCCCAACAACACGTCATAGGTATAGCCTATGTAGACTGCAAGTAAACTGCACTGGATGTATAAATTTTCACAACAATTTGAAAACCTGTGAACAGAATTTAAATCATCATCATCATCTCGCCCTGTGCTTTCTATCCAGTATTCAGACTATTATTAGTGTTCAGTGTTCAGACTATTTTTTATCAGACTGAGATCCCTAACAATAGCAAGAAACCACAAGGAGCTTTTAAAAATACTGAAAGTGTAAATTAGAGCAGTGGGAATTCTACTGAAACGTAAGCGAGACTTCTCTTCACTGCCTCAGACAAGGCCATGCACATGGTAGATGTTCAGCCCCCCTCCTCTCAGAGATCTAGAGTGCATTTGTTCTGAGTGACTGGCAGCAAGTTGCACACAAGATTCTTACTCTGTGTCTGCATTGTGATGGGAGCATTGATAGGGACCAATTTGACAACATTTATGTTCTGGGAAAGGTAGTGACAAAAACAGGAGCAGCATTTCCTTGGCACTGCTGAGGCACAAGAGCAAGGTGCAAAGGGTGTATGCCTTTGCATCCCCTACTCCTGAAGTCCTACTTCATACCTGAAGGGGGGACACCTGATGCCCTACTTGCTAAAAACAGACATGAAGATGGGACTGACATAAGAACATAAAAGCCGTGCTAGATCAGACCTATCTAGTTCAGCATTCTGTCCTTGCCAGTGGCCAGTCAGATGTCTATGGGAAGCCCACAAGCAAGACATGAGGAAATAGCAGCCTCCTACTCATGTTCCCCAGCACCTGGTATAAAAAGGCATACTGCCTCTGATACCAGAGGTAATATATAGCCATCACCAGGACTAGTAGCCATTGACTGACAAAAGGACCAGGGGGAAATGGGTGGGCTAAGCCATGGCTACCAAACCTCCTGCTTCACTGGGGAAGATAAAGCAGTAAATCTCCAGGTTGGAATCTGGCATCTCTTAACTCTGCAGGGCCCTTCACCGAGAAAAGGGCAGCAACACTGATGAAAAATATCTCACAGTGCTTCTGAAATGTGCTCCAGCACGGAGTCTCCATGGTGAGGAAATTCTGGGACAGCAGCCAAGAGACCACTCCTCTGCATGCCTTTGTTCTTTATATGACTGAAGTGGTTCTTGAGGGCTTTAGTATATGATTCTCCAGTTATAGGAGGAATGGTTGCACATCCATCCAGTGGGCAGTACTCAGTTTCTATATGCAAGGACCTGGATATCAACCACACTAACCACTGAATATTAACTGAAAGACAACACCAGTTGTGTCATATGCTATATGCTTTATACATTATGCACATGCTCTGTCCTTTATTAGTATGTGCATGTGTTTGTAATGGAATATGCATTCTAGTGTGTGAAGCTGATAAGAATGTATTGTATTTTGTAAACATGATTAGTTCTCTGTGTGTTGACTGTGAGTACTAGCTGACTGTGAGTACTAGAAAGTATTCAAGGAAATAAGGCAAAGAAGATTGCCACAAGTGGGTTACTTAATTCTTGAAAGTGAAAAGCTTCTTGGCTTAGGAGGGGGACCTTCACTGAGGTGCTTCTGAAGTTAACAGTAAACCTGGCTGCATTGGGAAGCAGTCCTCTTAGGGTTGGATGCTAAAGTTATGTGCAGGAGTCAGACCAAATCTGAAGCTTTGGTTGAGGTCATCGACATAGAACTTATAACAAGTAAGGGTTTGATTCGGTTGGGTGAAGAGATCCTTGGAGAACGAGAAACCCACCAGACATGCTTATGCTAGCTATGTCCATCATGTCTTCTATTTAGGTAATTATGAAATTTTGATATTATGTGTTTTATTTATAGGAACTTAGGTCCACTGAGTTAACAATATACTTGCTATCATTTCCATTATAATCTTGGTGACTATAATTTACGTGTATTTAGAAATATTTGTGATCTGCCTTATCATGATGAAACCATGTTATTCTCTTAGACTGTTTGAGCAATAAACATATATTCTTTAATAGCAAGTTTGTGTTATCTGGCTTGGGAGATGCTTCAGGGACCACTACATGTACATTAATTCTTGAAGCCTAAAACACTCAGCTGGGATTTGTAAATCTCTCAGGGTTCAGACAACATGATAACCCACACTCAAGGGTTGAGTGTTGAGTGTATATTGTCATTGAACTGTGGGTTGTTGAAACGTGGGTTATCATGTTGTCTGAACCATATCGAAATAACAAACAATGGTGAACAACCCACAGTTCACAACCCAACAAAACCCATGGGTTCCCTTCATGGCTTGTTTGTGGGTAACAAGCCATGGCTTGTTAGTGCAGCTGGGTTCAGACAACACAATTAGGGGTGTACCGTATCGCCTTGTGGGGCATAGCAGGCCGAAATCGGCCCCACTCATGCCCGCGCGAGGTTCACGTGGACCTACCTGGCTCCGGCGGCGGCTCACCTCTCCGCGGTGAGCTGCCTGCGCCGCCCGCAATAGTCCCGTCGCATCACTTCCGGCACGCCGGAATTGACGCAACGGGACCCTGCGCCAGCATGCTGGACCCCCACGCTACTTTTTGGCGGGGAAACCAGGGCGACAGGGCTGTTTAAGCCCTGTTGCCCTGGTTTCCCCGCTAAAAACATAGCGCGGGGGTCCAGCTCGCCAGTGCAGGGTCCCGTCGCATCACTTCCAGCCTGCCGGAAGTGACGTGCCGGGACCAGCGTGGCCGGTGCCGGTGGCTCAAGCAGCGCAGAGAACAGCTCCGCGCCACTCAGAAGATCGAGGCAACGGTGCCGCCACCGCCGCGGAGAGGCAAGGCGACAGTGAGGCGGCTCCGCCAGCAGGTTCGTGTCCACCACTAAACACAATAACCCACATTTCAACAACAACGCATGGTTCAACAACAACCCACACTCAACCCTTGAGTGTGGGTTATTGTGTTGTCTGAACCCAGTCACTGAGTGGGATCTGCCCTCAAAGCTGCTGTACCCTCATTTGGTCAGGTGAATCACAGATACACACAGTCGAGTCGGGGAAACAAGCTAGTTGGTTGGAGCAGAAATAAGTTACATGTCTCATTTTAAAGCCGTAACGGTATTTTATATTTTGTTTTATTGTGTTTTTTATGGGGTGGGTTAGGATTTTAAAGCCATAATGGTATTTTATATTTTGTTTTATTGTATTTTTTATATATGTTGTGCATCACCCAGGGTGGCCGGGTAGCCGGCCAGATGGGTGATTCAGAAAAATAATAAATAAATAAATAAATAGAATATGAACGGATATTTCCAATTACATAGTATGGCAACAATCAGCAGTGGTATGGTACATACTTAGCATTTCTATAGAGATTTCAAACATTCAAAACACTTCAGATACACATTGGGTTAGATCTAGAGTTTGCTCCATGCTCCCTACTACTGGAGAAACAGGGGGTGGAGGCTATTTTTGCCAATTTGTTCTTTCCCTGGCACCCCATGAAAATCTGCTCTGTAGGGTCTGGAATAGTGGGGCTGGAAGCAGAAGAGGGAATTGGTAAAAATCACCTTCCCCCTTCCTCCAGTAGGAGGCTCTGCTGGCTCACAGATCCTTTTACTAAAACTCTGTTTGCAGAAGTATTGAAGGAGGAACACTCTAGATCGAACCCAGAATCTCAGTAATCAGTGCAAATTACTACAAGGAAGGTTGGTATTGTGGTGGCCATGTGTCCTTCTTAAGAGAAGCCATTCCTCTGTTTGAAGGTGTGTTCTAGCTGAAGGGCTGTCCAGCATTTTAGAAAAAAGGGTGGTATGGAAATCATCATCGGCTCACAGTGCCTTTTACCATCTTCGATTGGTTCACTAACTACAGCTTCTCCTGGACAGGGACAGCTTGGCCACAGTGATACAGGCGCTAGTAACCTCAAGACTGGATTACTGCAATGTGCTCTATGTGGGGCTGCCCTTAAGGCTGCTCCGGAAGCTGGAGCTAGTGCAGAATGAAGCAGCTCAGCTATTGTTGGGAGCTGCCCCTTTACAGCATGAAACTCCTTTGCTGAAGGAACTGTACTGGCTACCTATTCACTACCGGGTCAGGTTTAAGGTTCTGCTACTTGTGTACAAAGCCCAAAACAACCTGGGACCAGGTTACCTGAGAGAGCACCTCCTCCCATACCAACCTGCCCGGTCACTGAGGTAATCAGATGGCATGCTCCTGGTGGTTCCTCATGGACCTTTGGCCTGATTGGAGTCCACCAGGAGAGGAGAAGGGCCTTCAGTGTGGTGGCTCCATTTCTGTGGAACTCCCTGCCTCTGGAAGTCAGGCAGGCTCTGACATAGTGCTGCTTTTGGCACCTGCTGAAGACCTCCTTGTTCTGCGAAGCCTTCTCTGCTCTTCAACCACGAATGTAATTTTAGTTTGTTTTCAATGCATTGTTTTTGTTTCTTTTATCTGTTTTTGTCTTTTTATTGTTCACTGCTACGGAATCTGCTTGATGTGGAGCGGTATACAAATACACACACACACACACACCCGCTGACTCTCTTTCCTTATGGTTCTTTTACTTCAAACCAGACGTGGCCCAGACAGCCCATCAAACAGAGGACAACTTCAAATAGAGGACTGTCCTCTGCCAGCTGTCTAAAACAGAGGACTGTCCTCTATAAAGCAGGACACTTGGTTGCCCTACAAAAAATATTACCTCTGTGTTGTTGTTTTTTTGCCTGCTGTTCTTTCAGAGCACAGCGCATTCCTCGCCATTAAAGGCAGCCCACCAGCCCAGCCTCACTGACTGTTGCTATCCCTGAACATGTACTTTCGTTGGCGTACACCTCCCTATGTCATCTTCCATAATTCTGCAGGAGTTGTTTGCAGCTTTCCAACATGACCTTTATGTTGCATGGAAAAGTGGGTTTAAAATCGATTGAAGAAAATGAATTTATAATGGTCTATAGCAGTGTTCTCCAACCTGCTACGCTGGCTGGGGCTTGCTGGGAGTTGTAGGCCAAAAACATCTGGGGACCCAAGGTTGGAGAACATTGGTCTATAGGAAAGCAGGAAACTCCCTTTGCTCTGTCTGCAGCTCTTTGTAAACAGAAATAAATCAAGACCCAAGAGGGTGTCACTATTGAACAAGGTTTTGCTGAGTAGTGGCAACAGGAAGGGGTTTCTCTCTCTCTCTCTCTCTCTCTCTCCCCCAAGACGTTATTATTTGTATTCCTCATCTTCTTGTTAAAAACAAAATAAACCAGCAAACAATGCTTCCCTTTTGTTTGCCTTGGAAGGAGCTAAATGTTTCCTACTTCTTGGGATATCATGGTAGAAAGGCCAAAAAAGGCTGAATTTAAATGATGCTATGCATGACAAGAGTGCCAATTAGATCCCAATCTAGCAAGAATGGGTTAGGGCAAATTGCTCCAGTCTTGCCATACTGCACAGCAGACTGTTCATAAGGCAGATAATTCGCGGCTATATTTAGATCACTTGCTTCTCGATACAGTGTTACAATCAATGGGACAGATTTGCCTCAACAAGAACTGTTTGATGCTGCATGAAAGAAAGGATAGGGTTTTTACATTTTTTGCAGCACCTTTCTTTACCCTTTGTTGTCAGATCACGCTCCCGTCACATACAACAGCTTGCTGACAACACAGAGGGTGCAGAACATGGGATTTCATTGTAACGTGCACTGTGTGGAGTTGATTAGCAACTCTGCCTTGAGAATCCCAGATATTAACTTGTTTTTAGCTATTTGTGTTATTTTAAATTTGGTTTTTAAATTTTTTATAATGTTTGATTGTGTCTTTTATATTGTATTTTTTAATTGTTGTAAAGCACCCAGAGAGCTTCAGCTATTGGGCAGTATAGAAATATTATTATTATTATTATTATTATTATTATTATTATTATTATTATTATTAATAATAATAATAATAATAATAATAATAATAATAGAAGCAGGGTGTATGGCTGGCCGGGGAGGAAGAAAGCAGAGGGCTGGGCAGAGAGGGGTGTCATGGGGAAAGTAGCAGCTCTGCTGTGGTGGAGGCCGCAGTCAATTAGCTCCTTCTGTCAGCTGCTTCCTTTGACCCTGAGAGAAGCCTCCTCATGAGTAATAGCCTGCTTGTGAGTAAACGCTTCCACATGCATAAAGTTCCTATCACAAACAAGAAAAGAAATGGGGAAACCACACCTAAGAAGCAGAGGGCGTAGTAGGGCAGCCATGTCTCCTACTTTACAGAGGACAGTCCAGCTGGGGGTCTCCCCACTCCACCCCAGTGTGTGTGTGTGTGCGCCTCCACTTCAGTGTGTGTGCACATGCAGCCCCCAGATCCCAACAATACCAGATATGGCTCTCAGGGCCAAAAAGGTTGTGCACCCCTGTTCTAACATATCAGGAATATAGAAGCAGTTATTTGTTTATTACATTTCTATACCGCCCAAGAAGGCATTACACAATCGGGGTGCACACCACTGAAAAGGCTCTCTTATTAGCCGTCTGTCTCACCTCATTTGGCATGGGTATCCAGAGAAGTGCCTCTAAAGCTGACCTTAGAGCCTGGGCAAGTACATATGGGAGGAGACGATCTTCAGGTAACCTGGCCCCAAGCCATTTAGGACTTTGAAAGTTAATACCAGCACGGTGAATTGGGCTCAGAATTGGACTGGAAGCCAGTGCAGATGACAAAGCACTTGTGTAATATGATCATAATGGCCAGTCTTGTTAATAATCACACTGTCTAATTTTGAACCAGCTGAAGTTTCCAGGCCGTTTTCAAAGACAGCCCTACATGTAACACACTGCACTTTCAGCGATCCAAATGAGAGGTTACCAGAGCGTGGATAACTGCAGCTAGGTTATTTTTGTCCTGATAGGATTGCAGTTGGTATATCAGCCTATGTTGATACGTGGTGCTCTGCATCACCAAGGCCACCTCTGCCTCCCGTAACAATGCTGGATTGAAGAGCACCTGATTCTTAGAGCAGGGGTGCACAATGTGTGGTCCATGGGCCACAGACAGCCTCCCAAACCACCCTGCATGGCCCCCCAAGACCCCCAGCGGCCACCAGCAATCTGCAACTCATCTTCCTTTCTTTGCAATTGCAAATTGCCATTTTTTTCCCTGGAGGACACTCTAGGAATGGGACTTCTACAGTAGGAACTATAGAGCTTCCAGGTTGATGCTCTAGGAAAAGAACTTCCATGGCTGTGAGAGCGGCTCTCAGAGCGGCTTTTAAAAAACTAAAAACAAAAACAAACAAACAAAAACAACAGAGTTGTGCGGACTGCAGAAATGTGTGTGCATGTGCAATGGTGGGGGAGAGTGTATGCATGGATGTGGCCCTCAGGGGTGAAAGAGTGTGTGTACCCCTGCTTTAGAGGGAGTGCAATTGAGAGCCAGCTTAGTGTGATGGTTAAAGTGTCAGACTGGGACTCAGGAGATCCGGGTTCTAGTCCCCACGCAGCAATGAAGCTCAGTGGGTGACTTTGGGCCAGTCACGGACTCTCAGCCTAACCTACCTCACAGGGTTGTTGTGAGGATAAAATGGAGAGGAGGGTGGTTTGTAAGCTTCCTTGGGTTCCTTGCAGGAAAAAAGGTGGGATATAAATATAATAAATACATGAAATAAAATAAAACTCCCTCCAGAACAGGTTCAATATTACTCAACTGGGCAGACAAACCACCCACTAACATTAAAACATGGAATGGCGGGGGGGGGGAGGCTGAGAGGAGAAATGTTAGTTGTGTGGTTCACAACTGAAGTAATAATACACATGGCTATCTACAGACGGGACGTGGGGATCTAAGACTATTATGTCCAGGTTCTAACATTCTAAAATTAGAATTCTAAAGTTCTAAAACTGCTCAGTTCTATTACTGGATATACCCGACTAATGGCAGAATCCTGTGCCTATTTAGACAGAAAAAAGTGCTACAGTTCCCAGCATTGTAGGAGTTGTAGGACTTTTTCTGTCTAAACATGCATAGGATTGCACCCTTAATTCTTTTTCCTTCTGTACAGGACAGTTCACAGAGGTCTACCTCTACACACCACAAGGCACCAACTAGTTCTGAGGAGCAAGAAGGGAGAGCAGGAGATAAATGCGATAAAGTTGTTTGTGCCCTTAACAATTAGCCAGCTGTTCTACTGAGTGCCTTTCGCCCTCTGTGACTACACGTGCCAAAGCTAGATAAATCTTGAAGGAGAATCACATCTCAAATTGGAAAGGGTCAATTGACAGTTTAAAAGAAATGTCACAGAATTGACTGGATCCCTAACAATTAGTAAGCTAATTTTGTACACAGGATTCTTATTAGTTACCGCATTTTTTGGTACATATGAGGCTCAGACCATTGGTCTAACTGGTGCATTACTATCTGGCACACTACTGTCAGGGTGGGTGACTGCCCCCCCCCCCCGTCACCCCCAAAAATTGGGGTGGAGAAAGAAAAATATCACAAATACTTACTGGCGACAAATCTAGCTTGTTTTCAAGTCAGGTGTTTTGTGTTTGTTTGTTTGTTTGTTTACAGACACAGCAGGAGTGCAGCCTGGTGGTGCAGTCTGGGGGGAGGAATTGGCCCCCAGGCTGCCTGAAGTTGCCCACTCCTAGTCTACTGTGACTGGCAGCAGCTATGCAAGGTCTCAGGTGGAAATGCTTCGGCTGTAGATGCTAGGGGTTGAAACTGGAACCTTCTGCATTCTGTGGCTTACGCTGGCCCAGCTTGTCTGAGTGTGGAAAGCTAAGCAGGGTCAGGCCTGGTTATTACTTGGATGGGAGACCCCCTCCTCTAGCTTCCTGCATTGAGCAGGGGGTTGGACTCGATGGCCTTGTAGGCTCCTTCCAACACGATGATGAGTTGTAGCCCCTTCCCCACAAAACACACACATAGTGTATGATGTGCACACACGCCTATTTTCCCCCTTGTATCTTTTAAAGTACATAGAAACAGCAATGTCCACCTCCACCTCAGTCCACGCATGTATATATTGAAGGAAGGTGTGATGTGATGCAAAATTCATGCAGGCATTCTTCGCCTCTGATGATCATCTGTGCTGACATGTACCAAGGCAAAGGAATACTAGAGTATTCCTCTGGATACACATTATCACTGGATACACATGTTTGATAGAGTCATTACTACTGGTGGTGCATGTATATTTCTCTCTCTCTCTCTCTCTCTCTCTCTCTCTCTCTCTGTTATGTAGGCTTTTCAGGCTTTTGTGTTGCCTCTTTACAACTCCTCAGTTCACTTCAGCCTCTGCTCTTATTTACAAGCGGAATGCATTTATATTCAAGGAAGTGAACTGCAGAGATTAAAATGAGCTGGAAGAGAATCTACAGGGTCTAGGCCAGAGCAAACGTTCTTGGCTCAGAAAGAGCAGAGTTCATCGTTCCACAAAGAGACAGTGAACTGTAAATGACCTCAGATAGTCAGTAGTAGTGACATCCTGACATTCCTGCTGATGTAGATAGCAGCTGTTATCTCAAGATAACAAACCTGGATTCATCATGCCCAGATAAGGTTTGAATCTTTAGTGTAAAGACAAGCCCTACCACTATGCTTGTCCATCCACATCCTCCTTCAGCGGCTTCTATAGGACTGCTCTCAAGCAAAAAAAGAAAAATATAGACACATCCTAAAAGCGGCCTTCCCCAGCCGGGAGCCCTCCAGATGTTTTGTATAACAACTCCCAACTTTCCTGACCATCTGCCATGCTTGGGGCTGGTGGGAGTTGAAGCCCAAAACCTCTGGAGGGCGCCAGGTTGGGGAAGCTTGACACAAAGAGTTTGTATTGGAGCAACTACCAGGCTTTCCACTTAAATTCTCCACACACAGTAAATGTGTAGCTGCTACTCAATTTTGTAGTGAATCCAACCAGCCTCCCTCGATATAATGTTGTGGGGATACAAGATTTTCCCGACGCCCAAACTGCAATGTTTATTCCTAAGAAAATAAAGTCCCACCAGTAGTGTAACCACTGCTGCCCTGAGTTTTTCTGAAGAGTGGAATGTAATAATAATGAAATAATAAAATCAGTATTGAGAGTACTGTGTGGAGTGGAATGTCATGTTCACCTATTGGATAGTACCTCTAACATCATTCGTGTCTAATGACACACCACTTTCACCATTTTGTTTTAACAGTCTTATTTAGAAACTGATCATTACCCCACTGTATCATTTTAGTACAAGAGTACTCCATTTGCCCTTTAAAAAAAGAGAGAGAGAGTAAAACACTAGTCAGGCAATATCCTCCACAGGCACCAATGTAATTCTTTTCCATTTTAATTTTTTTGTCTTTGAAGACCGTGCATTCCGCACTCTCCAGTGCGGAATGAACATGTCCCTGATTTTAATTTTAAATCAGTAAACAATGCTTATTCTTCTACAGCGGGGATGGGGAACACTGGTCCGCAGAGGTTGCTCCTCCGGCCTGCAGAGCTGCCTTGGATCCCTTCCAGTCCCACCCCCTAGAGCAGGGCTCTCCAACCTTGGGTCCCCAGATGTTGCTGGCCTACAACTCCCAGCATACCCAGCCAGCATGGTTGGAGAGCCCTGCCCTAGAGTGACCCTGGCTGTTATCTCCTATCTGTGATCAGAGAGAACAGTGGGGATTCCTCTGCATGCTGGTTCCCTTCCCAATTGGTCCCCTTCAGGGTCCTGCACCCAATCAAAGATCAGAGAGAACAATGGGGATATGGGCGGAAGGGGACTCAGCTGGCACTGGGAGGAGCAGCTGCTCTTAGCTCCGGCCAGTTTGCGTGCCACCCCCATGGGGGTGACCTGTGGCCCTCCAGATGTTGTTAGACTCTAACTCCTATCAGCCCCAGCAAGCATGGCCAATCATTGGGGATGGTGGAAACTGTAGTCCAACAACATCTGGAGGTTCCCCACACCAGAATTAAAGTCTGTAATGTAGTGACGCAAATGTAATTTACTAATATGGAAAGATCTTACCCATTATAGGTTAAAAACATCTGTGCAGGAAAGTTTTCTTACTAATGCCTTCTCCTTCGATTTACTGCAGGGTTGCATGAATTGGGCTATTCATCCTCCCAAGTTTTTAGCCTGAAGGTTTTCTTGCAAAGTATGCAAATAAATCTGTCTCCAGCTGAGTTTTCACTTTATGTCCTGAAATTCCCCTACTAGATGATCCAGATCAGGAAATATCTTTGCTAAGTTAGTTGCAAATTCACACAGTAAAATCAAGACAAGAGCAAAATTCCCTGTGGTTTTAATGATTTTGGATTGCATCCAGTACTTTCAAACTTCTCTTGTGTTTCTGGTTTTCTTTGCCATTGTTTGCAACTGCATGTTTGTATCAGCTCTTAATATTCAGTCAATATATTTCCTTTGGTTTCTGACAAGTGCTAGTGCATCGCATACTGCTGACCTGAAGACCTTAGCCAAGAAGTAAACATTAGCTCTTCTACCGCCCAGACCAAGAAGAACAAAGTCAGAGACTTTAGAGGAACCCCCCCCCCCAAGTTTCATCTCAGAAACAGGCAGAAAGCAACCACCTGCTGCAGATATCGTAGATTTACCATTTTATTTCCAGCTACCTAACCAATCTACTTTGCTCTTGCTATCACAGCTAACATCTCACTCCAGCTTCGTCCATAAGAAGGATCTCTCTCAGCTTCAATTCCCAGTCTGTAAAATGGGCTGTTATGAAGAGAAAGGCCTGTTCTTCTCAGGCAGGGGTGCAGTTCCTGAGTCCTGGGGACCAAAGTGGGGCCTCCAGGAGTCCCAGTCTGGTCCTCTGGGGTTCTCCAGGAGGCCCCACCCTCTTTACCTCAACCATCAATCATTTGGTGGTTTCCCACCTTTTGTACAGTTTTTTCCCCTAAAAGGTTGAAATGCTTCTCCTAAGGCTTAGTTACTGGTAGTAAGAGATTTAAAACAAAATATGCTGGTACTTTTAATATTTCTTGGGCCTGCTCCTTTTGCCTTCAGCTCATCCCTTTTTCCTTCAACCCCGTTCACTACTGGAATGCAGCCCCTAAGAACTTCTCCAAAATGGAATTTGGCCCTTGGGCTCAAAGAGGTTCTGCATCCTTGTTCTTAAGACTTGCAGTTGTATGCACATTTGCTTGGAAATAAGTCTTCCTTAACTCACTGGCCCAGTTTGCATGACACTCTGGGCTCACCGTGGGTTATTTAACCCATGATGAGCCACGGTGCCCGCCAGACGCCATTTTGAATATGCAACCCCCAGTGGGGTTGCAGTGTGTCATCCGTACCCGGCCATTGGGGGTTATATGCGATGGTTGAACCACCTCACATAACCCTCAGTTTGTTGTAGGGTTATGCTAGGGTTGTTTAACAGTCTCATAACCCCTGATGGCTGGGTTCAGATGACATGCCGCAACCCGGGTTCAGACGTCATGCCACAATCGGAGGTTACATGTTCAAAATGGCACCCAGCACGCACCGTGGCTCATCATGGGTTAAATAACCCACAGTGAGTCTGGTGTGCCATGTGAACCAGGTCAGTGAGTTTTACTACTTCAGAGGAAACCTGACAAGTTTCAGGCTTTAAGACCTGTTAAAATTAATAGGCTAATAACAGTAGAAAGCACTGTTGAGAGTCTTAAATTAAAAGTGCTACCTTTATTCAAATTTTCCTCATCTTATCATCATGAGACAGAGTAGGAAAGTGCTGAGAATGTTCTCCATTAAGGAAGTAGCAGTGCAATCCTATTCATCTCTATTCAGAAGTAAGCCACATTGAGTTTAGTGAGACTCATTCATTTGGTAGATTTATATCCCACTTTTTGACTCGAGTCTTCAAAATGAACATAATAAGAGTTGTGCCAGATCAGACTAAGGGTCCATTTAGTCCAGCATTCTGTTCACACAGTGGCCAACCAGCTGCCCATGGGAAACCCAAAAGCAGGACATGAGTGCAACAGCACCCTCTCACCCATGTTCCCCAGGAACTGGTGTACATAGGCATACTGCCTCTGAAACTGGAGGTAGCATATAGCCCATCAGGACTAATAACCATTGATAGCCTTCTCCTCCATGAATTTGTCCAATCCCCTTTTAAAGCCATCCAAATTGGTGGCTGTCACTACATCTTGTGGAGGTGAATTCCATAGTTTAACTATGCACTGTGTGAAGAAGGACTTCCTTTTATCTGTCCTGAACCTCCCACCAATCTGAATTTCTACTGTTAAACCAATGACCTCAGTGCAGATGTTCCCAAAGTGCAGCTGCTCAACAAATGCTGTGTAGACTGAGTTTTTATTCCAGGGAGGAAATCCTTTTATGTGACAAGCCAAGGTAACAGCCGTATTTGAAGGTCACCCTCATGTATCATGTTTTATTGAATAAATCATGGAGTAGACATACTTTGCTGCAATAGTGCAGACCCAGTAATTTAATTCACTATCCCTTTCTCTAAAGGTGCAATGGAGAAAAAGCATATTTACGGCACAGACTTTAATTTGTTTAATAGTCATGTCCCCTCCCTCAGAAACCTTGGGAACTGTAGTTCTGTGAGACAGTATTGGGAGCTCTAACAGAGAATCCTCAGCCCCCTCATGAAACTACAATTCCCAGGATTCTTTCAGGAAAGCCATGACAGTTCATGTGGGATGGAGCCAATATAAGTTTATAATGTAGATATGCCCAAGGATACTGGAGCAATCCTGTAGAGGCTCATTATGGAATATTCAAAACACCAAATTGTGACATTTCTTCCAAAGTTCCATTAACTTATCACAGCAGCCAATTTACTTTGTAAAATTCTCACTAAAGATTGAAATCATCTGATATTGTGTTCCACAGATCAATTAGACAATCTTCTGCTCCCAATTCATCTATGAAGCAACAAAAAAACCTAGGTGACCATGGTGGCGATCTATCATGAAGGATGGGTTTAGTGCCTTTCTGATCACGGTATTTATTATTGGAGCAGTTAATTTTTCCTGTAAACTTTAAGGTGCATGCAGTGAAGCAGAGAGAAAACAGCTGAAGATGCAACCAGCAGGTCCTTGTAGTGGACACTTACACATTGCCCCAAAACAGGAAATGCATCACCAGAAAGGAACACCAAGGAGGATACAGATTTGCATAAAATTTTTCATATCCTAATGTATATGTATATATGCAAATTTATAAATCATTACTATCATTTAAATAGAAATACAATACATCTCACCGTAGCGGGGAAGACTCTGACCATGAGTCTGTCTTCAAATCCCCCCAACTGAGGTCGAAGGAGAAGGTTGGGGGAAATTTTACGAAGCAGGTTCCTAAGCTTCGAAGCTACTCCCATTGTTAAGAGTTCCAATATCACTGATTAGAACACGCATAACTCAACAGTGCATGAAATTTGTAATCACCTTTAAAAAGTCATAAAAGTGGTCTGGGGGAAAATCTTGCATCAGGACAACGGGTTGGGGAGCATGTCATGTTCTGCATGAGTGAGCCAGACATTACAGTACCAAGATACAATGACAGTGTAGATTGGCTCATAGATTTCATAGATCATAGAGTTGGAAGGCGCCTACAAGGCTATCAAGTCCAACCCCCTGCTCAATGCAGGAAACTAGAGGAGGGGTCTCCCATCCAAGTAATAACCAGGCTTGACCCTGCTTAGCTTTCCACGCTCAGACAAGCTGAGCCAGCGTAAGCTACAGGCCTGTTAGGTGGCCTGTGCTCAGTCTGCTGTCCAGGTGCTACCTGTGGATGGGAAATTCCAAGGACCCCATCTCCTTTCTTAGGGTTCTTTCTCTTTCATTCGGATTTGGAGTGGACAGCCCTTCAAATACCGTCCTCTGTAAAGTATGACACAAGGCCACTGTATTGTACAGAAGGGCCACCGTTCAGTGCAAGAGCACATGCTTTGTATGCAGAAAGTTCCAAGTTCAATCCTTGGAAATTCAGTTAAAACTAGCATCTCAGGCAGCAGGGATGAGAAGGATCTCTGCCGCAGGCCTTGAGGCACCGCTGCCAGTCAGAGCTGACAATAACTAGGCTAGACAGATCAATGACCAAAGTATGAGGCCACTGATGCGCATGCATATTTGCCAATGGGAAGCTTTGCCAATTGAATATTGCAGACCTGACCGCCACTCCAACCACTCCTGCCTATTTGGCCAACCACACTCTGCCCACTCGGATGGCCAGCATTTTTCAAATCAAACATTAGCAAATGTATTCCAGGTGACTTCAAACTATCCAAAATTTCATCTAGTACTATACTATTACCTCCACAATCCAGGGTAAACATCACTGTGTCCTGTCTCTATGCATGAATGGTTAGGTGAGGGTGGGGGAATTAAACAGTACATTTATAAAGTTCACAATGAGTGAATCAGTTTAACAATCAACAGTGTTAATATTCTTATGCATAAAGTTAAATAGTTTCTTTCTCCAATGCCTTCATTAACAGAATATAATAAACGGTACTATGATAAAGGCAATAATTCCCGGGGGGGGGGGGATTATTACATACACACTGCAGTAATGAAACAGATCATTAGTGCTGCTAACAATACTGAATGTTGGCTTTCTAAAAACTTTAATCCACTTTATTTGTCCCCGGCTGCATCAAGTATAAGATTTCTCATTTTTTATTTCAAAACTGGCCCCATACCGGTAATTTAATCTATGAGAATAGCTAGGAAGTTGCCAATGCCATTCTTTTCAACAGTGGTTATACAGTTCCCGGTTAGCAAGATTCAAACACGCAATCATTCAAGCAAAAAACAAAAACTCTACAAAAATATATTTAAAACACATTTATTCTCAGGACCCCATACAGTCACTCCAGAGTGCCTTTGTTTGGACTAGGTTGGCCCTTCAGAATAACTGCGTACATTTTGTGCCATAAAAACCCCACTGTTTCTACAGTTGCTGCCTAGCACAGTTCAGCATGCAAAACTATACTTACAGAAGATGGCTCCAACAAGCTCTCGGAGTAACAAGTGAGGGACCCCCGTCTGTTAAAACTCAAGGCTCAAATGCAGCTTGATCCCACATTTCCTAAATGTGTGTGGCTGGAATGGCAAATAGCCAAAGTAGCCAGCTTAGTCACGCTTTCACACTTACAGTTTCCTTGCGCTAAAAGCAGCTAAACGAAGTTGCACTTCTTGGGCTTGGGAGGCGTTTCCTCACTCCCTTGCCAAGTAAGTCCCTGTTTGTTGTAATCCAATGCTCAGCCTTGGTGATGTCAAACGGCTACTTGCTTGGCTCCCACCTCACTGTACACAGGAGGGATCTGTTTCCTTTCCTTTCCTTTGTTTAGCTTCACATTGTAACCTCATCTCCCAGCAGCTGGGCACATTGAAACATCCTTCCTCCTATTTTCTGTTTGTCAAAAGAGGCTTCCTACTTTTAACGCGCCCACCTGTTACTTAGGTGCAGGCAGGCACCTGGAGAAGTGGCCCGCTCAAGGCCAAATGCACATGAATCATGCTACTCAGATGTTGGACAGTGTGGTTTCTACTTGGAGTCCTTCCACACGCAAATTCCAGCCCAGTTTGCACACGCTACCCATTGCACGACAAAGTCCCTTGAACTATTAGTGTAAAGAAATACGGAGGGCCGGATGATGTCATAGCAAAGAGGGTCTGGACCGGCCTTTGGCCACATGGTCACGAAGCATGTGGCCTCCCCAGAGTCACCTGCATGTCTTCGCATCATGTGCCAAAAGTGGATGCTTGCTCTGGTTCGAAGCCCTTCGAGACACGAATACGCATGCCTAGCAAACAAGCTTAAGTGCTGGCTACACTCCAGATGTATAATTGGCTTCAAAACAAAACCAGGATCCAAAAGTAGTAAGTTATCAGGTATCATTTTACAGTTAATTGTGCTAAGCTTTCTGTGTGTGAGCTGATGCAGCACAGTGATTCAGAATGTAAGCCCCAGATATGGCGGTTGCTGGCTCACATCTCCCAGAGGTGGTGAACTCGCTGGGTGGCCTCAGGTGAGTTGCTGTCTCACCGCTCTCCACCTGTGCTCCAAACAAACCCATTTCTTCCCCCTCCCCTCCTCTGACCTAGAGTTTATAAGGTATTTATGTTGGCAGATATAAATATTAGTAAATAGTCAGTAATCAACAGTGCAATCCTTATTAACACATCTGCTCAGAAGTTCATTGAGACCTACTTCGAGGTAACTGTGACTCAGACTGCAGCCCAAAATTATTCTAGGAATGCTCCCAGGTGGAGGACGCCTCCTAGCGCTACGAATGCGAAGGCATCATGCAGCTATTCCATCTTTTCTTCCTTAACAGATTTTCTGCGGTAAGAGAAAAGACGGGAGAGGCAGTGGGAAAGACACGGGAGGGCCACGAATGGGAGACGTCTGGACGCCCTGTCCAGTTCCACGAAAGAAGCAGGGCAATGGCACAATAAAAGTCTTGTCTGGAAGCACCCTTTATCATGAGGCTTTCATAGCTTTCATAGATCTGATAGAGTTGGAAGGAGCCTACAAGGCCATCGAGTCCAACCCCCTGCTCAATGCAGGAAACTAGAGGAGGGGTCTCCCAACCAAGTAATAACCAGGCCTGACCCTGCTTAGCTTTCAACGCCATATAGCCTTTTACAAAACTACCCTATCAAATAACAAAAGCTGGAACATTTTTGTTCATTGAGGGAGCACAGCTCTACAGTGAGCGCCCTCTGCTGTTCATGCATTAGTACACCAGTGATTTTGTGAGAGGGGTCTGTCTGGTGTTGGTTTCACTTGAGCTGAGGAGCTTACCTAGCAGCCTGGCCCAAATGCTGCTGCAGCTGTGCTTTGCGGGTCTGCTGCCTGAGGGGCTTTACTGGCATTGGGTTAAGCCATCCCAATAGAGCCAGTGTGGCGTAGTGGTGGGAGTGTTGGACTGGGACTCGGGAGATCCGGGTTCTAGTCCCCGCTCAGCCATGAAACTGGGTGACTTTGGGCCAGTCACTGACTCTCAGCCTAACCTACCTCACAGGGTTGTTGTGAGGATAAAACAGAGAGGAGGAGGAGGAGCATTATGTAAGCCGCCTTGGGTTCCTTGCAGGAAAAAAGGTGGGGTATAAAATATAATAAATAAATCCTAAATGGCTCATGGTATGTAAAATGCAAAGTAGCTCTTTACCAAAGTTGTGCATATTCCCTGATTCTGCAGTATACGGAGTGACAGAGAATTTAGTACCCTAAGAGCGCAATCCTATACATGTCTGCTCAGAAATAAGTCCCATTGAGTTCCATGGGCCTTCCAGGTAAATGGGTATAGGATTGCATTTCCCAAATTTCAACTATAACTTGTAAAAACAACAACTACAACAACCCAACCCCACCCTTCCCAAAGCCAACAAGTTTCTAGCCCCCTATGGCATCACAGATAGGACTGAAGGTGTGTGGACAACCATTGGTGTAATGTCAAGAAGAGGTAGAGCAACCTTTCCTAACCTGGTGCCCTTTGGCCAGGGTGAGCCAAGGGTGGGGCCTGATTGCCATTTGCTGACACCTGTCCTGGTCGTTTAGAAAATAATTTTGTGGAGAAAGCCCAACACAAGTCTGCACACACACACACACAGTCTTCCCCTAAGGGAGGAGGCGAGGGAGGAGGGGTGAAGTCACAGGGGAAGCAGCCACACAGGTCGTCATCCCCAACAAAGAAGAGTCTCGGTGGAGATCCACAAAAACCCAGGAAGGACCATCAAAGACCATCAAGCTATCAGGGCAGTCTCAAAGAGCTGTAAAGTACCAGTACGTCACCTTCTTCCCGGGCAGGAATAAGCCCACCTGAAACGAAGGGGGCAGGCATAAGCCCCACCTGATCTGGAGGGCGGGGAGAGCGGGAACTCCGGGGTAGAAAACCCCTCTCCCTTCCGGTAAAGGGTTGTTGGGAACCAGGGTACATCGGGGCCAGCTTCGTCCGTCAAGCGGCAGCCCGAATAAGCCAGTCTCATCCCCGGATCGGCCGACCCGGAGCCAGGCTGAAACTGACTAGGCGTAGAGTCTCTGATCTGAGGTAACTGACTAGATTCACTCCGCTAGCCTAAGAGCCTGTTCATTGAGAAACGCAGGGGTCAACTAAGGTTGTGTTGACGTTGTAGTATTCCTGGAGAGCTGTTAGTTCCGTTCTGTGTTTTTTGTATAAACAAATAAAAGCCTTATTTGGTCATTTAAAGGGCTGCGGTTTCCTCTTGTGCGCGAAAGCCTCGCAGGTGGTCGCCAGCGCTCGTACGGGCTGCAACTCAGTGCCGGTTAACCCGTTAAGCGCCGAATTCATGCAAAGGATCCTGTGGGTGATCCTTCACATGGTGGCAGACGACGGGACAATTGGAAACCACATTTAACAGTCGGAACTAACAGGGTCTAGGGCAGGCTAGCGGATTGCTGGAAAGCACTCAGACCAAAGTCATGAATAGCCTGAGCCAGGAACAGCTGGAGCTAGGGAGCAGCCCAGAGACCCCAACCAGAGTAGGGAGCCAGATCTCCACAATGGAGTGGGTAGTGCAGCCGAAGACTGCAAAACAGGAAGGGGGGGAGCCCCCTCATCTTTGCTGGTAGGGCAGGAACCCAAGCAATGGGGTAGCCCCAGCCTTACAAGTAGCGTCAGGAGAAGCGAGAGGAGGGACCCCGAGTTGGAGGAAGACCTCGACGGCCATCACCACTGGGCATGTTTAGCCTTCAGAAGAGGAGACTGAGGGGAGATATGATCGCACTCTTCCAGTACTTGAAGGGTTGTCACAAAGAGGAGGGCCAGGATCTCTTCTCGATCATCCCAGTTTGCAGGACATGGAATAATGAGCTCAAGTTACAGGAACCCAGATTCCACCTAAATATCAGGAAAAATTTCCTGACTGTTAGAGCAATAAGACAATGGAACCAACTACCATCTGTCCTCCTCCTCCATTCACCTTCCCCTGTCCAAATGCCAAACCTTCCAATAGTATTAATTGCATGCTATCCTTAAATCCCAAAATATACAGAGGGAGAATAAAAATATGGGCACCATGTTAATATTAGTGCTACCAGACTCTCCACCTCATCCCCAACCAGAGTATCACCAGATAAACAATCTGGAGAAGACAAAGTTGTCTTCTTCTGACAGAGAGAAGAAAAACAACCAGCCAGCCAGTTTTGGTTAAGCCTCTATTTTGTTCTTCCATTCCACAGAAAGGAAAGGGCCATACTAATCTAATACAGTCCCCCATTAGCAACGGAAAAGAT
The DNA here is from genome assembly GCA_021292165.1 of Shinisaurus crocodilurus. NCBI lineage: Eukaryota > Metazoa > Chordata > Lepidosauria > Squamata > Shinisauridae > Shinisaurus > Shinisaurus crocodilurus. The sequence continues at coordinate 239,169,876 of CM037877.1, forward strand.
CTGCCAATGCAAGCAGGAAGAGATCAAATTAATCAGTTTAGCAAGTAGAGGAATTGCCAAAAAAAAACCCCTCCCATAAGACACTGGGAAGAGAGTTCCTCTGCAAGTGCTGGATTGCCTCCCTTGCCAGGAACAGGGCCGGCGCTACCGCTAGGCAGACCCAGGCGGCTGCCTAGGGCGCGTGGCGGAAGAGGGCGCAGAAATGCTGCGCTCCTTCCTTGCCGCCGGCGCGCTCCTGCCCCGCCTGGCCGCCTTGCCGACAAAGGCACCGGTCCGCAACCACCAGGTCTGTGCGGGGGGGGGGGATTGCGGGCGCCGGGCGGGCTCGCGGTCGCGCTCAGCTTTCCTCTGCGCCCGGAGCTAGGCCGGGTCAGGAGCGGGCGCGGCGGCGGCGGCAACCGGTAGGCAGCGGGGAAAGCGGCTGCTGGAGGAGGCAGCCGGCAGGCGGGGGGGCGCTGGGCAAGCAGGCATTTCCCGGCTGCTTTGCTCCAGAGCCCTCCCCCCCGCACGAGAGGGGGGGCGCTAAATATAAGCCAGCCTAGGGCGCCAAACTGCCCTGCACCGGTCCTGGCCAGGAATAAGCCTTCTTTCTGCCTGATATTTTAAAATTAGCAATATCAGAGATAGCCTGAGACATTTTGGTGCCTGAGCCAAACAAATCTCAGTGTCGCCCCCACAAGGTGCCATTAATATAAGTGAAACAGTTGACAGGTTGCCTTTTAATGGTACTCTCCAATCTGCCACATGAGGCAAGACACCCTGCTCTGCCTAGTGGTAGGGTTGACCCTAAGGGGTATTATTATGGAGCTGTCTTCCTTTAACAAGATTAAAGTTGCAATCCTATGCATGTTTAGACAGAAAAAGCTCCTACAACTCCCAGCATGCCCCATTGCCCCAGCCAGCAATGCAGGAGCACGCTGGGAGTTGAAGGCCCTTTTTTCTGTCTAAACATGCATAGGATTACACCCTAAGAGCACAATCCTATACATATCTACTCAGAAGTACCGTAAGTGCCATTGAGTTCAATGGGACTCACCCCTAGGAATGTGGGTATAAGGTTGTGCTGTTATTTATTTAAAACACATCTTGGCTCCTCTTCAAACAAATTCTCCAAGTGCCTTTAAAAGATAAAACGATAAAACATAATAAAATACCCAAGAATAAAGCTTTTAAACAAAAAAAATCCCAGAGGAGCAATAGCGTTCCATCATAGCACACACAGTTTGTAAAACTTGGCAAGCCAAGAGGCCTGCCTGGGGAAATAAAAAGGTTTTCAGTCTGGCTCTGAAAGAAAAGAAAAGAAAAAAGAGAGCACCACGAACTGTAGGTTTTGGTGGGTCTCGGGGTGGAACCCTGTGAAAAAGCTGCCTTAGCACTGCAGGGCTATGCACCCTAGTGCCCTCCAGACGTTTTGGACTGAAATGCCCACAATTCCTGACCACTGGCTGGGGCTGATGGGTGGTGTAGTCCCAAACATCTGGAGGGCAACGGGTGCCTGTCCTTCGCTTAAGGTCTATAGTGACAAAGAATCAGGGGGTGGGGGTGGCCTTACCCTTTGCTTTTATGGCAACTGATCCAAAAACAAATCAAAAATCAAAAATCTGGCCTGTCGTTGTTTTTGTCGTTTTTCTGTTCTGTTGGCAAGCCGAAGTGGCTCTGGGATTCCTAAGAAGAGTCGTGGATGGGTATGACAGTATTTCAATCAATCCTTGGGTTTGTAGCTTTGGGTCATTGGGGATGTGGGACACGCAAAGAGAAAAGATGGCCACTCTTGAAGATGCAGTAATGAACAAGGCAAAGAGCTCTCCCCAAATGTTTACTCTCAAAGAACTATTATAGTTCCAGTAATCTGTGCTGCTGAGATGATAAAACATGGGGGGGGGGGGGAGAAGAGAGTAGCTGTTTTTTCCCTCTCTGAGGGATTTTATTTCACAAGCTTATCCCAGCTTCTTCTGAGAAAAACCTCGCTCCTGTCCTGTTTAATCAGATCGGTTTTAAAATGTGTCTCTGACTCAGTTGTTTTGCTAATTACCGTAAGTGTGATTCTGAACACTTTAAAGAGAGAGGAACCTTTTCATTTTGTTCTTTTTCATTTCATTGCTACAAAACACAAACGTGCTTCTCAAATTTCAGGGTTTATCATTCCTATCTGAAAGTGTAAACAGTAAATGGAAGTTTGGGGTGGTGGGAACTGTTCTGCATGCTATGATAGCAAATGTTCTGCATGCTATGATTTGCACTTGATTGCAAGTGTTATAGATCATAGATCATAGAGTTGGAAGGGGCCTACAAGGCCATCGAGTCCAACCCCCTGCTCAATGCAGGAAGCTAGAGGTGAGGGGGTCTCCCATCCAAGTAATAACTAGGCCTGACCCTGCCTTAGCTTTCCACGCTCAGACAAGCTGAGCCAGCGTGAGCCACATGCCTGTATATACTTTGCAATCAAAGAACCTCCTAAAACCTGAAGCTAATTAGATTAGGATAGATAACAGAGTCTAATGAATCATTGTCTCTACGCAATGAAGCCCTGCTTTACTAGCACAGCGAGTACTAGTGACAACAGCCTTTGAAACTCGTGCAAGACTTCAGCCTTCACAAATCTGGTGCCCTCCGTGCTATCTGGGACTGATGGGAATGGTAGTCCAACACATCTGAAGGGCAACCAGATTGGGGAAGGCTTCGAATATAGCATTCCTCTGTAGAACTATATGGACATGATAAGACACTTTCTCCAAATATGAACTCATCTGAGTGCCAAACCAGGCATGATTATTTTTCAATAGTGAATAGCAACTGGGGGAGCGAATCCAGATTGGAACTGCAGCAGGAGATTGGGGAAGAAGGGATTTACTCTTTGTCCCCCACTGTGGGGGGGGGAGCTGATTTGGATCATGGGGCCCTGCCGCCACTATTTTCTAACAAAAAACCCAACCACAACTGCCCATTGCAGGATTAGCACATCTAGTTTGGCCCATAGTTAACAGAGTTCCTGTACCGCAGAGGTGTTGAACCTCTTTCAGCCGGAGGGCCGAATTCAATTTCAGAGAAGCTCTCGGGGGCCACATTCTAGTGATGGGTGGGGCCAAAGGCAAATGGGGAGGGGCCCAAATAGAAAAAAATACCAGTATATTTTACTGTAAAGCTCTTATTGCCAGTAGCTAAGCCTTAGGAGAGTATCATGAGCATTTCAACTTTTTAAAATGGGGAGTGGGGGGAACTGCACAAAAGCTGGGAAACCACCAAATGATCAGCAATTGGGGAAAGGGGGTGGGGCCATCTGGGGAATTCTGGTAGGCTGGACTGGAACTGCAGGCCAGATTTTTCCCATGGGGCTGAGGTTCTGCACCCCTCTATTTATAAATAAATGAAATAAAAGACAAAGAAAGTATGCCTTAGCCATATTTAGATATACCATCTTTCCTTTTATGTTTTAAATTCCAAGTGATCTGATCTCCTGTTATAAACTTATTTTTATCTACTGCATTAACTGGCAAGTGGATTTGAACCTCTCCATGTACCTAGTGTTACCTGTGGCTCAATTGTCACCCATGTTTCTTGTCAATGAGATCTAGAAGTTATGCAAAGAAATGTGGACTAACTTTGTTGTTGTTGTTGTTGTTGTTGCTTTCCTGCACAGAACTGTTAATTCAAACTGTTTCAGCTAGGCATGGATTTTAAATCAAGAATGCTGCATGTAAGAGTTTTTTGGTTTAGAGTTGGAACGACCCAGAAATCTGCAGCTCAGGAAATTCTGGGCAAGTATCCAGTGCATGCAGTTGTTGTGGAAAAATTGATCTACTGCGTTGTGTTTTAAGAGGTTCTTAGAGAGGAAAGTTTATTAGGATGGCATCTGAGCACAGTCAGGAATGCCAACAAGAACACAAGGGAGACACTTCCATTTATACTGAATAATATCATGTAGAGGTCAGGTGACAATTGAGTCAGTACAGGAAACAGAGACAATTCAAAAGGAGACATTTAAACAAAACAAAAGATCAGGTATTGCCCATCTTCCAGCCATCATGCTAATCAGTAGTCTTTCCCAAGGTGATAATCCCAAGGTGATACTGGCTCACAGTACTTTTAGCATAAGCAGGAAAGAGGCTTAGGCAAATCAATAGATGGGTGATTTGCCCCCAGGGTTGTTCTACAGAAGGTCAAGGAAAGGGTCTGCTTGACATGTCAGGACATGTTTCTGTAAGGTAGAAGGAAAGGTCTGACTTCCAGGCCTTTCTGTTTAAACTAAAGCCTGGACAAATTTTACTTCTACATTCCCCCATTTTGTGCTTTTATAGCACAACTAACACTTGTAACTGTTACATTCAGCATCTAAAGCTTCTTTTACCTTTTCTCTCTTGATCAATCCTTTCAAGCATCAATTTTTTTCTGAGTCAATACAGAGCTTTTGCTTCTGCTGCATGTAGTAAAACAACACTTGCTTAACAACAATAATATATAAAACCCAACAAATCAAGCAATAGGGTTATTAATCCATGAACAATTGCTCTACCCCAACTTCCTAGGTTTGGTATCCAGCTTGTTAGCCAAGACCATATTTCCAGGCTTTTGTCAGGGGCAACAAAAGCAATTTAAGTATCTTTTCTGATTGTAATTATCAGGAATAAACACACAACACTCTTGACCAATCAAGGCGCATATTCCACCTTTTGAGGCAAACACCATGTCTAATGTCATCTTTGGCAGTACTATTTTGCATTGTGGCATTGCGAAAACACTGCCCTTTCCCTGTAAGGGTACACAGTTTATCATTAAAACTCTTCCAGGTACTACATTTAAGAGAATTGCCCATAGTTTGATTACTTTGGGAGAACTAATTTCCATAATTGGTGCAGAATATGGGTTTGGCAGTATGGTTATTTCTCCAATCTCTGTGAGGGGTAAAATAATGCTTACATTGACTTTGTCCTACAAATGTGGAGGGCTGATTTTGTGTTTTGTTGCATGTAAAACACCATTCCCCCAATGTAGGAACAACTTGCAACAACTGGACCCTTTAGAGTACAAGGGTCTGTTGGTGAAGGTCAAGTTTACTAGTGTAATGGGCACTGGCCACATGGGAACTCCTCCCTGGGAATGTACTGGCATGTGGCTACATACCCCTAGCAGTTGGTAGCATTAAATTTGTGCAAACTTTAAAGAAAGCTGAATGTAAGTATTTTCCTGGAAGGCAGATTGGATGAGGACTATGAGCTCTAAGAATATAACCATACTCCATTTGGCCATATTGTTTCAAATATTAATATATATATCAATTAAGGCAAAAGAACCACCAGTCACTAACAAGAGCACAACTACAGGTGTTTCTTCTTGTTCTGACTTTGATGTACTAAAGGGCTGATAAGTAAGGCTCCTGGCTCAGGCTGAGGTGGTGTTCTTCTAAAATGATGACATCAGTTCTTCTCGTCCGATCCTCTGGGTGTTGTCTTTGATGGTCGTCCCGTCCGAGGTCTGAGATGATATTGATGTCCTGGCACAAATTCTTCTGTTTCAGGGGAAGAGGTTACTAGCACATTTCACCCTGAATTGGTGGAGGCGTTATTGTGTCCTCATTCTCATCGCGGGTAGAGATGTTGGGAGGCTTGGATCCACGTCTGGAGTCCTTGGCACTTCACAGCTTTAAAGTACCTGGTATGGTGCTTTTCCACTTTGGATCCAGCAGATGATCTTCTTTGATGTATCTTAATACGAATCCAGTCACTTGGTTTAATAGTGTCCTTCAGTGCTGGGCTGGTGCTGAGCTCTATCTGTGAATGAAAAGTCTTCACACATCTCATTAGGGCCTTGCAGTAATTTTGAATTGTATCATCAAGCAGGTGTATATGTCTGGCTAGGTCTAGATTGGTGTCTCATTAATATCCCATGAGGGGTCAAGTCCAGTTACTTGATTTGCTGTG